>OZ024905.1:97696430-97752069 GCA_964017125.1 Flabesymbios commensalis | reverse complement strand
TCTCACTCCCATCACATATACAATTATACAATATCACAAACAATAAAAAAGGGACCAGTCATTTAGACTTACGAGAGACAAGAACATGATTAATTATCTAATATTATAAAATGTATTTTCTTACAACACATGGGGACATGCATGGGTGGAAGAGAACCTGTTCACCTCCACCCATAGCAGTAAAAGGAAACAAAAAAAAAAGATCACAATAAATCTAGGCCTAACTGAGGAAGTTTAGGCGTTAAAATATTAAAATGTTCAAGACATAATACTTAATACGTGACATGCGTAATATAGCATGTATGAGCTAAAATTGTTAAATTAAAAATATAAAAAAAATATATATATAAAAAAATATTAAACGTCACACAGCGATTAAAAGGTCTATGAATGAGGAAGGTGTATATACAATCCACTCTGATCAACACTGTGAGCACGTGTATAATACCATGCTGTCCGCCTGGCTCTTTTGTCTCTACTTGAGACCATGAATAAAGCATAGATATACAGTGGAATAAAGGTTATTGTCATTGTCATTGTGATTGGTAAACTCTATCTGTCTCCAATGTAAATAGTAGCCAGCGGGTACGATATCACCGCTGTTACCGTCTCCTATAGCAGTGCTTGCCCCAAGTTACCCAATCAAACACGGCTCATGTTTATCTTACAGATATCAGTGTATTATTTTTGTTTTTCAGGGCTGTTGGGTCGATGATGTTTATTTTACTGTGGCCACTCATCCCTTTCGTCCTCCTCGTCATCCTGGTTGCATTCTACGTCGCCTCAGCACTGTATCCTTTATGACGTCATACATACCGCTGGTACACGCTCGGTTCGGCGTCCTAGACGGTGGACCTGCATACATCCTACATTGGGTCAAAGGCGTTTGTTTGCCGACGTAGTAGGCATATAGAATTAAATGATTTAACGCATTCTGTAGCTGGCTCTGTTAATCACATAATTCAATTGTGGAGATGTTTTATTTTCATTAATATTTAACGTTGATGATCTGGTTATGTTATAATGTTACTGTTTCTGCGCCTTAGCCCTCAACCCCTCAACGCACTAAATAAAAAAACCTTCAATTTTCACCCACCTGATGTTGTGTCTCGCTACCGCGACCCACAACTTTATTTGGGCGAAAATTACTCAAATTTGTTTCGCTTGAGACCAATAGCTGCAAAAGTTGATGTTTAAAAACACATTTCATTCCCAATAACTGTGATTTAACCTGCTCATAAAACAGATTACAAACGACTAGGCTTGCTCATCGATCGCTTTAATGGTAAACCATTTGTCGCTAATCTCGACAAAAGTCGTTTTTAATCCGTTTTATTAGCCGCTGAAACCACTGTTATTAGTGATGATTGTTTGAACATCAAGATGTGCAAGTGTGTGTCAGTCGCAAATTAAACAAAAACACATTTTCAAACACTGGAGGTTGTGGATCGCGGTAGCGAGACACAACCTCAAGTGTTTGAAAATTTAAATAAATTTGTTATTAGCGATGAAGTTTTTCCGTTACTGTTTGTGTGCCTTAACCAGTGTGTCAGGTTTTTGGCGTCGTCTGGCACAGCTAATTACGGGGCCAGTAACTTCACCGTGGAGAACGTGACCGACGTGGAGACGGGAATAACTAATCTGAAAAAGATCGTGGAGAACGCTACAGACCTCATACCATGTGATCCAGACGTAAGACATGCTAACCATAAGAACGCGGAAATATCTTTATATAAACCATAGAGACTAATAGGCTTCATTTTTTTTACAATTTGAAATCATCATCAATGTCTCAGTTAGCTCTTTCGGCTTCTTTGAATACCTATGATATGGTTCTACAGCCATTATAAATTATTTCAGTGCGGGGACCGGATCGTCTCTAGACGTCAGAATGTAACGTCTGTAGACGACAGATTCTGACGTCTATGGACGGTCCCCACGCTGGAAAGGTTAATCCGTCTGTTTGTGCTTCAGGCAAAGAAAATATGTATGAGAAATGTGCATTAAATTTACAAAATTGGCATCTATTTTGATAGTTTAATACACTGTATATTATTATCAAGATAAATGATTTACGGTATATATGTTTATTTACAGCACAACAACACTGTGGCGGCGGCCGTATGTAGCTTCCTCAAGTATGGAGATGACGAGTAAGTATAATGGAAACAGTCCGATTAACTTCTATAACTCAATGACAAGCGATCAAAATTGTCAAGCTGTCGGCATTTGACACTTTTCTTGAGTGCCAAACCCCCATGTATTAGCTGAAAAAAAAAACTTGAAAATCATTTATTGAAAGTTTTTTTTTATTAATTCGATCCCGTTTTTTAAATTCTGGGTCACTTTATTTTTTGTCCCCAGCATCCAAGGCATAAAAAATAAAGCATTTGTGCCCGTGATAATGTTTCCGTCAGATATTACAAACACTGTTATAATGTTATGTATTTTGTTTCCAGGTATACATTGTACAAGTCATAATGTGATGTATTATGTTTTCAGGTATACATTGTACATATTATAATTTGACATATTTTGCTTCCAGATACACAGTTTACCTTCAGATCTGGTTGTTATTCATGTTTCTGTGGGTGGCTAACTTTATAGTGGCTCTAGGAGAGATGGTAATGGCGGGAACATTCGCTTCTTTCTACTGGGCCTTCCACAAGCCACAAGACGTCCCCGCGTTCCCTGTTTTGGGTTCCGTTGGAAGAACACTGAGGTATGTATTGGCTTGTAAAATATCTATAATCTCTCCCAAGCGAATACGAGAGGAAGACCAACATTGACTTAGTAGTTGATAGGCACATAGTCCATTTAGGCACAAAAGTGGTACATTACCTAATGTATTCATCACCCCCTAGAACGCTAATACATCTTTTTACCCACTTGAAGTTGTGTTTCGCTGCCGCGACCCACAGCTTCAAGTGGGTAAAAGTAACTTATATTTGTACAACTTGAATTAAAATATATGCCAATCTAGCACATTTTCTTATTTTATGGACAAATGGCTGTAGACTTGATAAGCACTCTAATCCTTAAACCGCCGGTATATTCATGTTTTTTAAAACATTTTTTTATTGGCACATTATGTACCAGCTTTTAAACATGTTAAACATAAAACGTGACATCAGCAACACGATTTCAAAATCGTTGACCTCTATTTTTTCAAATCTGACTGATTTTCACTCTCTTGAAATTGTGAATCGTGTCAGCGAGACACAACTTCAAGTGGGTGAAAATTTCCAATTAAATAAGTCGGCGGTTATGGATTAAGCGCTAGGATATGCACAATAACATGGGAGTAAGATCAATCCTAGGTGGGTACTTAGGCATACTCATTTTTACATACACGTATTTATCGCATTGATAACATGTACATTACTGTGCTTGGCAGGTATCACGTGGGCACGATAGCGTTTGGATCACTTATTATCGCCATAATTCAGATGATCAGGATCATTCTGGAATATCTGGACCGTAAACTGAAAGACAAGCAAAATAAAATAGCCCAGTTTATTATGTGGTAAGTAAAACAGATTTAAAATAAATAGTAAAAAAAAAGAAAACAACTTTACTTACAACACCAGAAAGTGGTAATAACATATTTTATTTATTTATTAGTGAAACTACAACATTATGTGAAAATATGACATCAATTTGTTATCATTTTGTAATGAATTTGTAATTTGTACTCTCATAATTTTTAAAATAATTTTAACATAGTTTATGATCACATTTAGTGGTTTATACCTGCGTTATCAATAAATTAGGATATGTGTATCTGAGAAAAGTCAAATGACTAGATTATAAAACCTCATGTAATTATGTAATTATCACATGTAATATCATGTAATTATCACACGTAATATCATGTTTTGCTTCACTTTCTCTTATTATTTAATTTTATATTATACCTTAGTAGTATTGATTGGTGTATATTTTGTTGTATCACTTTTTACATAGTTTTGTGTATATTTTGTTGTATCAATTTTGACACAGTTTTGTAATCTTACATTCTAATTATCTTTGTTTTTGTTACAGTTGTCTTAAGTGTTTCTTTTACTGCTTGGAGAAGTTCATGAAGTTTATCAACAGGAACGCTTACATCTTGGTATGTAATATAATCGTCTCTTACATTCTAATTTTAAAATTGTCTATGATACAAAAAATTAATCTTTCGTGAGCCATCCTAAAAATGCGCAAAATTTGCTCGTGCAGTAAGAAAGTCATATTTTGTTTGTAGAACGTTGCCAGGCTACGTGGTTCTAAGCTTTTTGTATGTTTTCCGATCAGAGCTACATGGTTCTTAGTTTTATTGTATATCAGCAGAGACCGCTACATGGTTCTAAGCTTTATTGTAAGATTGCAGGCGGCGTTTTGAGTTTTATTGTATCTTTCCACAGCGATACGTGGCTATATGTTTTATTGTATGTCTGCAGAGAGCTGTACGTGGTATTGAGTTTTATTGTATGTTTTACAAAGGTCGTTACGTGGTTCTATGTTTTATTGTATGCTTGCAGACGGCTGTTCATGGTTATAACTTTTGTAGAGCTGCCATCAAAGCATTCCAGTTAATACTGAGAAATGTGGTCAGGTAAGATGATCATTTATTTAAAAAATGATATTAAAATATTAACTCTTGGAGCAGTGATGTCGACTGCACTAGACATTCTGTGTTTTAATAGCACCTATATAACCATTGATAACATGCACGAAATGCGGCCAAATGATATTTTAAATTAACTGATGAACATAATTTCTCTTCTCAACCCCCATAATGACAGTTTGATTAATTTGGGAGTGGGCGTGGTATAATTATTTACGGAATGATTGTCATGTTATTTATGGGATGATTGTCATGTTTTTTATTGTTTTATTTATTTGTTGACAGGGTTGTAGTTCTTGATAAGGTGACTGATTTCCTAATGTTCATCAGCAAACTGGTTATTGTGGGCATAGTCGGTGAGTAAGCCATCCAGCCATAGAAATATCTCAAATGTGCCTCTCAGTGGTAATCTATCCAGTGATACGAATATCCCAAATGTGCCCCTCACTGGGCCCTCAGTGGTAATCTATCTAGCCATACGAATATCCCAAATGTGCCCCTCAGTGGTAATCTATCTAGCCATACAAATATACCAAATGTGCCCATCAGTAGAAATCTATCCAGCGATACGAATATCCCAAATATGCCCCTCTAAGGTATTTACCACTAGCACCACTTGGTGGTAATGCCCCTTGACTTTGACTTACTATATATGTCATTATTTTATAATTTGCTCTAAAAGTAGGACTATTTCGCCTTGTTCTTAATTCACACCACCAAATACATCTGGTTATCTCTACAAGAAGAATTAAATATCTCTACAATAATAATACCCTTGCAATATAGGACTACCTTACCCTGAAAATATGCCCCATACATGTACATCAAGATACGAATAAGCCAGATATAGGCCTACGTTGTAAATAAAGAAAACACCACATAATTGATAAGTTATGATTTGATACTTCTGCATTTTTTTGATCTAGGTATTAACCCCTACATCTCTGAATATTCTATTATTTTTATATTATTTATTTATTTATTTTTGTCTCAGGTGTCCTTGCCTTCCTGCATGTTGTATTTAGCTGGGTATTTAATGATTAGTTTGTTTTACTCTGTGTCCTAGCTGCCCTTGCCTTCCTGTGTTTTAATGATTCCCTTTTCTCTGTATATTAGGTGCCCTTGCCTTCCTGTTCTTCAGTGGGGAGGTACAGAACTTGATTCCGCTGGACACAATAACGGACTACATCGCGGATTACACTCCACAGCTTAACTTCTACCTGGTCCCTGTCGTCGTAAGTACCTATTTCTAGGCATCCTTTTTTTCACCAGTAGCCTGCAGCCTCTTTGTGTCCCTGGAAATACACTTACCCGGTAACCCTTTCACCATAATCAATTTATTTAGAAAGAAATTAGTGTTTAAACATCAAGATTTGCAAATGTTTAATTTCAAATTAAACAAATGTAAGTGATTTTCACCCACTTGAAGTTGTGGGTCGCGGTAGTAAGATACAACTTCAAGTGGGTCAAAATTTAAATGAGATAACTTAGCGGCCCTCCTTGTAAGATATCAGCCCTACTAGCATCAGCTCTCAGCGCACCCTGGTGAGGCACACATGTCCCAAGCCAGGCGTCAAATGAGCACATTTCAGACACACGCTAATGTTACGGTCACTCACCTCGTGCAGCAGATGGTTTAATCGATTATGTGTTTCTCCTGTTTTTAGATTTTAATTATCGCTGCCTACCTGATCGCGTCAGCTTTCCTGGGTGTGTACACAATGGGAGTGGATACGCTATTCCTCTGCTTTTGTAAGTATAATTATATGTGTGCGACTAAATTTAACCTTTTTTATTTTATTCATCCGATAAGGACGACTATTAACATGTAGTCGGTTTTCTATCTTGACGAAATGAAATGTGTTTAAAAAATCAAGATTTGCAAATGCTTGGTCTCATATTACACTAATGTGAGTAATTTTCACCAATTGACGTTGTGGTTCGCGATAGAGAGACACAATTTCAAGTCGGTTAAATAAAAAAAAAATTAAATAAGATAATTTGTGACGGGCAAAGGGTTAACTACATCATATGCCTACTCTATCAGTTATTGAACTAATTATATACTGTACAGGTCTTCAATGAATGTGTGCTACTTATAATACATTTTTATTCCGTAAGCAATACCATAATAATTTCCACAAAAAGCTGTTTCATAAAAATATTTTGATTAATGAATTCCAAAGATGTGATAAAATAACATGCGTTCATATTTTTCACTACTATTAAGGCTACTGCATATAATATATATAAAATAAAACAGTCAGATTACACTTATAAATGACACTGTTATTGAACTTTTGCATCAAAGGAGTTGTGGCATTTAAGACTATTCGTTTACACATGCCATTGTAACTTTATTAAGGAAACCTAATTTGCATTTCCGTTTTTTTGTCATAAAATGGCATTTTGTACATCTTTCATACAAGCCTGATTTATATATTTGTGGTAACGCCGATATTATTCTCAAGATAATTATGCTTATTTATGGTAACGCTGATATGATTCTCAATAGGATTTTATGCTAGTTGACTGTATTTGTTTCAGTGGAGGATTTAGAGAGAAATGACGGCTCCTCTGAAAAACCTTACTACATGAACAAAGAACTGATGAATATAGTGGGCAAGAAAAACACAAAGTGAACAATACATCGTCTGTGATCTAATCTAATGAGCTTCTCTACTTCATATATATATCGTCCTGCTGGGGATGAAAGGGTGGATCTGACACTTCACAAAGTCATAGCCCTTTTACTCAAGGGGGGGGATAATATTTCGTCATTTGGTTTTCTACATAAGTCACATTATTAATCCTTTAACCGCTACGAACGAATATAGTAGTTTTTATCCGTTTTATTATCCGATCAAATCATTGTTATATTGGGCATGAAATGAGGGTTTAAACATTAAGAAATGTCTGGTCTCAAATTAATCAAATGTGAGTGATTTTCACCCATTTGAAGTTGTGGGTCGCGGTAGCGAGACACAACTTCAACTGGGTGAAAATTTAAATTGTACAATGGATTAATGTGATACTACAGCCCACCTCAACCCGTTCCGAACATTACGCTATTTATAAGACCGCCGTCCTTCGTCTACATCAATCCAAGAAGGTTGTACATCCTTCTTGAGAAGTCTAATCCCAGGTGGTGCCACTCGCATAAACTGTAATTGAGTGTACAAGGAAGGTATGAAAGCGATAGCACACATTTTAATCAGAACCTAAACGTATGAGTTTAATCATTTCTACCACAAAAATATGTTGAAATAAACATATAATAATATGTTGAAATAAACATATAATAATGTTACTATGAACACAGATTGAGATTAAAGGGACTGGCCAGGCTAAAATCATAAAAAAATCGGTGATTTTAGTTTGGCTTCTAAATATGCCCATATGATGTAACCATGTCCATAGACTAGAACTGCAAAAGTTTTTTTTATTTTTTCTACTGCGCATTCACCAGTTAGACTAGATATAGAGACGAAATTCCCGTATTTCTTATTTTTGACATGGTTGTCAATAATTAGAAATCAGGAGTTTCGTCTATATATCTAGCCTAACTGGTGAATGCGCAGCCCCAAAATTTCAAAACTTTTGCAGTTCTAGTCTATGGACATGTTTACATCATATGGTCATACTAAGAAGCCAAAATAAAATCACCGATTTTTTGATGATTTTAGCCTGGGCCAGTCCCTTTAAGAAGTATCTTACTAACCGACAGACAGATTTCTCATTTTTTTAGATTAACTTTGCGTCGTTGAGCTGTGACCTCAACTAATGCATCTGATGAATTGAAAAGTTATCTGTGTGTGATATCGCTGTCATACCTTCATTGTATACGCAATTACAGTTTATGCGAGTGGCGTCACCTGTGGTCTAATCAGCTACCAATACTCAACCTGCTTCACTCATGTTTATATCACAGTGCCGCTTGTGCCTCTATATCATCGTCACCTTGGTATTAGAGGGTCGTGTCTGCCACTAAGTGGCAGACATGACCCTCTAATGCTAAGTGGGCGAGTTATTTACCTATATGCCACTTTGCATTACTGGTTCCATGCAAGCACCTTTATCCAGTGTTATATATGTTTTCGTTTCATTTATTTATTATACTGTGCAACATGGTTTCAATCACAGCACAAAATTTATTATATTACAGAAGGCCAACCCATCCAATGTGGGCTTATAAGTCAGTTTAAACTTAGTAACAATACAAAAAGTACGACATGACATGATTGAATCATTTACCATAAACGAAATACGCGTTTTTTTTGCCCTCAGATAGGGTTGCTATGGCACATTACCCAAAACAGTTTTCACAGCAACTGTCCAATCCGTAAAAATCCTTGATATTATATAACTGATAAAATACAAGTATTATTTCAAATAATTTTAATACTCATAAAATCGTTTTATAGATGATGCATGTTGTACGTCAATAATAATACAGTACTCAGTCTCTGAACTTTTAGAGTTCATATCGTGAGATATTCTCAAACTCTATCGTAAGATACTCTCAAACTATATGGTAAGATACTCTCTAACTCTATCATAAGATACTCTCAAACTATATATGGTAAGATACTCTCAAACTCGATCGTAAGATACTCTCAAACTATATATGGTAAGATACTCTCAAACTCTATCGTAAGATACTCTCAAACTATATATGGTAAGATACTCCCAAACTCTAGCATAAAATACTCTGAAACTATACGTAAGATACTCTCAAATTATATGGTAAGATACTCGCAAACTCTATCATAAGATACTCTCAAATTCAATAGTAAAATACTCTCAAACCTCATGGTATTTTATATTCGATACACTCATACAAACACAAATAATTATAAAGGATGTGACAAGTCTCTTCACAAATAGTCATGCAGAATACTCAGTATCCTATACCTATCTAAATACCGTGGAATAACAATTTAACCCCTACAGCGCGGGGATCGACTTTAGTCGTCAGAATCTGACGTCTGTAGGCATCATATTCTGACGAGTAAAGTCCAGGCGCGGATCCAAAGGGGGGGGGGGGGCGCACGCCGACCCCTTTTTGTGCCAAATTCTTTAAAAAGTACCCAAAATTGGCCTAAATATGACCAAAAATGTTGTGAAGGCGAGCCTCCGAACCCCCTACGCCCCCTCCTTTTTCAAATCCTGGATCTGCCTCTGGGTTGGTCGATCCCCGCACTGTAACAATAAAAATAATTATACTGGTCGTAGTGGTCGTAGATCCATAACATAGGTATTCAAATGAATCGGAAAGAGCTAACTAAGACAGTTATGGTGCTTTCAAATTGAAAAAATCCTTTTGGTCTCCATGGTTTATATAAAAAAAAAAATCAGCGCTCTAATGGTTAAATGTAATAGTTCAGACCCCAAAGGGATAAGTAGACTCATAAGAATTGGTCAGCGAGTTGGGAAGTGCCCATTTTATTACTCTCGTCTGTAAAAATACTAACTCTTAATTTTATTTCAATATTCATGTTAAATACTCTATGCTCAATACTTAGTTACGGTGATATTAGAAGGCCGTATCTGCCAAGTTGCAGATAAGCCGTTTCAAATCTGGAACGGGCGTTCTCCCTTGCTGTATCTGCAAAAAGTCACAATTTGTTCTTATTTCGCCATTTGTGATCTGATGTTATCATAATGATTCACATAATTTTTTCACTGAACATTGTCATTTATAATTAAATCGTTCTCATACATCGCTCTACTAAAACAACATAAGTTATAACGACGATGCTGTATGAATCTTTATGTCCTATGTTACAGGATATACATGTGTATTACGATTATACTGAGTGAAATGCATTGCTGTACATAATTATATGTGTTAAGTTTATTATAATATATCACGTTGAACATGTATTCCAGTATCTAATCAGAAAGTAATAATAAATAATGTTATTGTGTTTATATAAATAATAATAATTTTTTAAGTGATTATTTATGTATCCGGCTCAATTTGTCCGGGATAAGTGTCAGTTTGTGGAGCCAATGTTGTTTTAATGCTGGGCCAGCGTCGGAGACGATGGGCCGTTATTAAGACAAACATTGGCTCAGTTCGTGGAACATAATATTGCCAATGTTTTAAATATAACGCGCTGAAACAAACAGCATCTTGAAAATGGACAATGACTTCATATAAAGTCACATGAAATTGAACCTTTGCGCCTAAAGGCTCATTTCTGTATGGTTTTCAGGTGATATTGCCTAATTTTAAAGCTCGATCGTGTCAATGTGTGTGTAGAGACCCTTTCACCGCTATTTACAACTATAGTCGTTTTAATACGTTTAATTAGCCGATCAAATCACTGTTATTAGGAATAAAATGTGTGCTTAACCCTTTAACCGCCAAATGATTCAATTTAAATTTTCACCCACTTAAAATTAGTGAAAATTATTCAGATTTGACAAAATGGAGGTCAACTCTTTTCAAATCGTGCTGGTTGATGTCACATTTTATCTTTAACATATTTAAAATGTGGTACCTAATGTGCTAGTAAAAAATGATTCGCAAATGTTTGATCTCAAATTAAACAAATAAGTGTAATTTTTACCCACTTGAAGTTGTGGGTCGCGGTAGCGAGACACAACTTCAAGTGGGTGAAAATTTAAATAAGATACCTTAGCGAAAAAAAGGGTTCAATATTGTCTTGTCAAGCCGTTTTGTCAAGATAGCTCCCTGGTATTTTGTATAATGTTTAATGTGAATGCTCACGTGTTTTTTTATATTACTATACTACACTGTTTGATAATGGCCAGCATTAATTATACAAATAACACTGCATTATTAAGATATTTTATAATTAATAACGGGTAAAAGCTCAAAAGCTATGTGCTATGATATAATTAGGTGAAATTACGTGTTATATATTATTGTATTACTTATGCTACATATTGGAAATGAAAATAGAAAGTCCTGCTTCTTGAAAACCTGGGTCCGTTTCAAATAGACAACTTGAAGCGCTACATGTGACATATTATATTAAACACATACAAACCAAAAGGCTATTCCAGAAACTGCTAATATTTGCTCATTCGTCATTACATTACATTACATTACACATTACATCAGCATTATTAGTGACGTAGTAAAAATAGTAATAATTTTTTTTAAATTAAAACTTACATACGAAATAATACACACCACGTTAGTCAATAATAAATGTGTGCTATATTTTTATATCCCAACATAATACACGTTATCTCATGAATGTGTAGCCTATTGTAATTTTAATATTACGATATAATACATATTATATCATTAACGGAATTTGTTTATATTATAAAAGTTCATCGTATGATCAATGTGTATTATATTTTGTTCTAAATGTGTTACGTATAAATGCACATTGTGATATATTCTGGTGATTACGCGCTACAATACTTAGATTGAATTACTACGTCTATGTGTGATTTTTGTGATGCTATGCTTGCCTTACCTGCATATCTCCTGGCTATAATGTGCTTTGCAAAGCCAAGAGGCAGTATCTGCTTACTGGTAAAGTGAACAGATACTGCCTTTTGGCTTTCCAAGGCACTAGTATCAGCCTTGGTTTTAACCTAGTCGCGTCTATAGCCTTTTTAGCGTTTTTATGAGAAATGAGCATTGAAAACAGTCAGATCGGAATACGTTTTTATTTGAATGATAAAAAATTATTGTGGGTTTTTAATCCGTTTTATTAACCGACCAAAGCACTGTTATTTAGCATTAAATGTGTGTTTAAACATGAATATTTGCAAGTGTTTTGTCTCAAATTAAACAAATATGTGTAATTTTCACCCAGTTGAAGTTGTGGGTCGCGGTAGCGAGACACAACTTCAAGTGGGTTGAAAACTGAGTACGCCCTCTCAATTAAGTGGGCCTCAGTTACATCCGGGTCCCTGTCTTTGAAAACCAAGGTTCCCAGCTAACACAGAACGTTGACGACACGTTCATTTGGTGTTAGTCCAGCATCTACAACGCTGGCCCAACATTAAATCAACATTGGGTCAACGTCTGGTATGTTTACTGGGTTGATTGATACAGGATTTATGGCAGAACAAATCTGGTCACAAAACCTGACACAAGCTCAGATTATATTCCTGATTATTGATGATGTACAAAGAATATTATAACAACACAGCGGTATACAGTGGTATATGTGACACATGAATTGTGAGGTGTATACAGCATTAGCAGTATATGTGACACATGAATTGTGAGGTGTATACAGCATTAGCAGTATATGTGACACATGAATTGCGAGGTGTATACAGCATTAGCAGTATATGTGACACATGAATTGTGAGGTGTATACAGCATTAGCAGTATATGTGACACATGAATTGTGAGGTGTATGCAGCATTAGCAGTATATGTGACACATGAATTGTGAGGTGTATACAGCATTAGCAGTATATGTGACACATGAATTGTGAGGTGTATACAGCATTAGCAGTATATGTGACACATGAATTGTGAGGTGTATACAGCATTAGCAGTATATGTAGCACATGAAAACGTAATGAGATGTAAGCAGCAAACATGACCCAATTCTAGTTCAATGTTGGGCCAGCGTCGCAGACGATCGTCCAGCATTGAACCAACATTGGGTCAGTGTATCGTCCTGATTGGATGTGTAGCACTAGCAGCATATATAACACATGCAGGGGCGAATCCAGAATTTTGAAAAAGAGGGATCTAATTTAAAACATATATATAGGTGTCAATCAATGAGGTCTTCTTATCTAATATATGGGGTTTGTCACTCTAAATTGACTAGGGTGAAGTGTATAAACTGGAGGCACTACCCCAGTGTCAAATATCGATATTTTGGCCATTTTGATCCTTGCTGAAAGCAATTTATTTAGTTTTGGGTAAGGGGGCAGGGTGTCAGGACCCTTCCCACTGGGCACAAGACGTTGTTGCGACGTAGAATCAACGTATTTACGTTAGTTCAACGTCGTGTGACTAGTGGGTTCTGAATACGCCACTGACATGATAACATGAGGTGTTCTGCATCATTAGGGTAAACACTGTGTGCCAGGGTCAGTTGTCTTTGTTATATTTGTGATAAATAAATGTGTTGTGCCACAATAATAGTATTAAATATCGAATACAATTCTTCTACTAACTGAAGTCAAATGCGACATCAATAATGTGCTCTCCATTTGAAGCTGGCAATTGCGTCAGCAATTGCCAGCTTCAAATGGAAGAGCAAATTGGAAGAAAAATAGGCCAAAAAAGCCCTTGAAAAATGTGTTTATAAACTAACCTTGAAAGATCAATTGGTAATTTAATTGAGCACTGCCCCTGAAAATTTATTACATTCCAGACAATAAAATGTGTGTTGTTAAACAGTTGCTAAAGGCTTTATCAGAGATCATTTATTATAAATCATTTCTGGCTCTATCCGACCAATTCTGCTAAATCAAGTATGATATATTCAATTAATGGTCTTTAACCCCTAGAGCACTGATGTCAACTACAGTGGACATTCTGTGGCTGCATTAGGACATGTATAACAAATTGTTAAAGTAAAATATGCCTTCAATCTTGAAACATTGAAATATGTTGGGAACTAAATTTCACAAATCACATGCATTTTCAGTCACTTGAAGTTGTGTGTCGCGGTAGCGAGACACAACTTCAAGTGACGGAAAATTGAAATTGAATAGCTCAGTGGTTCAGGTGTTACACTCGAACACACCTACATTTGCAACCTAATAATCCTAGGGGATAATATACAGACATATATGGTCAGATATTACTCCATTGTCATGACTTATAGCTTATCGATCTGTGATATGTGATTTAGAGAGATGAGAAACATGGGAAAGCGAGAACCTCGATCGTATCTCCCCCCTTCAAGCGCTAATCAATATCATAATATTATTAAAGGCCCTCGAAGCAGCAGTCTTTAAAAGTGGAAATGTCATATGTGACCAGGTAACTTGAGTGAGTGAGAAAATACAAACGTTCATTTTTCGTGCGACATGGGACAATACAGCACATTTCCAATGAATAAAGTTTTCGCCTAAAGGCCCACACCTTATTCATTGGACGAGTGCTGTTTTTTCCCATATTGCACTGAAATAATTACCGTTTGCATACCTGATGTTGTGATGTTAAACAACTTCAGGTGAGAGAGGAGTTCTATTTGGTAGATGGCAGTGTGAGGGTTGACCCTCTGAAATGAACACTGCTTGGAATCAACCCATCCAAAATTATCTATGAACAAATGTGTAAACATTTCAGAGGGTCTACGTGTTCATTGCAAGGTTATAGATATGCGGTTCTACTTGCAAACAGGCAGATATGAGGTGTGTTGTTAAGAAAAAAGTTATATTGATGCTACTAAGAATTTGACAAGCTAATTTTATTTTTATAAATTTTCTATTGATAAATTGTATTTTACTAAGCTTGCAGCATAATGAGTATCATATTGAGGTCATATTGTCAACGTTATTTTGTAAATTGATTTGCTGGCATTTTCATTTTTACGACATGCGTAGAATACTTTTAATTCAGTCATGTGTTTTTTAATATTTTATTTACTGGTGCTTTTTGAGCATATTTAACAAGTTATTAAACGATTTGTCATTTGTAAATCAACAAGTGATTCTTTTATTTACTGTTTATGTTGCTTAATTTATGAAGTTTGAAACATAATACCTTACCTTCTTGGGTTTGTCCGATAAATTATTTTGTTTGCTTTGCCTTGAATAAATCAATAATAAAATATTGTGGTTTACAGCTCTTTGATTATCATATAAGAGAGGTAGGGCCTGACAGCTCGTTTCTAAATAATTTGAGACTAAGACATGCCCTGATTGTTTGTGACAATTTTTCATTCATTTGACATTCAGGCGACGAAAAATATTGATATTTATGAAAAATAATCACCTTTCAAAATCAACGGATGCCACGCATGGCAGAATATTCATCGCTTATTGAGATCCTTTCAGCTCTACTCGTTGCTTACTCAGACACTTTCAGTTCTACACGTTTTTTGAAAAGAAACACAATAATTTATTGATTAAAAACAGTTTAATCCACTACAGTAATGATATGGTGGGTGAGCGTGAAAACAGTTATTTTCCCTTTATATACTTAGCAACCATGATAGTTAGACAAATCGTCACTCACTTCGCGTGTGTGTGACCAGCAACATAGACAGACAACAACACAGAAGTAATATATAAAACACAACACATTAGTAATATATGAAATTTATTATCTTGAGTAAAAATATATACTCAATATATGTAACACATGAATTGTGAGGTGTATACAGCATTAGCAGTATATGTGACACATGAAAACGTATATGTTATGAGATGTATGCAGCAAACATGACCCAATTCTAGTTCAATGTTGGGCCAGCGTCGCAGACGATCGTCCAGCATTGAACCAGCATTGGGTCAGTGTATCGTCCTGATTGGATGTGTAGCACTAGCAGCATATATAACACATGCAGGGGCGAATCCAGAATTTTGAAAAAGAGGGATCTAATTGAAAACATATATATATAGGTGTCAATCAATGAGGTCTTCTTATCTAATATATTGGGGTTTGTCACTCTAAATTGACTAGGGTAAAGTGTATAAACTGGAGGCACTACCCCAGTGTCAAATATCGATATTTTGACCATTTTGATCCTTGCTGAAAGCAATTTATTTAGTTTTGGGTGAGGGGGCAGGGTGTCAGGACCCTTCCCACAGGGCACAAGACGTTGTTGCGACGTAGAATCAACGTCTTTACGTTAGGTCAACGTCGTGTGACTAGTGGGTTCTGGATACGCCACTGACATGATAACATGAGGTGTTCTGCATCATTAGGGTAAACACTTTGTGTGCCAGGGTCAGTATATTATCAGTTGTCTTTGTTATATCTGTGATAAATAAATGTGTTGTACCACAAGATTAGTATTAAATATCGAATACTATTCTTCTACTAACTGAAGTCAAATGCGACATCAATAATTTGTTCTTCATTTGAAGCTGGCAATTGCGTCAGCAATTGCCAGCTTCAAATGGAAGAACAAAATGGAAGAAAAATAGGCTAAAAAAGCCCTTGAAAAATGTGTTTAAAAACTACCCTTGAAAAAGATCTATTGGTAATTTAATTGAGCACTGCCCCTGAAAATTTATTACATTCCAGACAATAAAATGTGTGTTGTTAAACAGTTGCTAAAGGCTTTATCAGAGATCATTTATTATAAATCATTTCTGGCTCTATCCGACCAATCCTGCTAAATCAAGTATGATATATTCAATTAATGCTCTTTAACCCCTAGAGCACTGATGTCAACTACAGTGGACATTCTGTGGCTGCATTAGGACCTGTATAACAAATTGTTAAAGTAAAATATGCCTTCAATCTTGAAATATGTTGGGAACTAAATTTCACAAATCACATGCATTTTCAGTCACCTGAAGGTGTGTGTCGCGGTAGCGAGACACAACTTCAAGGGACGGAAAATTGAAATTGAATAGCTCAGTGGTCCAGGGGTTAAACTCGGAACACACCTACATTTGCAACCTAATAACCCTATGGGATAATATACAGACATATATGGTCAGATATTCCTCCATTGTCATGACTTATAGCTTATCGATCTGTGATCTGTGATATAGAGAGATGAGAAACATGTGAAAGCGAGAACTTCGATCGTATCTCCTCCCTTCAAGCGCTAATCAATATCATAATATTATTAAAGGCCCTCGAAGCAACAGTCTTTAAAAGTGGAAATGTCATATGTGACCAGGTAACTTGAGTGAGTGAGAAAATACAAACGTTCATTTGTCGTGCGACATGGGACAATACAGCACATTTCCAATGAATAAAGTTTTCGCCTAAAGGCCCACACCTTATTCATTGGACGAGTGCTGTTTTTTCCCATATTGCACTGAAATAATAACCGTTTGCATACCTGATGTTGTGATGTTAAACAACTTCAGGTGAGAGAGGAGTTCTATTTGGTAAATGGCAGTGTGAGGGTTGACCCTCTGAAATGAACACTGCTTGGAATCAACCCATCCAAAATTATCCATGAACAAATGTGTAAACATTTCAGAGGGTGTACGTGTTCATTGCAAGGTAATAGATATGCGGTTCTACTTGCAAACAGGCAGATATGAGGTGTGTTGTTAAGAAAAAAGTTATATTGATGCTACTAAGAATTTGACAAGCTAATTTTATTTTTATAAATTTTCTATTGATAAATTGTCTGTGATATCTATGAACAAATGTGTAAACATTTCAGAGGGTGTACGTGTTCATTGCAAGGTAATTAGTCCCAGAGCTAGGGGGGTTTTATTTGTGTTGAAAGGTCCATACGATCCAAGAGTTCAACCTATAGTGAAATTTTCTCAGGAATCCAAATCTGCGCGTCTTACAAAAATCATCCTGTCCAAAAGTACCGTAAAAACCCTTTAAACACTAGTACCGTCAAAATCGCAAACCGCAATTTGAAATATTGCGTATGAAGTGATTGTTTGCTAAAATTGTGGTAATTTTCTATTTAAATAATTTTTTAATAATTTATTATCCTCACATATGACACAGGCTTTCACATGGATGTAAAATATTTTGTGTCTGATCAATGACAAATACACAATATAGCTTTAAGTTGGTATTATAACACGTAATTTTACTCATTTTTCATACTTTTTCACTAAATAAACAAAATACTTTTCTCTCAGCCGATTTTTGTATAGTATAAATGTTTAGTTTTGATTCAAACATGTTTTAGAACTATTGTTGACCTAAAATTAACCCATTTGGAATAAAAATAATGAGTTATGTGAACATATTACTCGCTTTTTTCGTTAGACGTAAAATTAGCTCGCTTTTCTTCAGGCTCGGGAAAATTGACCATATCTCTCATTTTTGCCCACTGAGTAGTCAAATTTTGAGCTATATCAATATGTTTGATATCAATAGAAAGCTACTGGCACATGCCTTCACATATTTTGTATCTGATCATTGACAAATGCACAAGAAAGCTTTAAGTTGGTATTTTAACCCTTAATTTGACCTTTTTTCATACTTTTTCAGTAAATAGTCAAAATACTTTTTTCTCAGCTTTTGTGTATAATAAATATTTAGTTTTAATTCAAACATGTTCTAGAACTATTGTTGACTTGAAATAAACCCATTTGGAATAAAAATAGTGAGTTATGTGAACATATTATATACTTTTTTGGCTAGACGTAAAATTTGCGCGCTTTTCTTTGAGCTCAGGAAAATTGTATGTATCTCACAGTTTTGCCTAATGAGTTATATCAATATATTTGATATCAATAGAAAGCTACTGGCACAGGCCACAGATGTAAAATATGTTGTGTCTAATCTTTGACAAATGCACAAGAGAGCTTGAAGTTGGTACTTTAACCCTTAATTTTACCTATTTTTCATACTTTTTCAGTACATAGACAATATACTTTTCTCTCAACTGATTTTTCTGTATAATAAATATTTAGTTTTGATTCGAACATGTTCTAGAATTATTGTTGGCTCAAAATAAACCCATTTGGAATATAAAAAATAATGAGCTATTCGAACATATTACACACTTTTTGGGTTGGATGTAAAATTTGTGCACTTTTCTTCCAGCCCGGGGAAATTGACAGTGTTTCACATTTTTGTCCAATGAGTACCCGGTAGCCAAAATAAAAAAAGTGTACCAACATTTTTGATATGAGTTAAAAGTAGCTATCAAGGGCTTTAACGTGGATACATAATATTTTATTTCTGTTAAATACGAAATGTACATCAATTAAGCACTAACTTTGTTTTTTATCCCTTCATTTGAACAATTTCCAGCGTTTTCTTAGTGAATACCAGCAAGCCTTCTCGCTCATGTTAATTTTATATGGTATAAATGTTTGTTATTACTTTTACATTCTCTGGAGCCATTTTTCAAAAGTTATCTTGACGACTGAAGAAGTGATCACAGCCATTTTAAAAGTTATCTCAGCCACTACAAAAGTTATCTTAGCCACTGAAGAAGTGATCATCACAAATTTAAACGTCATCTCAGCCACTACAAATGTGATCTAGGCCACTGAAGAAGTTATCACAGCGACTTTAAAAGTTATCTCAGTCACTACAAAAGTGATCTTGACCACTGAAGAAGTGTTTACAACCACTTTAAAAGTTACCTCAACCACTACAAAAATTATCTTGGCCACTGAAGAAGTGAACACAGCGACTTTAAAAGTTATCTCAGCCCCTACAAAAGTGCTCTTGATCACTGATGAAATGATCACAGCAACTTAAAAAGTCATCTCGCCAATGCAACAGTTATCTTGGCGAGTGAAGAAGTGATCACAGCCACTTTAGAAGTTATCTCAGCCACTACAAAGGTGATCTTGGTCACTAACAAACTGGTGTCAGCCAATTTACAGGTTATCTAAGCCACTACAAAGTCATCTGGGCCACTGAAGAAGTGATCACAGCCACTTTTAAAAATATCTAAGCGACTACAAAAGTGATCTTGACCTGTGAAGAAGTGGTTACAATAACTTTGAAAGTTATCTCTGCCACTATAAAAATGATCTTGGCCACTGACGAAGTGCTCACAGCGACTTTAAAAGTGATCTCATCCACTACAACAGTGATCTTGGCCACTGAAGAAGTGATCTCAGTCACTTTAAAAATTATCTCAGCCACTACAAAAGTGATCTTGACCACTAACAATCTTATGTCAGCCCGTAAAAATGATCTTGGCCACAAAAAACTGATCTTGTCCACCGTAGAAGTGATCACATTCACTTTAAAAGTCATCTCAGCCGATACAAAAGTGATATTGGCCACTAATAATCTTATGTCAGTCCCTAAAAAAATGATCTAGGTCACTACAAAAGTGATCTTGACCACTGAGGAAGCCATCACAGCCACTTTAAAAATCATCCCATCCACCACAAAGCTGATCTTGGTCACAAACAAACTGATCTTGTCCACTAAAGAAGTGATCACAGCAACTTTGTAGTGGTTAAGATAACTTTTTAAGTGGCTGTGATCATTTCTTCAGTGGCCAACATCACTTTGTAGTGGCTTAGATAATTTTGTCAGTGGCTGACAACAGTTTGTTACTGACCAAGATCACCTTTGCAATGGCTGAGATAACCTTTAAAGTGGTGTGATCACTTCTTCAGTAGCCAAGATAACTTTTGTAGTGGGTGAGATAACGTTTAAAGTGGCTACGATTACTTCTTCAGTGGCCAAGATCACTTTTGTAGTGGCTGTGCTAACTTTTAGAGTTGCTGTGATCACTTCTTCAGTGACTAAGATAATTTTTTTGTGGCCAAGATCACTTTTACGGGCTGGCATAAGATTGTTAGTGGTCAAGATCACTTTTGTAGTGGCTGAGATAACTTTTAGTGTGACTGAGATCACTTCTTCAGTGGCCAAGATCACTGTTGTAGTGGCTGAGATCACTTTTAAAGTCGCTGTGAGCACTTCGTCAGTGGCCAAGATCATTTTTATAGTGGCAGAGATAACTTTCAAAGTTATTGTAACCACTTCTTCAGTGGCCAAGATCACTTTTGTAGTCGTTTAGATATTTTTAAAAGTGGCTGCTATCACTTCTTCAGTGACCCAGATCACTTTGTAGTGGCTTAGATAACCTTTAAATTGGCTGACACCAGTTTGTAAGTGGCCAAGATCACCTTTGTAGTGGCTGAGATAACTTCTAACGTGGCTGTGATCACATCTTCACTCGCCAAGATGACTTTTGCATTGGCGAGATAACTTTTTAAGTTGCGGTGATCACTTCATCAGTGGCCAAGATCACAATTGTAGTGGATGAAAAAACTGTTAAAGTCGCTGTATTTACTTCTTCAGTGGCCAAGATAGCTTTTGCAGTGGTTGAGGTAACTTTTAAGGTGGTTGTTATCACTTCTGCAGTGGCCAAGATCACTTTTGTAGTGGCTGAGATAACGTTTAAAGTTGCTATGATCACTTCTTCAGTGGCTAAAATAACTTTTGTAGTGGCTGAGATAACTTTAAAAATGGCTGTGATCACTTCTTCAGTCGTCAAGATAACTTTTGAAAAATGGCTCCAGAGAATGTAAAAGTAATAACAATCATTTATACCATATAAAATTAACATGAGCGAGAAGTCTTGATGGTATTGACCAAGAAAACGTTGGAAATTGGTTAAATGGAGGGATAAAATACAAAGTTAGCGCCTAATTGTTGTACATTTCGTATTTAACATAAATAAAATATTATGTATCCACGTTAAAGCCCTTGATAGTTCCTTTTACCTGATATTAAAAAGATGTTTGTACATTTTTTTTAAATTTGGGTAACCAGTACTCATTGGGCAAAAATGTGAAACACTGTCAATTTCCCTGGGGGGAGGAGGGAAGAAAAGTGCCCAAATTTTACATCCAACCCAAAAAAGTGTGTAATATGTTCAAATAGCTCATCATTTTTTATTCCAAATGGGTTTATTTTAAGTCAACAATAATTCTAGAACATGTTTGTATCAAAACTAAATATTTATTATACACAAAAACCAGTTGAGAGAAAAGTATTTTGACTATGTACCGAAAAAGTATGAAAAATAGGTAAAATTAAGTGTTAAATTACCAACTTCAAGCTCTCTTGTGCATTTGACAAAGATTAGACACAACATATTTTACATCTGTGGCCTGTGCCAGTAGCTTTCTATTGATATCAAATATATTGATATAGCTCAAAATTTGACTACTCATTGGGCAAAACTGTGAGATACATACAATTTTCCTGAGCCCATAGAAAAGCGCGCAAATTTTACGTGTAAACAAAAAAGCATGTAATATGTTTACATAACTCACTATTTTATTCCAAATGGGTTTATTTTAAGTCAACAATAGTTCTAGAACATGTTTGAATTAAAACTAAATATTTATTATACACAAAAATTAGTTGAGAAAAGAGTATTTTGACTATTTACTGAAAAAGTATGAAAAAAGGTCAAATTAAGGGTTAAAATACCAACTTAAAGCTTTCTTGTGCATTTGTCAATGATCAGATACAAAATATTTTACATACATGTGACGGCCTGTACCAGTAGCTTTCTATTGATATCAAATATATTGATATAGCCTAAACTTTGACTACTCAGTGGGCAAAAATGTGAGATATGGTCAATTTTCCCGAGCCTGAAGAAAAGCGAGCTAATTTTACGTCTAACGAAAAAAGCGAGTAATATGTTCACATAACTCATTATTTTTATTCCAAATGGGTTAATTTTAAGTCAACAATAGTTCTAGAACATGTTTGAATCAAAACTCAGCATTTTTACTATACAAAAATCGGCTGAGAGAAAAGTATTTTGTCTATTTAGTGAAAAAGTATGAAAAATGAGTAAAATTACGTGTTAAAATACTAACTTAAAGCTATATTGTTTATTTGTCATTGATCAGACACAAAATATTTTACATCCATGTGAAAGCCTGTGTCATATGTGAGGATAATAAATAATTAAAAAAATATTTAAAAAGAAAATTGCCACAATTTTAGCAAACAATCACTTCATACGCAATATTCTAAATTGCGGTTTGCGATTTTGACGGTACTAGTGTTTAAAGGGTTTTTACGGTATTTTTGGACAGGATGATTTTTGTAAGACGCGCAGATTCGGATTCCTGAGAAGATTTCACTATAGGTGGAACTCTTGGATCGTATGGACCTTTCAACACAAATAAAACCCCCCTAGCTCTGGGACTAAATAGATATGCGGTTCTACCTACAAACAGGCAGATATGAGGTGTGTTGTTAAGAAAAAAGTTATATTGATGCTACTAAGAATTTGACAAGCTAATTTTATTTTTATAAATTTTCTATTGATAAATTGTATTTTACTAAGCTTGCAGCATAATGAGTATCATATTGAGGTCATATTGTCAACGTTATTTTGTAAATTGATTTGCTGGCATTTTTGTTTTTACGACATGAACACTTTTAATTCAGTCATGTGTTTTTTAATATTTTATTTACTGGTGCTTTTTGAGCATATTTAACAAGTTATTAAACGATTTGTCATTTGTAAATCAACAAGTGATTCTTTTATTTACTGTTTATGTTGCTTAATTTATGAAGTTTGAAACATAATACCATACGTTCTTGGGTTTGTCCGATCAATTATTTTGTTTGCTTTGCCTTGAATAAATCAATTATAAAATATTGTGGTTTACAGCTCTTTGATTATCATATAAGAGAGGTAGGGCCTGACAGCTCGTTTCTAGATAATTTGAGACTAAGACATGCCCTGATTGTTTGTGACAATTTTTCACTCATTTGACATTTAGGCGACGAAAAATATTGCTATTTATGAAAAATAATCACCTTTCAAAATCTACGGATGCCACGCATGGCAGAATATTCATCGCTTATTGAGACCCTTTCAGCTTTACTCGTTGCTTACTCAGACACTTTCAGTTCTACACGTTTTTTGTAAAGAAACACAATAATTTATTGATTAAAAACAGTTTAATCCACTACAGTAATGATATGATGGGTGACCGTGAAAACAGTTATTTTCCCTTTATATACTTAGCAACCATGATAGTTAGACAAATCGTCATTCACTTCGCGTGTGTGTGACTAGCAACATAGACAGACAACAACACAGAAGTAATATATAAAACACAACACATTAGTAATATATGAAATTTATTATCTTGAGTAAAAATAACAAAATAAAGGAGAAAAATTCAACTTTGCAAACATATTTATGGTCCACATAGAATTTCGGTCTTGCATAAAATAATATATATATATATATATATATATATATATTACAAGGTAAAACAAGATTAAACACTGTACTTATATAATAACGGTACATAGCGGGATCTATGACATATCATAATAATTATGTATTATACTTGTCTGTACTAGTATGACATGAGTATCATATGAAAGGCAAGATTAAACATAATGAGCATTGACTGGGGCTTTATCAATCGTGAGATTGAAAAATAATCTGTGAAATGCATAAGCCACATACCGGGAAGATCAGAAAGGGGGTCTGATTAAAAAACATAAATTTAGGTGTCATTGAATGATTTTCTCAGCTAATATATGGGGGTTCATACTCATAATTTACTAGGGTAGTGCCTCAAGCTGAGGCACTACCCTAGTAAATTATGAGTGTCACATACCGATATTTTGGCCATTTTGATCGACGTAATTTAGTTTCGAAAAAGGGGTCAGGACCACCGCCCCCCCCCCCATTCCCCTACTGCCACATAATGACAGAAATGAAGATGTATAGGCCCTATACATCACACACGTGGAGATACATGGACTGCTCTGTGAAGCCAAAAAGCAGTATCTGCTTACTTGTAAAGTGAGCAGATACTGCCTTTTAGCTTCACTCGGGAGTGGATAAACACAATATTTCCAGCAAACACGACACATAAAAACCCACGCTGGTTTATTGTTGGACCAGCGTCGTTAACAGTGGACCAACCATAAACCAGTATAGAGATAATGTCGTCCGCCGGGGTGGAATGGAAAAATCTGTAAATTATGCAATTCACAAAATTGTACAAATGTGTACAAATGTGGATGTAATTACGTGACGTATGAACCTTGATATTGACCAATATGTTCATTAGTCTGGCATATTACTCTATGTTTTTCATAGTAAATTAAACATGGCGAATGATTTTCGCTAATTTCTCAGTCAATTCTAAACCAATATATTATTGTCACGAAATTTGTCAAGCACTATTTTCAAGTGACTACCCTGACAATTTAATATAAAAATATCCTAAAGTTTAAAAGTTAATCTAAAAGTTTGAAATGCTTTGATCATGTAATAAATAAATAAAATGTCGCCCTTTATCAGTTTGTATATCAAGCCATCAACCTCGCCTCAGAATTTCATTACATGTCAAATGGTCTAACTTCTGAAATACCTTCTCAAACTTCGCGACATGTTCAGAGTAGTCGCTGCATGCCAGGACAATACAAAATGTCAGAATTGCCTGAGGATTTAATGTTAATCTGATTATAGCCTTCTTTTTTATTACAAGTCATGTGTTATTATGTAAGCCAACAACCTAATGTAAGTTAACAGTGACGTGGGTTTAACCCTTTAACCGCCGGTGCCGTCGATATTCGTTTTTTACATTTTATATTAGCACATTACATATCACCTTTTATACCTGTTAAAGATAAAAAGTGAAATTAATCAGCATGATTTGAAATTTGTTTACCTACATTTTGTCAAATTTGAATAATTTTCACTCACTTGTGGGTCACGTCAGCGAGAGACAACTTCAAGTGGGTGAAAATTCAAATTGAATAATTTGGCGGCTAAAGGGTTACCCTTACAACGCTTATAAATCATGGAGACCAAAGGTCATTTTAAATTATCATAATGTCTTAGTAAGCAGATTCTGCTTCATTTGAATACCTACATAATTATATATTATGGGTCCACGACCATTATACATATGTCTATTCTTTCAGTGTGGGCGGGGACCGTCTTCAGACGTCAGAATCTGACGTCTACGGACGTCAGATTCTGACGTCTAAGACCAATCCCCGCGCTGTAAGGGTTAAAGGTCAGGGGCTGGTTGAAAGTAATATATCATAATTACCATGTCTAATACACCAAATAAACACTCCAAATAAATTTCAAATAATATTTTAAAATACAAATATAAAACATTTTTTTATTTTCACCAGTGTGAGAGAACAAGTTTCTAGGCACACGCGTGTCATTGATTTGTATAAATGGCACTTTGGTTAGAGATGACCCGTTCTTACGTAAGTACTAGCCTTAGTCATTAACACATACCGTTATTGTTAACACTTAGTTCATATTGGGAGATCCAGTAGTAGGCCTAAGGCACGGAAAGGTATAGTCCAGTCAGGAAGGCACATCAATTATAGGGGAATCAGCAGAGCCCGGCCAATCAGTCGGGCACCGAATTGCAAGTCAATAGGGCTCATTATACATAATAGTTATAATTGTAGTTGGTTACAAAGGGGAATGCTATAAAATGCACTGTACGAGGCGAATTTGATTCAACATTATTATTTGACCCCCACTACCAACGTGATAAGGTGTCATTGTCTGTGGTTGGTGAAAATAAAGGGGCTCCCAAAGCAGATCGACCTACGTCTGTCCTTAATCATTTTTTGAGTAAATAGTCTTTGTTACCATTGAGTATTTGTTAAGAATATAGCCTTTGTTACCATTGAATATTTGATAAGAATATAGGCTTTGTTCACATTGAGTATTTGATAATAATGTAGCCTTTGTTACCATTAAGTATTTGATAAGAATATAGCCTTTGTTAACATTCAGTGCTTGATAAGAATATAGCCTTTGTTACCATTGAATATTTGATAAGAATATAGGCTTTGTTCACATTGAGTATTTGATAATAATGTAGCCTTTGTTACCATTAAGTATTTGATAAGAATATAGGCTTTGTTAACATTCAGTGCTTGAGAATATATAGTCTTTGTCAATATTGGATGCTTGTTAACATTACATGTTTGAGAATATAGGCTTTGTTAACATTGAGTATTTAAGAATAGGTTTTGTTAGCATTCCGTGTTTGAAAATAGGTTTTGTTAACAATCAGTGTTTGAGAATATAGGTTTTGTTAACACTAAATGTTTGAGAATACGGGTTTTGTTACCATACAGTATTTTATAAGAATATAATTATGCTTTGGTAACATTCAATGTTTGAGAACATAGGTTTTGCTAACATTCAGTGTTTCATAATATAGACGTTGTCAACATTCATTGTTTGAGAATATATTCATTGTTTGAGAATATGCTTCCTGTTATCACGTGTTGAGAACTGATGTCTGGTTATGACGGTTATCCATAAATACAATATAGGTAAAAAAAAACATCAGACGTGGTCCAATGATGGCCTAATGCTGCACCAGAGTCGCATAAAATGGTCCAGCAGTGAACCAGCATTGAGCCAGCGTCTTGTGATTACTGAGAACGATTACGGGGGCAGATCCAGAATTTATAAGGATGGGTCTGATTGACAAAAATAGGTATCAATTAATGATTATTTAGTCTTCTAGGCTGATCTATGGGGGCTTGGCACCCTGAATTTACTACAGTAGTGCCTCAACCACCTTTACCACGCTGAATTATGTTTGTATAAACCATGGAGATCAAAGAGGTTTTTTCAATTTGAAATCATCATAAATGTCTTAGTTAGCTCTTTCTGATTCATTTGAATACCTATGTTCTAGATCTACGTCCATTAGAAATATTTTACTCTTACAGTGCGGGGATCGACTTAAGACGTCAGAGTCTGAGGTCTATAGACGTCAGATTCTGACGTCAGATTCTGACGTCTAAAGTCGATCCCCGCGCTGTAAGAGTTGAGTTTAAATTTAGAGTGTCAAATACCGTAATGTGGCAACTTAAATCAATGTTGAGGCAAATTAGTTTTAGAAAAGGAGTTCACAGGACCACCTGACTCCTTGTTCTGGAACCGCTACTGATCTAATACTAACTACATCAGTGGAATGTAACAGTGTGAATACAACAATTAATACATTTACATAGTACATTTTGACATTTATACACCTATTTGCCTATATTATCATAATGAATTGAGTACACATCCTGCAACCACATGGGCTGACTAGAAACTGTAATATATTACTAGGTGTGCAGCAGGAATGTTAAACTGCATGCTGCTCTACCAGCATCAAAACAGCTGTTTACATTTTGATACAGCGTTTTTTAACCTTTAAATCAAGTTGTTTAACTTAAATTTTCACCTACTTGAAGTTGTGTCTCGCTACCGCGACCCACAACTTCAAATAGGTAAAAATTAAAGATACTTATTTATTTGAGACAAACAATCTACAAATCTATATGTTTAAACACCCATTTCATTTCCAATAACTGTGATTTATTCTACAAAAAAAACAGATAAAAAACGACGATGGTGGTGCAAAACAACCGTTTCCGTAACATGTTACTCACCATATTAGGTGCAGCGTGTTCCCCATACAGCAACAAGTTACGTAAGGTGTTACATAGTCTATGGGGAAATTTTTTTTGAGCAAAATGTTGCAAAAAATATTACCAATCCAATTTGTTTCAGCATGTTGCTCAACACGTCAAAGTCTCTGTAACATTCCTATACAATATGTAACATATTACGTAACACACATGTTACGTAATATGTTGCTCAATATGTTTCATACTCATGTAGTGCATGGGGAACACGTTGTTGAGCAAACGAAAACGGTTTATTGTTATAGTGTTGAGCCACATGTTACGTGGAGTATGGCCGATTTAATGATTATTTAGAATAACATGACATTAATGTTCAATTTGGCTATTTTTGGCATCAACAATCAAAAGGCTTCCGTGCCTCGATTAGCAGTGATGATTCTGTGAATGTTAGGTGTTCTTTAAAAAACTATAATAGTGTAACAATCACTTTATGAGTCATACATATGTGCTATGTGCATATGTAGGTTACTTAAGAGGTTTAAACCTGCAATACACTATACGTAACTTGTTACGTAACATGCCGTAACATGTTACGTAACGAGTTGAATTATCATCACACGTTAAATTATCATAAATGTCTTAGTTGGCTCTTTTTGATTCATTTGAATACCTATGTAATGGCTCTACGATTATTATAAATATTTTTACTCTTACAGTGTGGGGATCGACTTTAGACGTCAGAATCTGACGTCTACAGACGTCAGATTTAACTTGAATAGTTAACAAAACTTCAAACTATGTTTTAACATACACCATTATTGTATTGTTGAGCTGGTACAACGTGTTCCATTGTATTAGTGAACCCAATGTATGGATGATCTGGTACAGCAGTTCATCGTTTATATTTACAAACGGAGTAAAAGTGATCGACCAAAATGAGGGTAAGTGGCTTTACATTTCACTGCTCTTGGAGATATTACAATGACTTCAAGTGATCAATTCCACACATGAAGCTATATATACCATCTCCCTATAGGAGGACGTGTTCTAAGCCTGGTTTATCGTCCTCAGTCTAACCCTTTAACCGCCAAATTATTAACTTGAAGTTGTGTCTCGCTGACGCGATCAACAACTTCAAGTGATGGAGGTCAATGGAGGTCAACTTTTTTTCAAATTTTGCTAACTTAACGTCACATTTTATCTTTAACATATTTCAAATGTGGTACTTAATGTGGTGATAAAAATGAGAAACCGAATATATTTGGGATAGGCGGTCAAAGGGGTAATACCCCCCCCCCCCCCTATGGGAAGACGGTTTCTAAGCCTGGTTTATCCTCCTCGGTCTCAGTCACTCCTGGAAGCTTCTGCTTCTGGTGCGTTTTTCTTGCCGAGGATTTCTCTGAGGCCTTTAGTCATAAAGTAGGGTTTGTCTGCGGAACCGTCGTTACGTTCCAAGTCCTCCACTGTCAACGATATGGAGAGAAATGAGTTACACACAATACACAGAAATATACACAACTCCCCAATAATTATATATACGATAAACAAAGAGCTTACACACGACTATGACTACGACTACTACTACTACTACTACTACTACTACTACTACTACAACTACTACTACTTAGAGAAGCATTATTAGTATAGTACTTACAGAAGCAGAGGAACAGTGTGTCCACGCCCATGCTGTAGACATTGAAGAAGCCTGAGGCTATCACGTACGAACCCACGCCGATAATCTGAAAATAAAAGGATGACAAAAATGGAATGTGGTCAAATTAACCCTTTCAACCCCGACTTTACCATTGTCATCTTCATCCACTACAAGCCGCGAATTGCTGGCGCAATTCTCGACTTGTAGTGGATAAAGATGACGTGGAGGGGATGACAAATCGAAGAATATGACCAGATACTGGTAAAATAGTTTTCTGAAAATCGTCGTTAGAAAACTATTAGATTTAGGAATTGAGTCAGTTTTTAGGAATGCGAAAAATTAGGCTTTTAAGTCATGGTGGTTTAACCTTCAACCGCCGATCACGATCATGTAATTTTTTTTATAAAATTTATTAGCACATTAAATGTCAGCTTTAAACTTGCTAACGATAAAACGTTACATCAATTAGCAAGATTTTAAAAAACGTTGCCCCCCATTTTGTCAAATCTGAATAATTTTCACTCACTTGAAGTTGCGAATCGCGTCAGCGAGACACAACTTCAAGTGGGTGAAAATTCAGATTGAATAATTTGTCGGTTAAAGGGTCAACCCTACAACCGCCGGTCACGATTATATTAGTTAGTTATTGAATGTATTAGCACATTAAATGTCAGCTTTAAACATGCTAACGATAAAACGTTACATCAATTAGCAAGATTTCACGATCGTTGACCTCCATTTTGTCAAATCTGAATAATTTTCACTCACTTGAAGTTGTGAATCGCGTCAGCGAGACACAATTTCAAGTGAGTGAAAATTCAAATTAAAAACCGTTGCGGCTGCAGGGTTAAAGACACGTTGCCAATCCATGCTGCGGTAAGGTTGAGCCAGGCAGTGACGCAACATGGATAACGTGCTCAATGTATACATTGATGAAAATATTATTATATAAAATATTTGTACATTCTTCAACAGGAGAAAAAGAAAACAATAAATTGTGATTCATTCCATGCTACAAATATAATTAAAATAAGATTAAAATAGGACATTTTTAAGTTCAGATGTATGGTAATATAAACTGGCTACAATAACGGGGTGTTCATTAACATAAAATAAATAAAAATATACATAAGCGAAGTTTTGAAACAGATATATTTATCATTCAAATTATTATTTTTTAGTTAATTATAACGTTAGTCGTATTAATTTGTTTTTTTGTAACTTTATTATAGTTTTGTAAACAAACCAAATTAGATACCTTTATTCACATATCTTACATTTGTACTTACACCACAAAGCATTGTATTATGCATATATACAGTACGCACATCGATTTCGCATTTATTCATGTAACAAAACATGCATTGTAAAAGTAAACTACTTCTATACCAGTCTTTTATTATATTATATGCAAACGTACTTAAGCTTGATAATTTTATTTATTGCTTGACGTCTTTAACTCAGATTACAGTTGGAATGCAAAGCATATGCCTTATATACTGAGAGTGTATAGGGGTCTGGCATCTGCTTCATACTATTATAGACCTACAAAGCATATGTATTATATACTAAGAGGGTATATGGCCTGGCACAACCCCCAGATTATTATACAAAGCATATGTATTATATACTAAGAGGGTATATGGCCTGGCACAACCCCCAGATTATTATACAAAGCATATGTATTATATACTAAGAGGGTATATGGCCTGGCACAACCCCCAGATTATTATACAAAGCATATGTATTATATACTAAGAGGGTATATGGCCTGGCACAACCCCCAGATTATTATACAAAGCATATGTATTATATACTAAGAGGGTATATGGCCTGGCACAACCCCCAGATTATTATACAAAGCATATGTATTATATACTAAGAGGGTATATGGCCTGGCACAACCCCCAGATTATTATACAAAGCATATGTATTATATACTAAGAGGGTATATGGCCTGGCATAACCCTCAGATTATTATACAAAGCATATGTATTATATACTAAGAGGGTATATGGCCTGGCACAACCCCCAGATTATTATACAAAGGACATGTAATATATACTAAGAGGGTGTATGGCCTGGCACAACCCCCAGATTATTATACAAAGCATATGTATTATATACTAAGAGGGTATATGGCCTGGCACAACCCCCAGATTATTATACAAAGCATATGTATTATATACTGAGAGGGTATATGGCCTGGCACAACCCCCAGATTATTATACAAAGCATATGTATTATATACTAAGAGGGTATATGGCCTGGCATAACCCTCAGATTATTATACAAAGCATATCGTCGGCTCGGAGCTAAATGATCCTATCTGACACTCGTTAGAGTGGCAGATAGGATCCTTTAGCTCCGAGCCGACGATATACATTATATACTGCTTATATACTGATAATCCTCAGACTATTATAATGACTTATCAACTGTTAGTGCATTGGGGCCTGGCATAACCCTCGGACTATTATACATAATTTTCAGACGCTTGATTAAACATTATTTAGATTAAAGCTGCATAACTGTTTTGCTTATTTCATTCAAATTATTAATCCATGGAGAATGGTGTTTTATATTTTAATTTTACTCCCCCGGTTACTGAGTTATTAAGGATTTAGGTTTGCTGTTTTTTAATATTGTTGCCCCACCAAAACAAACCAGATCACAGCGGAGTAAGACACACTGTCTGTATAATCAGGACATTAACAATTAGTAACAAGTGGCAGATAACGATCATCATTGAAAAAAAGTGGAAGTTTTTTAAATATTTTACTTATTTTTTAAGTGGTCATAGATACGATTCACAGTAAAAAGTGTAATATCTCATGTCATTTAGACATGTCTAGGAGTTATCACTCAGTGTGATATGGGTGATATATGCATATAATGTCATGTTTAATTTAGGTACCGGTATGGAGAATGCCACTCACTTGAAAAATAGGATCTTTTTCAGTATGGTGCTTTTAAGTGTGGGCCAGCATCTGAGCCATTGGCCCACCATTAAAACGCTCTCCCCAGTCCGTGGGAAATTGTTGGCGGAGTTAGCGCTAAAATTCAGTGATGTAAATCATCTTTTTCGCTCTTTTGATTTTCATGATTTTCTTGAAAAACATTTGTATTTCTTTATTCGGTATCTCATGGGCATTTCAAAATATGGTCAAAATGCTACTAGACAATATCAGACTTTATTTTATCGTAAATCATCGCATATGGTGCGCTATGCGGTAAAATAAAATAATATTTAAAACATCAGACTTTACTGTAACCAACAGTTTTTTGACCTAGTCTCAGGACGTCTACCACTGGTTATTTGGGCTTTGTATCTCAGATAACACGAGGCACTGATCCGATGGCAGACTAATGTCGGCTCATCGTCTGCGGTACTGGCCCAACATTATGCCGATTCAGTTCAACGTCTAGTGCTTGCTATAAGGCGGTTTGGTGTTGTCCAATGTAACGTTATATTGGCCCATAACCCTACCACTATTACATACATATTGTACACAAACCGATTCACTACTTAATAATACTTGATGGTGTATAGCATGGTGAACTAATTCCGCTACATTTGCCCAGTTTTAGTGCATTTATAAGGCCTTTAAGACAATATGCATGATTGTTTTGTATTTTTTAGGTTATTTTTATCGAAATAAACAAAACAGTTATGCAGCTTTAACGTTATAACCTGGTATCAAAATTAGCTACAAAAACACTGTCTTTGGCTGTACTCGACCATGGTCGACATAACTGATCGATGGGCTAATTCAACATACTATATACCCCATGCGTCCATAATATTTGGCTAGATCAGTCGACTGTACGCCCCATTGGACATGAAAGGGTGTATCTGCCGCCACTCTGTAAAGTGGCAGATACACCCTTTCATATCCAAAGGGACATGTATTCGACATAGGTGATCAATGGGTTAATTCACGAGTTAAATATATTAAACCACTACTTATACATAATTCAACTACTCAGCGGGTTTATAGTTGTATGAAGGATATATATGTGCTATGCCATTCCATATCATTATGTTGTTTGATATGTTATGTTTTTATATACAAAATCATCAAGTTAGAGTATACATGTGCTAATGAAAATGAGTGAAGGTTAAATAATCTTTATTTTAAAATCTTTAGAGGGCTGGGGCCCCGGTATTTGTGTTTCAAGTGGGGATTACAAATTTACAGCTAGAATAAAAATACTTAAAAAAAATAATAATAATCTGTTTATTTAATGACAAAATTAGTGATTTTCTCTATATTTTTAAGTAACATATTGAGCATGGCCGCTTCGAACACGACATCAATAGCCAAAGATAATTCTCCAGAGCTTGAATTTTTAGACATATTCTCCTTTGCAAAGGCTGAAAGGCAGTATCTGCTTACTTGTAAAGATTACAGAGAGTTAAAGCAATACTGTGTTATATATAGTTCTTAATAAGGAGTGTGAGTGAATGAAAGAAATTGTACACTAGAAAAAAGAACCGTATTCTAAAATACCACATGCACCTTGTTTAATTTTTAAATATCGCATATTAAGTTGAATGGATGAATCGAGTGTTTCTTTTACTCACAATAACTGGTACAAGATAGTAATTTAATTGTGGTATTTCTACTAAATCATTAACTGCGTCGATCCTTCTGGAGAAGATGAAGAATGCGGCAGCCCCTTAACAGGGAAATAAAACAGAAGCTGTGGCTAGAGGGATATCTACGTGTAAGACATGGAATGCAAATAATAGATCAACACGCTGAAAAAAAACACGCAAGTCAGGTATTGTAATTATCTATAATTCAAAGGAGCCAAGTCGTCAGGATTCGCTAATCAGTGTTTGGAGCTCACTCATCCATCCACCCATCCACCCACCCCCGGTCTCGTTGTAAATATCATTCATCAGCGAATCAAGACGACTCAGCTCATTTAATGTCATAGCTGAAAGAAAATAATTAGTACACAGGAAATGAACCAGGACATAAACTGAACTGTGTTAGTAAAGCAGAAAAAACACCCATAAGGATATCAGGTGACACGTAAAGTGGTTCCTAATCCATGTTAATTAAATTGTCAAAAGTAAAAAAGCAATAATGCTGAAATAAAATTATAAATATATTCCGTGCAATATTGATCAGCTTCTTGTTAAGCGAAAATGTATCTCTTAATATTAGTTTTTCACTTCAAAGAAATCACAGGCAACTATTTAGTGGAAACACGCGATCCGTTGCAATAAGAAACCTCAATACCATGATACAATTTAACCCTTTGACTTCCAGGCCGGGGTGCATGCCAGGATCCAGATATACTGGTGTACGAGTTCTATTTTTCGTCATTTGAAGCTGGAATTGCTAACGCAATTTCCAGCTTCAAATGACGAAAAATACATAAATGTAGTATATATTTGACGAAAATTTGTGTCATTTTATGGTTACGTTCATTGACGAATGACGACGGAAATTTCCGTCATGTATGGTAGTGAAAAGGTTAATGTAAAATTATTCACGGTAAAACTGATGGTAGGAAAAAGTAAGACAAAAAGCTGTATGCGCTGTGATGGTGGCAAGTGAGACTGTAACGATCAGATGTGTTATAAGTGGAACATTTATCAAATACACATCTGTAAAAGAAATAAAGTATTGACTTAATTATAACATGTATGTAAATGAGCTGTTATACGCTCAACACCACGTGACACCACACACAATGTAAGACCGCTTAACACCATATGTAAGCTAAGCGTGAAAATCAAAACATAAGGCATAGCAAAACAGGAAGGCAATTAAAATCTAAAGGCAGTGTTCAACGGGTACTGGGATGGGGAAGGTGTAAAGCTAAATCTAAGGTTCACCGGGGAAGGGAAGGATGTAGAGGAAGGGGATATGAAATCACAGGGATACTAAGGAAGAAATGGAGAAAGCCAACAATACCAGGAAAGACTCAAAAATATATAATTGTATATGTATACCCAGCAAACATGAGGTGCTGAACCAATTTATTTATTTATTTGTTCAACCTCCAAGGACGGAGACAGTATACATAAATATAACATGCAATGCACACCAATGTTGATTTCATGTTGGGCCAGAGTCGAAGACGATGGCCCAACATGAAATCAACATTGGTTCAGTGTCTCGTGTTTACTGGTTAGTCTTGTTGGCATTTCTTATTTTGTCCTTAGCTATATATAATATACTGTATATCCGGTAATTTTCGCAAAGTTTTAATTTTCGCGGATTTCGCGTAGAGAACAAATTCGCGAACTTAAGAATTTCGCGCAAATTATTTTATATTAGCGCTACTATCATTGAAATTGATAATTCGCAAATTAAAGACTTCAGTCCGAAAATCACAAATTCGCGAAAATCTAAATACGCGAAAATTACCAGATCTACAGTATATAAAAGGAATTGATTTGATGACTTATAGACAAGGAATTGAGTGTGTATTGAATGATCCACCCGGTGTATTAGAAGTGGTGATCAAGGGGTGTGCGGGACTAGTTAACTCACTATGACAGGTACGAGGTAGTAGTTCAACTGAGGTGTGTAATTCTGAACATAATCTGATATACTCTGTACGGGAATTTTATCATGAAGAACTCCGCTAAAGAAGAAAAATGACGACACTCCTGCATGCGACAAATACAGGAATATAATGTTAAAATGGGTGCCCTTTTGAGTATGATAATACATACATCATTAAAATTGCATATAGAGTAATACATACGTAGGTGATATATACATAATTAAAATTGCATACATAATACAAGCATGAATAAAAGTGAATATGCAATGCATGGATAAGTAATAAAAACATAATTAAAATTGCAAATGTAGTACGTACATAATTATTTGTTTGTAAGTAATGCATACAAAAGCAATACATATATAATTAAAATTGCACAATTAATACTTTCATAATTAAATTTAATATGTATTAAAAACATAAGTAATAAATAAACGATTAGAATGCCCAGACCAGACCAGACTTTACATCTGGCTACCTGTCTCTGTGTACAATGCTTGTTATTTTCAGTCAAATCTCAGCAGACACTAGACATCGATTTAGTGTTGGTACACTGTATGGCCAGCGTCACAGATGCTCATTCAACAGTGCACCAACATTGGGTCAACATCAGAAGTTTAGATCAACCAAATAATTATCCACCAAAAGTGATATATTTTATGTTTTCAATCAGTTGATGTTATGTCTCGCTACAGCGGCGCGCAGCTTTAAATGGGTAAACAATATCAATATCTGTATTTGGTTAATGTTAGCACAATAGTTTGGTGGGCAGTGAATCCGTTCAGACCACTCCCAAACAACTTTTATGAATATTTAACCTTTTCCATCCAAGATGTTTTCTCAACTTGTGAACAAATAATTTGCCATATTTCATAATTAGTAAATGTTGGTGATAATGTTTTAACTGCACATTTGGTCTATGGAAGAGCTCTGGTGATAGAAAAGTATACCAGCTACCCAAACCGAATATTTATTTCGTATTCTAAATTGTCGTTATTTTGATAAAATAAACAACGATTTAAAGCACTTTAGCAAATATAACTGCATAAAACATTAAAAAAATAACGTTACTGGAACTCTTTTTCGAAAGTAGGCCTAATGTTTGTTTTACTTTTATATATATATGGAAAGTGACTTACCTACGGCGCCTACTATCATGAGCTTCCCAATAAACACTATAATATCTGTGACTTTATCCACAACAGCCACCCTGTAAACAACAAAGACCATGACACGTGTTAACGACATAACAATAAGCACCATGACACATGTCAGCAAAATAGCAATAAACACTATGACACATGTCAACAACATAACCATAAACACCATGACACATGTCAACAACATAACAATAAACACTATGACACATGTCAACAACATAACAATAAACACCATGACACATATCAACAACATAACCATAAACACCATGACACATGTCAACAACATAACCATAAACACCATGACACATGTCAACAACATAACAATAAACACCATGACACATGTCAGCAACATAACAATAAACACCATGACACATGTCAACAACATAACCATAAACACCTTGACACATGTCAGCAACATAACAATAAACACTATGACACATGTCAGCAACATAACAATAAACACCATGGCGCATGTCAGCAACATGACAGTAAACACCATGACACATGTCAACAACATCACAATAAACACCATAACACATGTCAACAACATGACAATAAGCACCATGACACATGTCAACAACATAACAATAAACACTATGATATCTGTCAACAACATAGCAATAAACACCATAACAGATTCAAATTTTGCGTGGACACACATCTTAATTTCCGTTTTTATTTATATTTACCATGCTTACCTTATAATGTTTCTCAAAAGCAGAAAGAAAGCATCTTTTGCTGAAGCACAAAAGTTTTTCCCATGTATTGCAATCTGTAACAAAATGCACAAAACGTACACAGTGATGTATCTTAATGTATAATGGGATATACAAAACTTGTAAAGAACAGTATATTGATACAGCCTGTATCACCATATTGATATGGACTGTATCAACATTGTGATACAGGATGTGGTGACAGGCTGTGCCATACCGATACAGTCGGTATCACCATACTGATATATACTATATCAGATAATAAACTGTATCAGTATGGTGATACAGGCTGTATCAGTATGGTGATAGTAGCCTGTATCATCATATTGATACAGCCTGTATCACCATATTGATATGGACTGTATCAGCATGGTGATACATGCTGTGGTGACAGGCTGTGCCATACCGATACAGTCGGTATCACCATACTGATATATACTATATCAGATAATAAACTGTATCAGTATGGTGATACAGGCTGTATCAGTATGGTGATAGTAGCCTGTATCATCATATTGATACAGCCTGTATCACCATATTGATATGGACTGTATCAGCATGGTGATACATGCTGTGGTGACAGGCTGTGCCATACCGATACAGTCGGTATCACCATACTGATATATACTATATCAGATAATAAACTGTATCAGTATGGTGATACAGGCTGTATCAGTATGGTGATAGTAGCCTGTATCATCATATTGATACAGACTGTATCAACATACTGATACAGGCTGTGTCACCATGTTGAATATAGACTGTATTAGCATTCTAAGACAACCGCAAATTGTAAAAAAATTGATAGTTTACAATATCGCTTTAATTAGGTGTTTTTTGTTCCATGAGGCGTGCCGACATATTCTATATTTATCAAACACTTACCATGATGTAGGCGTTCTTATTGATAAATCTGATGACTTTCTCAAGGCACCAAAAGCAACATTTGAGACATCTGCAATCAATTGTTTGAAATTAAATAATGTAATAATCAATTAGTGGAAACCGAATTTATAATCGATACACAGTAGTATAGTTAGAGTAAATATGAAATAAATAAGATTCGAAATTACTCTGGGGAGTTCATGGAAAATCACACTTACATAATTTTTTTAAATTATTATTTAACTCCATTAACCCTTACAGTGCGGGGATCGACTCTATTCCCGCACTGAGAAAGTAAAACATTTATAATGACCGTAGACCACAACATAGGTATTTAAAGTCATCTTATTTAAATGTTAACCCACTTGAAGCTGTGGGTCGGGCTGTAAATTACCAATTCGTTTCTTTTGAGACCAAATATTTGCAAATCTTGATGTTTAAACACTCACATCGTCCCCAATAACAATGATTTATTAGGCTAATAAAAAGAATTAAAAACAACTATGGTGCTTGGTGGTTAAAGGCTTGAATGAGTTGTTTTAATGACGTAGACTTACTTCATGATGAACTTTGCAAAACTGTTCTGTGTCCCTTTCAGCTTCTGATCCAGATATTCCAGAAAAACGCGGATCATCTGAATAATGGCGATGATCAGGGATCCAAACGCTATAGATCCCAAGTGGTATCTGAAGAAAATAATGTAACGGTAACATACATTTTACATGTACAATGAACGCTATAGATCACAAACGATAGATGTAGAATAGATAATATTTTACTAAGCCAATTATCTATATATTAAATCTAACACAATATCCAACATAATTAATAACAGGCATTCTCTTGGTACAATATTAATAAAAATACTACAGTATGTGTCCTGGAGATATTCCCAATAGAAACATTTTTATTGTTTCGAATGCACACTTGTTCACAAAACATTTTTTGTCTCACCAGCTTGTGTGTATTTTAGGTATATAAACCCTCTTATTAAAAATAAATCATTTCTAGAAACAAAAAACAAGTTTTTCATGTCAGCTTACTTTTGGGGCTTACTTTAGAGCTCGACCCTTGTCTATAGCATAACCTATACATGGTGGCTTACCTTAGGGCTCGGCCCTACTCTTTAAGATAATCAATAAATTCAGCGGTTACCTTAGAGCTCGACTCTCCTCTATTAAGTAAAACTGCAGTAGCGGTTTACCTTAGAGCTCGGACCTCTATAACATAACTTGCAGTAGCTGCTTCTCTTAGAGCTCGGCCCCAATTGCATATTCAGCAGTAGCGGCTTACCTTAGAGCTCGACCCTCCTCCGGCATAACACACGCTTAGCGGCTTGCCCTTAACATAACCTAAATCCAGCTGTTACCGTAGAGCTCGACCCTGCTCTACAACATAACCTACGTATAGTAGCGGCTTATCTTAGAGCTCGGTCCTCCTTTATGACATAACCTGTAGTAGGGGCTCATCGTAGAGCTTGACACTCTATAGCATAATACTGCAGTAGCGGCTTACCTTAGAACTCGACCCTCCTCTACTAGTAATTTACCTTAGAGCTCGGCCCTTCTTTACAAGTGATTTACCTTAGAGCTCAAAACTCCTTTACCTTTACTAGTGATTTACCTTAGAGCTCGGCCCAGGGATCCCATCACTGGAAATGTTGGTAGATCCTTAGATTTGTCGAATGTCCAGAAATAAGAGGCGAAAGCTCCGGCGAGAACAATCTGCCCCAAAGCAATGATAAAGTTCATCACCCAAAACAACATGAACAGCATGAACACCTGCAGGTATACTGTGTATCTAAAATACAAAACAACATGAACAACATGAACACCTGCAGGTATACTGTGTATCTAAAATACAAAACAACATGAACAACATGAACACCTGCAGGTATATAGTGTATCTAAAATACAAAACAACACGAACAGCATGGACAATTGCAGGTATATCGTGTATCTAAAATACAAAACAACATGAACAGCATGAACACCTGCAGGTATATAGTGTATCTAAAATACAAAACAACATGAACAACATGAACACCTGCAGGTATATAGTGTATCTAAAATACAAAACAACATGAACAACATGAACACCTGCAGGTATATAGTGTATCTAAAATACAAAACAACATGAACAACATGAACACCTGCAGGTATATAGTGTATCTAAAATACAAAACAACATGAACAGCATGAACACCTGCAGGTATATAGTGTATCTAAAATAGAAAACAGCACGAACAGCATGGACAATTGCAGGTATATAGTGTATCTAAAATACAAAACAACACGAACAGCATGGACAATTGCAGGTATATCGTGTATCTAAAATACAAAACAGCACGAACAGCATGGACAATTGCAGGTATATCGTGTATCTAAAATACAAAACAGCACGAACAGCATGGACAATTGCAGGTATATCGTGTATCTAAAATACAAAACAACATGAACAGCATGGACACCTGCAGGTATATAGTGTATCTAAAATACAAAACAACATGAACAACATGAACACCTGCAGGTATACTGTGTATCTAAAATACAAAACAACATGAACAACATGAACACCTGCAGGTATATTGTGTATCTAAAATACAAAACAACACGAACAGCATGGACAATTGCAGGTATATCGTGTATCTAAAATACAAAACAACATGAACAACATGAACACCTGCAGGTATATAGTGTATCTAAAATACAAAACAACATGAACAGCATGGACACCTGCAGGTATATAGTGTATCTAAAATACAAAACAACATGAACAACATGAACACCTGCAGGTATACTGTGTATCTAAAATACAAAACAACATGAACAACATGAACACCTGCAGGTATATTGTGTATCTAAAATACAAAACAACACGAACAGCATGGACAATTGCAGGTATATCGTGTATCTAAAATACAAAACAACATGAACAACATGAACACCTGCAGGTATATAGTGTATCTAAAATACAAAACAACATGAACAGCATGGACAATTGCAGGTATATCGTGTATCTAAAATACAAAACAGCACGAACAGCATGGACAATTGCAGGTATATAGTGTATCTAAAATACAAAACAACACGAACAGCATGGACAATTGCAGGTATATCGTGTATCTAAAATACAAAACAGCACGAACAGCATGGACAATTGCAGGTATATCGTGTATCTAAAATACAAAACAACATGAACAGCATGGACATCTGCAGGTATATTGTGTATCTAAAATACAAAACAACATGAACAGCATAAACACCTGCAGGTATATAGTGTATCTAAAATACGAAACAACATGAATACAAAACAACAGGTGGACACCTGCAGGTATATATAAAATACAAAAAAGAGTCACATACAAAATACATTAACGGTCAACATGGTCAATACGATGTGGAGTAGCCAAACATAATTATATCAGATTACACACGTCATATGCTTTTTTTAGATAAAATCAACAGTTCTGAAAAAATAGTATGTAGGCAAGTAGTTTAGTTGAATACACAATGCAATGTCACAAATGCACAGTTGACCTACATGCACAAATACAAAATGGAGCCATCTACCAAAACATGGCCATAATTATAAAATAGTGTATCCGAAAAATATACTGGCACTGAATTGGGTGTTTGAAAAAAAAATATTAAAATAGGATAGTGGTGTCAACCGTCTCAGCGCGGGGACTGACTTTAGACGTCAGAATATGACGTCCATAGACGTCCGATTCTGACTCTGACTTCTAAAGTCGAAAACTAATTATATATATATAGACCGTAACAAACGAATCGGAAAGATCTCGCCAAGACATATATGATGATTTCAAATTGAAAGAAAACTTTTGGGCTGTTGGTTTATATAAAGTATTTCGCCGCTTTCAGCGTTCAGCGTTAAAGGGCTAACGGTCAATACACGATGTGAAACTGCCAAACATAAATATATCACATTGCAAATATATTTATTGACATGAAAGCATCTAAAATTAACATTCCTGAAAAATGTGGGCGAGTAACGTTAGTTTAATTGAATAAATAATAATGTACAGTAGGCATACATGCACAGGTACAAATAGAGCTTTCTACTCATAACACAGCCATGATTGTAAACAATATACAGGCACTGAATTTGGTGTTTGAAAAAAAATTTCAGTATTCAGTGAATTTATTAAAAATAAGAGTTGAGAAATTCAGTACTCACTCGTCGCCTCCGTATTTCAAAAAGTTGCACAGCTTGTCAGTGGCGTTCTGTAAAATACAATAGAATAGAGACAGTCATAGATAAGAACTGACTACCAATGTTTATTCTCAGATGTACCACCACCACTGATACTAACTTTTTCAGCGCGGGGGACCGTCTTTATACGTCAGAATCTGACGTCTGTAGACGTCAGATTCTGACGTGAAAAGACGGACCCCGCACTGAAAGAATTAACATATTTATAATGGTCGTACACCATAACATAGGTATTCAAATGAAGCGGACATTTATGATGATTTTAAAATGAAAAATCCCTTTGGTTTCCATGGTTTATACAAGACTAGTGTCTGAAAAATGGCTCGGAGTTGTAAAATTAACATGTTAACCCTTACAGCGTGGGAATCAACTTTAGACGTCAGAATCTGACGTCTAAACTCGATCCCCGAGCTGAAAGAATTAAAATATTTGTAATGGCCGTAGACCCATAACATAGGTATTCGAAAAAATCGGAAAGAGTTAACCAAGACATTGATGATGATTTCAAATTGAAAAAAAAACCTTTAGTCCTCACGATTTATACAAAATAATTCAGCGTCCTAAGGGTTAAGAGCACATTTAATATCACAGTTATTTTCCTCCGCCAGGAAGGTTATGTTTTTGGTCGGGTTTGTTTGTTTGTCTATCCGTCTCTCGGATTACTTAATAACTAATAAACGGATTTGCATGAAATTTTTCCCAGAGGTGTGTCTCTATTAGATTTTAGGAATGATCCGGATTACAATCCAGTGTCTACTCACACAGTCTATGGACTCCAGTAGTTCTTGACCTTGTTCTTGCAAGGCGTAATCAGCCAAACACGTGCCATTGTTGTTTATCCGACACAACTGTTTCTCTCCAGTTGAAGCTAGAAAACTGATAGTTATTAAGGGGGACAAAAATGAATGTAGTAGTAGTAAATCCTTGCTTTACGTCACTTTTCGGCACAAAAGGTCTTTTAAGTGACATTATAATACGATAAAAACGTCGTAGTCAATTGATGAGATGAATGATGTACAGATGATGATGTGAGGGTGGGGGTGATAGGGCATGGTGGGTTATTGAGAGCGTTTTCCTTCGCTCGCCCGATAAGGGGTTCCGGGCATGTCTAGGGGATATACCCCCAGATATGCCCAGACGGCCGGAGACTTGAGTTTCGCTGTACAATTTAATGATGAAACTCGGTGGCATTTCGCTCAGCTCCGCTATCCTCGGGTCGGATAGTCCCCAGAGTAACAATAGGAAAATGTATGGATCATTCAGAAAAACACATATGAAACATATACTGCGCAAATACAGTGAGTATGAGTGCAACCATTATGGTTCTGGGTGTCATAAGATAAGCTTCATGCTCATTGTAGAAGATATAGTTACAGTTAAACATAAAGAAAATATATGAATGTCGTAATAATAGTAATGTTAACCATTAACACACTAAATTATACGATTTTAATTTTCACCCACTTAAGGTTGTGTCTCGCTACCCCGACCCACAACTTCATATGGGTGAAAACTACTCATATTTGTTTAATTTGTGACAAAACATTTGAAAGTCTTGATGTCTAAACACTAATTTTATTAAAAAAAAACAGTGATTTTATCGGCTAAAAAAACAAATTTGGTCTCCAATTAAATAAATACGAGTAATTTTCAACCACTTGAAGTTGTGTCTCGCTGCCGCGACCCACAACTTCAAGTGGGTGAAATTACTTAGATTTGTACAATGTGAATCAAATATATATCACGATCTGACTATTTTAAAGGTGTGGTCAACTGTCAAAATTCGCGGGACAAGGGTCCCCCAGAAGGCAATAGTGACCGTGGGTAGGCCAAGGCCCTATTCCATAATAATAATAAATATGCGTTTCATACCCAAAGCCTCATTAAGAGCAAGGTCTCAAATCACAGCAAGTTCATATATACTTGAGCGACATCTATGAGTTAATAATTCAAAGCTCTTTGCCCTTGCCCCACTTGGTCGCTGGCTTGCAAACAAACTGACTGTATTACTGCGGGGATGTTGAAACTGCTTGACCTCAAGCTTGTATTGACATCCCAGTAAACACAAAACATTTGTATGACTTTATGCAACGTTGGACCAACGTCAAAGACGTTGGGCCGACGTTGTATAAATGTTATACAAATGTCTTGTGTTTGCTGGAGGACTTTCTCTCAAACATTGTACATTCAATGTTGGTTCAATGTTGGGCCAGCGTCGCAGGCGTTGGCCTAGCATTAAAACAGCATTGGATTAATGTCCCGTTTAAGTAGTATCTTGTAATCAGTTCAGTGGCTATATTAATGCCGTCAATATGTACTCAATAGGCTACTGTTGGCCTACACTTGACCGTCCCAGGCATGCGCATTTTGCAGTTGAAGAATTCTTTAATGGGCCTATATGATATGCGACGACCATAAAGGATACATAGCAGTCAATCCCCAGTAAACGAACAGCACCAATTGTAGAAGAAATGGTATCAGCGGCCAAAACAAGGTGGATAACATATTCTGTACAGCTCTGTAAAATACAATGTATAATAATAACATATTCTGTACAGCTCTATAAAACACAATGTATACCAATAAAATAGAGTAGGCCTAATACTACAAGTTCACTTGGCAAGGGGCAATGTTTACAGTGGTTACTGCTCGTAAATCTCACCTTCAACAATTTTTTTATTTAAAAACAAATAATTGGATATTATAGATAACTTACTTGCTAGCTTGCTTGATTAAAGATATAGCAATTAAAATCCGCTCTCGCAAGAAAAGTACCAGTATAACAATGATCAACCAAAAAACGGCAGCGATGATTCCTGTAAAAATATGATCAATATGATAAATAATGCCCAACCAGAACAAGTCAAGGATGATTCCTGTAAAAATATGATCAATATGATAAATAATGACCAACCAGAACAAGTCAAGGATGATTCCTGTAAAAATATGATAAATATGATCAACCTGAACATGCCAGCTATAATATTATTCATGTAAAATATGATATGGCCCCAGCCTGTGTTAAACACCACACCACTCATTTCATTCCTAATAACTGTATTTTAACCTGATAATAAAACAGATTGAAAAACTAATATATTCGTCCGTAGCGCTTAAATTACATCTGTTGACAGTTAATTATTTAGATGTAAAAATATCAGCATAGGGCATGACGATTTGAATTATCCGCTGATAATTACCTAGAGCAAGCCATGTCTTAGACAGGTTGGTATAGTAGCTGAGTTCTGTCGTTATCCTGATATCGCCCTCTATGTCATGAGCAGGGTCATCCTTCATTGTGTAATATCTATAGAATGAGTATCCAGCACCTGAAACACGTAAAATACAACATATCAGTGAGTGAGTGAGTGAGTGAGTGAGTGAGTGAGTGAGTGAGTGAGTGAGTGAGTGAGTGAGTGAGTGAGTGAGTGAGTGAGTGAGTGAGTGAGTGAGTGAGTGAGTGAGTGAGTGAGTGAGTGAGTGAGTGAGTGAGTGAGTGAGTGAGTGAGTGAGTGAGTGAGTGAGTGAGTGAGTGAGTGAGTGGCTGAGAATCCAGCTCCAAATAAACACTAACAATAAACCTAAAGTAGAATATACTCTCGGGCAGATTGTATTTGAAATAAAAAATATATTTTGAGAACTTTAAGGTATATTAAAATTTCAACCCGAGCCGGGTTGAAATAAATAATTTGACTTTGAAATACTACCCCCCCCCCCCCCCTGGAGATTGGATGGCGGGAACCTTAATGCTTAAATGAAGCTGCATGGAACAGGTCACAGGTTACAAAACAGAGGGAGCATTAAGGTCTCATCACCCTAAATGCCAGTCGCATTTAAACACATGTAAACTAACTCAATTCCACAGGCCGATTTGGGCAATTTCACATAAAGGGTGCATTTAGGAAAAATTGAACATTTACACAATTTTTTAGCAAATACTGCTAGATATTTATATGAAACATTTTTTATTTTAACAAGGGTTGTATGGGGAAACAACAGACCAAATTTTATAAAGTTTTGTCAATTATTTCTTCATGAATCAGTGGTATTTATGTTCTTTTCAACACATTTTGCAGTCTCATCCCGGAATTGTCTTCATAGGAGGGTTTTTCTATTCCAGATATGCATCTAACACACAAATAAAGTTTTATTTGTGGTATGGTTATTGGTCTTACGATTTAAACGACACATGTTTGACAAAATCGAGTCACAAAATCTGATTTTATGTGTATTTATTGAGTTTAAAGTATTTTCCGTTAAAAGTTTTTTTATTTTTTTCCCGCCAGTACATCACTGCCCAGCTTGAACTATCTACATATATATAGGCATTTAATTACTCTTTTGAATAGGTCTGGTGGTTATATATGGCATACAAATACTTCAAACTGATTGCTGATTAACATTAGCAAATTAATTAGAATTACCTGTATGTATGTGAACATTCCGTTAAAATAATGTCCCCTCCAGTACATCACTATTCAAGATCCACGCAGTGTGTTTTTCTAAGATATATTATTATTGCAATATAACCTGCCTCTTTGAGCCCCCACGTGGATATTAATTGGAAATTCATGTTACAACAACCACATATTTATACATTTCTAGATGAAAATAGTGTGAAATTAGAATTGTCCCCTCCAGTACATAATATCAATATTTAGTATTCTTTGTGTGATAAGACATAATTTTTGTAATTTACTGATCTATATTGGTAATTATTTATTATTATAATAAAGCCTTCGTTAACTTCGCAGCCACTAGATACCAACAAATTGATATTTATTAAAAATACATATGTATTTCATTAATGGATAAGTTGTAACCTAAAAATATTTTGTGGGTGTTTCCTTTGTTCCTTTTTAAATCAATATTAGCATGTTATTGTAATTTCTTCACTGTTCTGACTTACAAGACCTACTAGTACAATATATATACATTTATGGCGTAAATATCATCAAACAAATGTGCTCTATATTGTCTATAATAGGCTGCCAGTACACTGCGTACTGGAGGGGACTAGAACTTGTATAGAACAGGTAGAGAACTTGTGGTATTTTTCATGCTTGTCAAGCGATTTAAGCGGTCTGTACCGATACACAATCTACTAGACTAACTTGAATTAAAAAAAATGTGTTTGTAGCAGCTGGGTCCTTTTGCTTCACCAAACCATAATAGTTTCGCTTCGGCGGCCCCACTCCTGTGGACCTTGACGATGCTGCACATGCGGATGGGTGGATAATGTTTGCTCAGCGAACCATGATGACCCGCCTACTTTAAAATGGATTTAATAGTTTAAATGTATGATTGTCATATACATTTTCTATTGCAAAAAATGAGTTTAAATGTCTTGTTGACTTTCAAAATATGACCAGAAATGAGAACTACATACTATCTAATGCCCCTGTTCATTATCCACCCAGGAGGGGGTTTCACTACAGGTTATATGCTAGGATATAAAATTATGTCATGTCTTATAACATGGCCCCAGTCCCCAGATATATAATAGTTGATAGCGCACATGTCACTGGTACATGATGTAGGATCTTACAATGCTCAAGTTGGCGCAGCGTTGTATGGCCTTAATTTACTATGCCTGATAGTGATATCTGGCAAACCATGCCAAATAGTCAGACAATTAATTGATATAATATAAAATGTGAGGTTTTAAGGAGGGCAAGGCTAAGCAGATCGTTTGATATAGCTAGACTAGAACTATAAAAAATTGTGAGGTTTGAGAAAGTGCTACCAGCATACCAGTTATATTCATAAAATATACATGTATGCCTCGAAAAACTTCCAAATCTATCAGGTTCAAAATGGCCAACTGGTGTCCATTATTTAACTTAACATGCTTCATATCCAGTGCCAGATAACTAGACAATTAATATAAAAGAAAATGTGAGGTTTCCTGGAGGGATAGACCTTATTTCAACTCAGATCACATTCATAATTGCCAACTATCTGCCATTTATTATCTACTTTAAAAAATATATATTATGTCTGATATATCTAGCAAATATTGCCGTCTACAGCAATCATCCAAGGGTAGCTGCAGCCTCCTCGTATCTGGCTATAATCTTCGGGCGGATTGCCAGTGGCGTACCCTGGCTCCTCCGCTCAACAGCGGAGCCGATGCAGCACCCGCATCAGTGCTGGCGCTGATGTAGGCTGTGGTAGCCTTAAATAACTGGCAATAGCGTGTTTGACATTATGTCTCTCACGTGGGATGAATGTATTTACCCAGAGGGAGTTATCCTTCCTATTGTTACTCTGGGGACTATCCGACCCGAGGATAGCGGAGCTGCGCAAAATGCCACAGAGTTTCAGTATTAAATTGCACAAGGAAAACTCACGTTTCCGGTCGTCTGGCCATATCTGGGGGTATATCCCCTAGACATGCCCAGAACTCCTTATCGGGCGAGCGAAGGAAAACGCTCTCAATAACCCACCATGCCCTATCACCCCCACCCTCACATCATCATCTGTACATCATTCATCTCATCAATTGACTACAACGTTTTTATCGTATTACAATGTCACTTAAAATACCTTTTGTGCCGAATAGATTTACTACTACAGCAAATATTGCCAGACAGCTAGACCATTGAAAAAGAAAACAAAATGTGAGGTTTTAAGGATCGAGGGAAATGCCCTGAAAAATGTCAACTCCTATCAATTTCAAAATTACCCTGATAACATCACAGTATTGGCCAAATAAAATGGTTTAATTGGGCCTGATTATCATTATGTCTTGCACATTGGTGCTGTTTTCAGCCAATACAGTTTATGATCTATATTCCGCATTGGACCAGTAATGGGCCAATAAAGGCAAAAAATGTAGTCGCATAATAACAAAGGTTGAGTACTGGATTTTAACCGCTGTTACTGCCGATAGCATCCGGTATAAAATAGGAATTGGCCTAATGACGTCATGTTTAGGCCTACTTTAATATATGTGATATCTGCTAAAATGTGCCAGATAGTTCAAAGGTTATTATGCTAAAACAAAATGTGAGGTTTCAGGGAGATATTTTGGCAAATTAAAAATAGCCGATTATCGGGATATATGAAAAAAATCAAATTTAATAGGTCTTGTTATGAATACAAATATATCCCAGATTTGTAGATATAGGCCTAGGCTGGAGTGAGAGAACGGTATTGTTATATAAACATGATGAATTATTATTTGTACCATACTAAAATAGTTAACCAGTAATTGCTTTACCGTAGGAAAAACGTAGCTTGGTGTAAAATAATGGTAGGGCTATTGATGCATGCATGTAAATTCAGTTTGAGGTATGTATTATTATTTTTTTAATTATATGTACCATTACATACAAAACTTTGTATCCAATTATATAAGCTCAAGATCGGCTGGAGTTAATATTATTTTTAAACCACTGTACATAAATATATTGTGTACGGTACATTAGCATAATAAAACAGTTACACTACAACTAAGTAACACAGTAAAAAGAAAATTCTAGATTTCAGGGAGTGACAGCTGTGACCTAACAAATTTGAACTTGATCACATTTAAAATAGCAGACTTGCGGCAATTATTTAATTATTGAATATGCCTGATATCTGGCAAACTACGGTATGTTAGCTAGCTAGACCCTACAACAAGCTTATGCTCCTAACAGCCATGATGAAGTGAAGATAAGGGAGGTATATGCATTTGAAAATGGTTGTTTTCATTTATATACCTTGACAAATTTCAACTCTATCAAATGCAAGATGGCTGACTATTGCCCATTATTTACTATATGCTTGATATCAGGCAAAGCATCCCAGATACCTAGCCCAGTACTATCATTTATCCAACTCCCCTCATGAAAGCCCGGAAAGTATTTTGTTGGCATATATATCCCTCCCTCAAACCTCACATTTTGTTTTATACCATACACTTCACATTTTGTTTTATAGTATAAAACAAAATGTCAGGTTTAAGGGAAGGATGTGCCAACAAAATGCTTTCTAGACTTTCGTGGGGGGGGGGGGGGGGTTTGGAATGGATACACTAACTGTCTCTGCGGTTATATTGGAATAATAGTAATGTAGATGTTTGTAAACTATGACTGATGATGCTATTTTATCATTTTCTAGTAGTTTACTTGTTATTCAGTTATTATTGAATTATTGAGTGATCATTCATGCTTACAGGTTTGTTATTGTTGTTAAAAAAATATGTACTCTCCAGTACATTTTATGATATTAGCTTGAAAACCGTGACATTGTCCAAGTTATGTCACAAAAATTAAAATTATTTTCCATTGTTTTTCCTTGATGGTGTTTAATACGACAAATGGTTGCGGCCTTTACCCGTGATAAACCACTTAAACATCATTTTATTTTAGCAAAGTTTATACAATTATGCTACTTCAGCTCAATTTGAAAACAAAATGTTGATTAATAACAATATATATTGGAGCAAAATTAGAATATGAAATGTTGAGCAACATATCATGTTTTACTGATCTAAAGTATGCATTTATAGCACTTGTGATGTTGTTATTTCAACCGGTAAAAAAATATCCCCTCCAGTACAGTTTGTCACACATATAATTGTGCAGAGGATTCGCATGAAAAAGCACTGTAAAAATACACAAAATATGTCATATATAGTATTCAAGCTATATGTGTATATTTAGTTGATGTCAGAGCACTAATTTGTTGAGCTGTCGAAGTAAATGCTGTACAATTCATACTTGAGTGTATTGCAAAATTTCTTTTGTCACATTTCAAATGAACATCAAATCTATATACATGTGAAATACGGGTACAACACATAGTGATCTTCCCTTTAGAAAAAAATTAGGGGTTAGGATTTTCAAATCACCTACATTATTAGCATTTGAGCAGAGACTAATGATTGTTAAAACAAATGTCCCCTCCAGTACACGCAAAAACAGCATACATTTCACAAGTCAATATCTTCATTCATGGGCATAATTAAGCTCTGGAAATTTAACTGATGTTGGGGAATTACATCTCGCTGTCAAAAGTTGTGAAATTATCATACATGGAAGGTTTTTATTTTTGACATGCTATGAGACTTTTTGTGTGCCCTTTACGTGGAATTGCCCATTTCACCCTTTTACATCCTATGAATCATATAGTTCAACATATCAGGATCAAATTTGAAATGTTCTTGTTCAAAAACAGGTCCGCTATGGGTAAGCTCACCAGACAGATTTTGAGCAGCGCCCCCTAGCGTGTGAAAATGTCACCACATTTCAAATTGGGCTATAATCCGTACACTCTTTCACAGACCAGACACAAATCAATTTAACTCACTGTATCCGTGCGAGATTATCATAAAACAGTTATATACGATATCCGCGACGAAGGAGATAACGTGTGCTTATCAAATGTTTATAAAAATAACACCTCTGGGCCCGTATTCTCGTACAAGTTACGATATATCGTAGGCTTCTGATTGGTCGAGATGGCCATCTCGACCAATCAGAAGCCTACGATATATCGTAACTTGTACGAGAATACGGGCCCTGTATTTTATTTTGTTTCACTAGAGTTTGAAACAGCTACATTAAAAATAATTTGTGTGATGATTCCATCATTAGTAGACCCTGGATGTCAGTCTTTTTAGGGTGGTGATACATTAAAACGCTGCATAATAACATACACATGTCTATACACTCTAAGCAATATAGCTTCTTTAGAAGGAACCCTTCAATACTATTACCACGCAATCCCAGGATGATCCTTGCAGGGTTCTCCTGTGATCGCATGGTAACAGTACTGAAGTATTTTTTTTAATGTGGCCGCCATCTTGAAAATGACGGCCATCTTTGATTTGTTCAACTTGGGTCTATAGCTAGTTTCAAAGAGAATCATCTCAGCTAACTTTCTGGGAATTTTGGTGCTTTTATCACTAACTAAGCCATTCGTCTGATTTTCGCCACAAATCTGCTGGACTAGAACCTATATTGTTTAGAGTGTATGTCAACATTTGAATAGTGATTACATACTTACCAAACCCAAACAAGAGAATGAAGAGTATAATGGTGAGCCAAACCATAGGCCAGGCTATCCAGCGCATCAGCACGATCCATATGAAGGATAAGATCATAGCTAGCACCAGACCTCTACAAATAAAAATGCATCATCATAAGGACAAGACCAGAGCGATCACCAGACCAGTACAAGTAAAAAGTCAATATAAAGGACAACCGCATACCACTGTAAATAAAAAGTCATTCTAAAAGCCAAGACCATGGCAATCACTAGACCACTGTAAATAAACAGTCAGTATACTAAAAAGATATAGATATATCAAAAACATTTAAGTAACTACAAATACATATTTGTACTAATATAATAATACTAAATAACTAAATAATAATAGAGAAAATTCTAGAGTAGCAGGGTCGAACAAAATCATGAAAGAAAAGTATTCAGATCGTTATAAACAAAGATTTGAAATCAGGGGTAGACTATTATTAACTCAATGTTTGACAGCCAATCTATACCTTAGCGATGATACAGATGCAGATGTAATATTAAATTTAAAAAAACTACGTGAATAATTATATATATCGCTTGAATCTGTCTTACATGATAATCATCCACCAGGTGGCTTGCACGTCTTGGTAAATCTTCACACCATAGCCGGCCAAGTCAAGCAGTACTCCTAGTCCACTGTTAACAGAAAGTACTTTTTCTAACTTAATAATCTCAACAAATGATAATTTCATGAAGTTCTCAAGGAGTATTTTTTACTTGAGTGTTTGACGATAACTGAACCCTTTCAGTGTGACAATCGCCTTTAGACGTCGGAATCCTATGGCCACAGTGAGCCCAATACCCAGCAAATACAAAACGTTTGCATAACATTCATACAACATCGGCCCAACGTCTTCGACGTTGGTCCAACATTGTTTAAATGTTATACAAATGTTCTGTGTTTGCTGGGTTGCTCTCCATCGACTACATTGTTCGTGTTGTTTTAGTCATGGGCTTGATCTATCATAAATGCGCAACACGTTCCCTTTGTGGAACCCCCTCACTACGTTTGGATATGGCTGGTCAAGGAACACCATTTATCTCATGCGAATTGGAAGCAGAACAATGCGATCATTGATAAGTGTTTCAAGAAGGGCTGTAAATCCCCTATACAGTATCTTGTTTGACACATATACTAAGTTTAAATGACTCAGAAAGACCAGAGCCTGGATGCTGGAATACAGACATGTCGATTGAACTGTAGTTGCAGCTGCATGTAGTTACTGCTGTTGGCAGTGAACTCTGATCTTCCACACACCGAGCCATTAACAGCCTCTCCCGACTGGGTTGAGATTTCGACGAATCTATTGCATGATATGCCGATCACATTTTCAAGGTCACATTTAAGTAGCAATGCTGGGACTGCACACACAGGAAATCCAGCATAGAGTGTGTAGTCATTTTTTAATTCTATTTCAACATGTCACATCGTCTTATTATCTCAGTAGCCTCTGCCTTAGGATAATCTTATTGCATTTGCTAGCTTGAACGAGAAATTTTCCTACATTCTTTTTAAATGTCAGGACATCACACCTTTGTTGATGAGCTTCAGCTCATAGATATCAAGAAGTGGCTGCTCTTTTGGGTGGAAAACAGTTTTTCTTGGGAATAATCAAGTTAAATTAAAAAAAATTCAGCAGTGTTACTCGCTCATGTTTAGACGGTGCTAATGTTCAGTCTTCACGAGGATAATAATACAGCAGTCAAAAACCAGGAGGGAGTTTCAGAATTTTATGATGCAGGCAAGGCTGATCTCTGAGTATACCTAGCTGGCAGCATGCTAACACGTAGAGTTGGCATGCTGCCATTATCCACATACCATGTTAAACATGCCAGTGATTGAACTCGG
>OZ024905.1:97672668-97696230 GCA_964017125.1 Flabesymbios commensalis | reverse complement strand
AAACAAATACAGCATGTATAAAAACATAACTTAATGCATATATATAAATATAATTTGACACCTGAGTCACCGAAATATATCTCATTTATAAGAAAATCGTTCTATCTATGTCCAAAAAAGTAGTTCAGGGTGCCAGAAGAATATGACAATTGATACCAATATCATTCAAACCGGCCAAGCTGATCCAAATAAGAGAAAATGGTATTTAGAGGTAAATTTGACGGCCATTCAAAACAATTACCTCTTCTTAACAGATTTCAAAATTAGGAAAAACTAACGCAGCATGCCAAAAAACATATAACTCGACACAGAGATCACACAAATCAGAAAATGCCTTTTTTTTGACAAAATTCGCTTATTTGGTGGCCATCATAAAAAAGGGTCGCCATCTTGGATTTTAGGTATATAAAAATAAACTAGGCAAGCAAAAAAACATTAAATTGACACAAAAGTGGATATAATCCGTAAAGTAGCTTCATAATTAATGAGAAAATTTGACATTAGAGATTCAATTGGCGGCCGTCTTGAAAAAATAGTCGCCATCTTGGATTTCTCATAGGCTAGTCGGATGGAATGCCTAAGCATACACTTACGAACCACCATGCTAAATTCTACTACATACTTGTTGTTATTTGCTCCACAGTAACAATTGGAACACCTTTTGATAGCAAAATCACGGGATATTTAATAGGCTGTTTTACTCGACCGGAATAGAAATGTAGGGGGAGGGGAGGGGTAAATCAACGCTCCCTGAAGTTTCCTTTTATCTTCACATTCCGTCGTGTAGAAGTCCGAAGATGGTTTGAAAGCTGCTGGATATGAAAAACTAAAAATAGCGTTTAAGGGTTTACTCTTTCAGTGCGGGGACCGACTTTATACGTCAGAATCTGACGTCTGTAGACGTCAGATTCTGACGTATAAAGTCGGTCCACGCACTGAAAGAAAAAAACAATTATTTCTAGCTAAACAATTTACGATGACTTCAAATAGAGAAAAACCCTTTGGTCTCCATGGTGGATACACAAATATTTCAGCGCTTTAGGGGTTAACCCTTAGAGCACTGAGCCAAGAAATTTAAATTTTCAGCCACTTGAAGTTGTGTCTCGCTACCGCGACCCACAACTTCAAGTGACTAAAAATTAGTTCAATTTGCTAAATCTAGGTTGAAATGTATATGAATAATCACAGAGAAAAATTTAAATTATTTTAAAACCTGGTTATACAAGACGATTAAAACATGGGAAAACAATACTATAGTCAACTGTAGTCAACATCAGTGTGCTAAGGGCTAACTAGTCCCGCCCCTGGTTGACAAGCTCCCTATTGAAAAAACAGGCGAGGCACCAGTGTGATGTCTGCACACCCTCATCTGACTGTCTAGTGGTGTACAATCAATTTGTGACGCTGGAAAAGTGTATTGACGCCACCGTTAATACGTTTTTAAGGTCGCGTCAGGAAAATAGAAACAAATGAAAATTCGAATCGAGCGGGTATAACCAGTATAAACGGCGGCCATTTTGTTTGAATTTCTGGAGTCTATAAACAACATCCAGCTCCCCGTCCGGAAACGAAGTGCCAGACAGGTGTCTAAGGGTTAACGTGGTAACTATTACTGACCTTGCGCCTCCTTCCAGCTGATCCTCTGTGATGATCTCATTGTGAGCGTTTGTCAAATTATTGTCCTTGAAAAAATCACCGATCCCAAGGAAATCAGGAAAACAGCGACCCAAGACTGCAACCATGGTAACAAAACACTGTGAGACATATCTAGAAAACCGTATTTGTAGCTTTATGTACAACCCAAGTTATAGCTTTATATATGTACAACATTATTAATCATGGTAATTGCTTCAAAGTTATTAATAGCTACATATACAACGCTATTTATAGCTTCATGCAACGCTACTTATAGCTACATATACAGCCTTATTTATTTCTTCATATACGACGCTATTTATAGCTTCGTATACAACGCTATTCATAGCTTCATATACGACGCTATAAATAGCTCCACATACAACGCTATTTATAGCTTCCTATAAACCCTATTTATAGCTTCATATACAACGCTTTTTATAGCTTCATATGAACCCTATTTATAGCTTCATATATACCCTATTTATAGCTTCATATACCACCCTATTTATAGCTTCATATACCACCCTATTTATAGCTTCATTTAACTCCTATTTATAGCTTCATATAAACCCTATTTATAGCTTCATATAAACCCTATTTATAGCTTCATACAAACCCTATTTATAGCTTCATATACACCCTATTTACAGCTTCATATACACCCTATTTATAGCTTCATATAAACCCTATTTATAGCTTCATACAAACCCTATTTATAGCTTCATATACCACCCTATTTACAGCTTCATATAAACCCTATTTACAGCTTCATATAAACCCTATTTATAGCTTCATATACACCCTATTTATAGCTTCATATACACCCTATTTATAGCTTCATATACACCCTATTTATAGCTTCATATACACCCTATTTATAGCTTCATATACACCCTATTTATAGCTTCATATACACCCTATTTATAGCTTCATATACAGCCTTATTTATAGCTTCATATAAACCCTATTTATAGCTTCATATAAACCCTATTTACAGCTTCATATAAACCCTATTTATAGCTTCATATACACCCTATTTATAGCTTCATATACACCCTATTTATAGCTTCATATAAAACCTATTTACAGCTTCATATAAACCCGATTTATAGCTTCATATACACCCTATTTATAGCTTCATATACACCCTATTTATAGCTTCATACACACCCTATTTATAGCTTCATATACAGCCCTATTTATAGCTTCATATAAACCCTATTTATAGCTTCATATAAACCCTATTTACAGCTTCATATACACCCTATTTATAGCTTCATATACACCCTATTTATAGCTTCATATACACCCTATTTATAGCTTCATATAAAACCTATTTACAGCTTCATATAAACCCGATTTATAGCTTCATATACACCCTATTTATAGCTTCATATACACCCTATTTATAGCTTCATACACACCCTATTTATAGCTTCATATACAGCCCTATTTATAGCTTCATATAAACCCTATTTATAGCTCCATATAAACCCTATTTACAGCTTCATATACACCCTATTTATAGCTTCATATACACCCTATTTATAGCTTCATATACACCCTATTTATAGCTTCATATACACCCTATTAATAGCTTCATATACAGCCTTATTTATAGCTTCATATACAACCCTATTTATAGCTTCATATACACCCTATTTATAGCTTCATATACAGCCCTATGTATAGCTTCATATACCACCCTATTTATAGCTTTATATACAACCCTATTTATAGCTTTATATACAACGCTTTTTATAGCTTCATATACCACCCTATTTATAGCTTCATAAGCAACCTTATTTATAGCTTCATATACAACGCTTTGCATAGCTTCATATACAACGATATTTATAGTTTCATACACAACACTATTTATAACTTCACATACAACGCTATTTATAGTTTTATATACAACCTTAATTATAGCTTCATATACAACCCTATTTATAGCTTCATATACAACCATATTTATAACTTCATATGCAACCCTATTTATAACTTCATATACAACTCTTTTTATAGCTTAATATACAACTCTATTTTTAACTTCATATACAACCCTATTTATAACTTTATATACAACAATATTAATAGCTTCATATACAACCCTATTTATAGTTTAATATACAACCCCATTAATAGCTTCATATACAAACCTTTTTATAGTTTCATATTTATACAACCCTATTCATAGCTTCAAACTACACGTGACTGAAAATGTTATTCGAGAAATTTACGTCCCAATATATATCGGTGTTAACAGTTCGTTATCAGGAGTTATAGTGGTGTAAATAAAAAAACGATGTCTACTGCAGTCGACATCAGTGCTCTAAGGGTTAACACTTTAACTTCGCACACATCAGTAACTGGTCACTTTTTAAACAAGCAGCCACATTTACTACTATTTTAACTTTACATGCTATATGCCTAAATTAAAGAACAAATTGATTAAAGCGCAAAGATTTAAAATGCTAACCCTTACAGCGCGGGGATCGACTTTAGTCGTCAGAATCTGACGTCTACAGACGTCAGATTCTGACGACTAAAGTCGATCCCTGCACTGTAAGATTTAAAATATTTCTAATAGCCCTAGACCCATAACATAGGTATTCAAATGAATCGTAAAGAGCTAACTAAGACATTTATGATGATTTCAAATTGAAAAAACCTTTTGCGATGTTTTTTTACAAATTAATTCAGCGCTTTAAGGGTTAACCCTTAAAGTACTGAAATATTTTGCATGTAAACCAAGAGACCAAGAAGCTTCTTCAATTTAAAATCATCATAAATTACTTAGTTAGCTACGGCTATTAAAAATATTTTACTCTTTCAGTGCGGGAATCGACTTTGGACGTCAGATTTTGACGTATATAGACGTCACAGCTGCAGATTCAAACGTTATGAAATTGTGTCGAGCTCGCCACCGCGATCCACTGCTTCAAGTGGCTGAAAATTACTCGAATTTGTCTAATTTGAAATCAAAAATTCCCGAGTGGAGCTTAACCCTTTGAGAATCTGGGCCCGTATTCTCGTACAAGTCACGATATATTGTAGGCTTCTGATTGGTCGAGATGGCCATCTCGACCAATCAGAAGCCTACGATATATCGTAACTTGTACGAGAATACGGGCCCTGACGTCAATGGACGTCAGATTCTTACGTCTACAGACGGTCAGAATATGACGTCCATGTATGGGCCCCACACTGAAAGATTTAAGAAATGCATAATGGCCGTGGACCCAGAACACATGTATTCAAATAAAGCGGAAAGAGCTAACTAAGACATTTATGATGATTTCAAAGTGAAAAAACCCTCTGGTCTCCATGGATTATACAAACTATTTCAGCGTTGAAAGGTTTAAAGTGTCGCTTGGAGTATACTATTGATGTTGTACTTACTTGCCGTGCTTTTCACGTAATATGCCGCACATCTCTCATCCTCGTACACCGCCTTTCTCAAGTCAGCTATTGAGGCCTGAACAAAATACAACAATTACAACAATAAAACATTACCAATTATCAGTACAAGATAGAGACTGTAAGAACAAAATACAACAATAAAACATTACCCAGAGAGTGTATGAACAAAATACAACAATAAAACATCACCCAGAGACTGTATGAACAAAATACAACAATAAAACACTACCCGGAGACTGTATGAACACAATACAACAATACAACATCATCCATTATCAGTACAACACAGAGAGTGTATGAACAAAATACAACAATCAAACATTATCAAAAGACTGTATGAACAAAATACAACAACAAAAACATTACCCAGAGACTGTATGAACAAAATACAACAATACAACATCACCCATTATCAGTACAACACAGAGACTGTATGAACAAAATACAACAACAAAGCATTACCCATTATCAGTAAAAAACAGAGACTGTATGAACAAAATACAACAGTAAAACATTACCCATTATCAGTACAAAAGAGACTGTATGAACAAAATACAACAATAAAACAATACCCAGAGAATATATGAACAAAAAACACCAATAAAAGATTACATAGAGACTGCATAAACACAACACTACAATAAAACATCACCCATTATCAGTACAACACAGAGAATGTATGAACAAAATACAACAATAAAACATTACCCAGAGACTGTTTAAACACAATACAACAATAAAACATCAACCAGAGAGTGTATGAACACAATGCAACAATAAAACATTACCCATTATCAGTACAACACAGAGACTATATGAACACAATACAACAATAAAACATTACCCATTATCAGTACAACACAGAGACTGTATGAGCAAAATACAACAATAAAACTTTACTCAGGAACAAGAAACAACAACAAAACATTACCAAGAGCGTGTATGGACAAAATACAACAATAAAACATTACCCAGAGACTGTATGAACAAAATACAACAATAACAGATTACCCAGAGACTGTATGAACACAATACAACAATAAAACATCACCCAGAGACTGCATGAACAAAATACAACAATAAAACATCACCCATTATCAGTACAACACAGAGACTGTATGAGCAAAATACAACAATAAAACATTACCCATTATCAGTACAACACAGAGACTGTATGAGCAAAATACAACAATAAAACTTTACCCAGGAACAAGAAACAACAACAAAACATTACCAAGAGCGTGTATGGACAAAATTAAACAATAAATCATTATCCAGAAAGTGTATGAACACAATACAACAATAAAACATTACCCATTATCAGCACAACACAGAGACTGTATGAACAAATACAACAATAAAACATTATCCAGAGAGTGTATGAACACAATACAACAATAAAACATTACCCAGAGAGTGTATAAACAAAATACAGCAATAAAACATTACCCATTATCAGCACAACACAGAGAATGTACGAACAAAATACAACAACATGAACAATAAAACATCACCCAGAGCGTGTATGAACAAAATTCAACAGTAAAACATAATACAATAATACACTAAAACTAATTCAAAAAACCACTAAACTCAAGAGATGTATATTGCTGCGGCCATTCTCTAAAAGAGGCCTAGAAATAGAATTAGCCTCTCCCCACGGTAGAACAAAGCACAAATATATATTTTTTTGATTACTTGACATGTCTGGATTAGGAAATAGATGGTTGTGAAAAAGAAATTGAGGGCGTTCCCATGGTAACGGTATAATAACCGTACAACCTCTTATCCGAAAAATGCACTAAATATGCCTCTTATGTGTGCAGTTCCTGCATGTTAATCGATGTGTTGACGTTAACGATACACATTTAATAAAACAATTACATTGTACGATCTCAAATATTTTGTTCACAACCATTCATTTTCCACCTCAGACATATCACTGAATCAAAAAATATGGTTTTGCTTTGTTCTACCGTTGGGAGGGGTTCACTTTTTCCACCCTCCTGGCCGCTGCACTAATGACTCAGATGCCTCAGACTGGTTCACCCATAATGAATTACACTTAAATGTTTCTAGAACTAAACATATGTTGCTTGGTACCACCCAATAATGATTCCTTTAATTTTGAGATACCAGTATATGACGAAGTGGTGGAACGTTTTCATGTTTTAAGTATATTCGTGTTTACCTGGATATGGATGTAAACTGGCACACCCACGTTGAAAAAAATGCTAAAAAGATATCTAAGAATGTGGAATGATACGTGGAATGTGAATGGTGAGCAAAATGGGGAGGATATGTGAAATGTAAAAAAAAAATGTGGATGTGGAGGATGCGTGGAATGTGGATGACGTGTGGAATGTGGACATTCGGACGATATAGATATGATTATATAAATAATTAACTGAAAATAACAGACCTGCTCCAATTCATACTTGTAGTCACATATCATGTCTGTTGTCTTGCTAGTAAGCGGGACAAATCCCCAGTTTTTGTCGGGGCATTTCTCAACACATATCTGAAACAAATCATTGAGATAAGAACACAGTAGATTATGCACCCAGTAAGCACGAGACGATGACCCAATGCTGGGTCAATGTTGGGCCAGCGTCGTAGACGGTGGGCCAACATTGACCCAGCATTGAGTCATTGTCTCGTGTTTTATAGGATGACAAGTCTGAAAGTATTAGTTTCACTCCTTCTGCAGGAGTAATTCTCTGGAGTATAGAATATGCTTGGATAATCTTTCATAATATAACTTTTGAAAATAACTTTAATCTCTGACAATTCGCCTAATTTTGCTAGTTTTTGGTGATTAGGCAAATAATAATGGCAATAGGATCGCAGTTTAGTGATCCTTTTCAGTCTACCAATTGATTACATTCTGTGCAAATGTCTCGATGGAAAGGAGGAGTGTCGATAGGCCCAAAGAGAAGTGTTGAAACAAACAATTGTCGATGTCCTGGTATTTTCGGTCTCACTCACTGGATTCCTGAATGTAAAGGGCCGGCGAAGTAAATTCTGCAGCTTTCTTAGACTTCCAGTTATGTAATAATGTCTAAAAATCGTTTAACATGAAAAAATGGGCTAGGTGCCCGATCGTTGAACAATGGCATCAGTGGACGGTGGAGCACACACGTTACGTTGTCTTTTTTAAGATGAATTTTGAATTGATGATATCCCCGGGTAGATGAAAGGTTAAAATACTTGCCATATCAAATCCGAGAACATATTAGTGAACCTGTTGATCACGTGACCAAGTGACCTGATTCACATATGACGTCATACAAACTGACCTGTTTAGTAGATCACGTGACAGAGTGACCTGATTCACACATGACGTCATACAAACTGACCTGTTTAGTAGATCACGTGACAGAGTGAGCTGATTCACACATGACGTCATACAAACTGACCTGTTTAGAAGATCACGTGACAGAGTGACCTAATTCACACATGACGTCATACAAACTTACCTGTTTAGTAGAGCATCCTTGCTCGAGCACTATGTTAAATCCCTCCAAGGCGCAGGCCGTCAGGTCGAAAAAAAACAAGTTGGGTTTGTCCCTGTGAACAAAAAAACGTACATAGTTGGTTTGTCTCTATCAACAAAAAAACGTACATAGTTGGGTATGTCTATATCAACAAAAAACGTACATCGTTGGTTTGTCTCTATCAACAAAAAAACGTACATAGTTGGGTATGTCTATATCAACAAAAAACGTACATAGTTGGGTATGTCTATATCAACAAAAAACGTACATAGTTGGGTATGTCTATATCAACAAAAAACGTACATAGTTGGGGTTGTCTCCATCGACAAGAATTGTACATAGTTGGGGTTGTCTCCATCGACAAGAAATGTACATAGTTGGGGTTGTCTCTATCGACAAGAAATGTACATAGTTGGGGTTGTCTCTATCGACAAAAAAGGTACATATAGTTGGTTTTGTCTCTATCAACATAAAAAGGTGGGCCCCTACATGGTTGGTTTATCTTAGTGATACTAATCTGTGTCCTCAACCCTTTCCTCGCTAAGTTATTTTATTTCAATTTTGAAGCTGTGTCTCGCTACCGCGACACACAACTTCAAGTGGGTGACAACTATGTGTTTAATGTGAAACCGACAATTTGCTAATCTTGACGTTTAAACATTCATTTTTAACTGTGATGTTTACTCGCAATGATTCGGTGAGTAGACATTGTGGGGGCACAATGCAATGTCACGCATGCGCAGCATGATCATTGTCACAGGAGTGGGGTCCACCACAATGTAAATACTGTAGATCTGGTAATATTAGCGATGTTTTAATTTTCGCGAATTTCGCGAGGAAGACAAATTCGCGAATTCAAGAATCTCGCGAAAATTATTATTATTTTTATAAAAGCGCTACTAAAGAAAATGTAAATTTGCGAATTCTAAACTTCGCAGAAAGTCCCAAAATCAGCGATTCGCGAAAATTGAAACACGCAAAAATTACCTGACCGTCAGCCAGAGAATAGTTTCTGTAAGGCTCGACGCAAGAAAGCCTGATTTCGGGATCATGCCATACTCTTCTGGAATGGCAGCTTAAATTCGGGAGCATGCCATACTCGTCTGGAATGGCGGCCTAATTTCGGGAGCATGCCCTAGTCTTATGGAATGACAGTCTGAATTTAGAATCATGCCCTACTCTTCTGAAATGGCAGACTGAATTTAGGATTATACCCTACTCTTCTGAAATGGCAGACTGAATTCAGGTTTATACCCTACTTTTTTGGAATGGCAGTCTGAATTCCGGATTATACCCTACTCTTTTAGAATGGCAGTCTGAATTCCGGATTATACCCTACTCTTCTGAAATGGCAGCCTGAATTCAGGTTTATACCCTACTCTTCTGGAATGGCAGTCTGGATTCCGGATTATACCCTACTCTTTTGGAATGTCAGTCTGAATTCCGGATTATACCCTACTCTTCTGAAATGGCAGCCTGAATTCAGGTTTATACCCTACTCTTCTGGAATGGCAGTCTGGATTCCGGATTATACCCTACTCTTTTGGAATGTCAGTCTGAATTCCGGATTATACCCTACTCTTCTGAAATGGCAGCCTGAATTCAGGTTTATACCCTACTCTTTTGGAATGGCAGTCTGAATTCCGGATTATACCCTACTCTTTTGGAATGGCAGTCTGAATTCCGGATTATACCCTACTCTTCTGGAATGGCAGTCTGAATTCCGGATAATACCCTACTCTTTTAGAATGGCAGTCTGAATTCCGGATTATACCCTACTCTCCTGGAATGGCAGTCTGAATTCCGGTTTATACCCTACTCTTTTGGAATGGCAGTCTGAATTCCGAATTATACCCTACTCTTCTGGAATGGCAGTCTGAATTCCGGATTAAATAATAATAATAATAAATCATTTTTATAGCGCCATGTATCTGTCAGACAATCACAGGCGCTTTACATAACATGTATATTAATGAAAAACTAAACATCGGCAAATGCCATTTGAAAAAGATGTGTTTTTAACAATTTCTTAAATGTGGACATCGATGACATTGTTCTTATATGCAGGGGGAGTGAATTCCATAAACTTGGAGCCTTTACAGAGAATGCTCTGTCCCCATAAGATCTGAGACGGGTACGAGGCACCACAAGTTTTAGGTCCCCTGATGACCGTAATGATCTTGCTGGTTGATAGACCTGCAGCAAATCTTGCAAGTAATTTGGTGCTAGCCCATTTAGTGCTCGATAGGTCATAAGTATAATTTTATACTCAATCCTATATTTGACAGGCAGCCAGTGTAGTTTATAGAGGACAGGTGTCATATGGTCATACTTGCGAGTGCCTGTAAGTATGCGTGCTGCTATATTCTGGACTCTCTGCAATTTAGCAAGAGATGTCTCGGGGATACCAACCAGAAGAGAGTTACAGTAGTCCAATCTTGAACCAACAAATGCGTGGATAAGTTTCTCGGCAGCTTGTTTTTCTAAATAACGCCGAATATCAGCAATGTTTTTCAAGTTGAGCCATCATTGATTGGCATTGTTTCTGAATATGAACATCCATTTTTAATGTATGATCAATGTGGACTCCCAAATTCCGTGCGGATACAGTCGCCTCAACAAGAGATGTTCCTACTGTCAAAGTTTTAACACGTATTTCGTTACGGGACCAAGGAGCACACACCACTAAGAATTCAGATTTGTCGTCATTAAATTTTAACTTATTATATGCCATCCAGCTTTTAATTTCGGAAACACAGGATTGGAGGATCATAAGAGTTTCTAGTTGGGAGGATGGAACTTTCATCTTGAAATATATATAGAGCTGAGTGTCATCAGCATATATATGTATTTCAACATTATATTTTCGTGCAATCTCACCGATTGGGGAGGTGTATATTGTAAATAATACTGGACCCAATACGGAACCCTGTGGTACACCGTATTTAAGATTGACTGGCTCCGATGTAACACCAACAATAACAATAGACTGAAATCTATCTTTCAGATATGAGTTAAACCAACTAAGCGACTTGTCAGACAAACCAATGCTTGATTTAAGGCGATTCAAGAGAATGTCGTGGTCAATGGTATCGAATGCCGCTGATAAATCTAATAGCACTAGAAACACACCACTGCCATCATCTATTGCCTTCAGTAGATCGTTCTGTACTTTAACCAGTGCAGTTTCTGTGCTATGGTAACATCTATAAGCAGATTGGTGTTTCTCATATAAAGCATGGACTTTCATATGATCAGTTAATTGTTTCGCTATTACTTTCTCTAGAATTTTGGATATGAATGGCAAATTTGATACTGGTCTGTAATTTCGTAGAATTTGTGCATCAAGTGTTGACTTTTTTATCAATGGGCTTACCAGTGCACGTTTGAATGAAGATGGAAAGGTCCCTGTAATAATCGACTTATTAACAATATTAGTAATAAAAGTAACCAAATGTTTCGTATGTTTCAGGACATGAGTAGGCAGGGGGTCGAGACTGCATGATTTAACAGGCGAATTTCGAATTATCTTTGACACTATTTCGTCGCTTACACTTGCAAAGTCCAGAAATGATTCAGGTAGTAATGTATTATTGTCATTGGAATTATTCAAAGGTGAAAGTACTTGAATAGCATCCAGATCAGCTCTTATTTTCTCAATTTTGTTAAGAAAAAATGAGCTGAACTGGTTTGCCATGTCCTTGTTCGAATCATAGGAGGGGAGCACAATATCACGTCTACGGTGTAGGAGTTCATTCATGACTTTGTAAAGTTTTTTGGGGTCTGAGCCACAATCACCAATCTTTTCCAGATAATACCACTGTTTCGCTTCTCTACACAAGGTGGTAACATAATCTCTCTGGTCTGTGAATAACTCTCGATGTACAATGAGACGTGTCGACCTCCACTTCCTCTCCATTTTTCTTCTTTCAGTTTGAGCTAATTTTATTTTCTCAGTGATCCATGGAACATTTTTAGGTCGTATTGCCACCCGTTTTGTGATCTCAGGAGCATGTTTGTCCATTAGTTCACCCATGACAGTGTTGTAGTGTTTTACCAAATCATCAACATCAGAATTTGGGGGTTCAGGAAACAAGGGCGAGTTTAGTACATCCGCATTTAGTGATTCTTGATCTATTAGCTTATATTTTCTATATGTTATGACCGATTTGGTGATTGGAGGCTTCTTGGTTAGCACAGAGCAGTGGACCGCAAAATGATCGGAAAGTAACGTTGACACATTCAGCTCATGTATGCAAGATGTTTTACGGGTTATTACCCAATCCAACGTGTTTCCAAGTATATAAGTAGGCTGGGATACCAGTTGAGTTAGATTGAGCATGTCAAGAGTGTCTTTTAGTTTGGCAGTGTCACTACAGTTTATATCGTTCCAGGAAATATTAATGTCCCCAGCAATAATGATTTGATTGTTCGAAAGTGTCAACTGAGATAGATAGTCCTGAAACTCATGAGTAAACATCGCGGTTGTTAATTTGTTCTTCTTAGATGGTGGTGGTCTGCATAGAATTACAATGTCAACTACCAAGGAATTCGTAACCAATCTACATTGAATGTGTTCGAATGAAACATGAGCGTCAGTAGTGCATTTCAGTGACAAATTTGTTTTGTGAATGATAGCAATTCCACCCCCTTTTCCTGATATTCTTGGGATATTAATAAATTTATACCCATCTGGTGTCAAAGCCGAGATCCATTTGCGGTCCCTGTCATCGTTGGTCTACCCTACTCTTTTAGAATGGCAGTCTGAATTCCAGATTATACCCTACTCTCCTGGAATGGCAGTCTGAATTCCGGTTTATACCCTACTCTCCTGGAATGGCAGTCTGAATTCCGGTTTATACCCTACTCTTTTGGAATGGCAGTCTGAATTCCGAATTATACCCTACTCTTCTGGAATGGCAGTCTGAATTCCTGATTATACCCTACTCTTCTGGAATGGCAGTCTGAATTCCGGATTATACCCCACTCTTCTGGAATGGCAGTCTGAATTCGGGATCAAATCCTACTCTTCTCGAATGGCAGCCTGAATTCAGGACTATCCCCTACTCTTCTGGAATGGCTTGAATGGTTATTTATATACTGTGGATCTGGTAATTTTTGCGTGTTTAAATTTTCGCGAATTTCTGATTTTGAGACTTTTCACAAAGTTTAGAATTCGTGAATTTTCATTTTTCTTCAGTGGCTCTAATATAATGATAATTTTCGCGAGATTCTTGAATTCGAGAGTTTGTCCTCCTCGCGAAATTCGCGAAAATTAAAACCTCGCGAATATTACCAGATCTACAGTATATCAAGATTCCACAGCCGAAATGCATGAGCCGACCAACCATCGTCAAACGTATAAAGTTGCTGTCAACTTCCACCGGCGTTGGGAGTTAATCGCTGTTTTCATAGTCAATTCTCTATCAATTTCCATGAAATTTTGAAGGGCTATTTATATTTATTACGGCAACTACACTGAAAATTCGTGAAAATTGACTGAGAATTTCAAAAGTTACTCAATTTGACATGTAGTAGAATTTCGTGATCAAAGCTGAATGAGATCAATTTGTTTGTAGAGGAACGTTATAATTAGCAATATACTACATGTCGAATGGTCTGGTACATAATAATTGTCAGGGTAGTTGCCATATTAACCCTTTAAACCCCATGATGCATCAAAGCATCATTTTACACACCTGAAAACGGACTTCATTTTGCTAAACTTAAGGGGGTTTAGAAGAAAAATATCCATGAAACTTTTACAAATACATGACAATTTTCTTAAATTTTTCACCCACTTCAAGTCATTTTCATCCATTACAAGTCGAGAATTGCGACAGCAATTTGCGGCTTGTAGTGGATGAAGATGAAAATGGTAAATTCAGGCTTGAAAGGGTTAAGACTAGAAAATCATGCTTGCCAAATTTCCTAAGCATCGGATGATAATTGCCTGAGAAATTAGCGAAAAACAAGCGACGCAAAAGTGACAGATTTAATGTGATTTTTACTATATAGATTGAAGTGAAATAATTATTCAATTATGCGGAAGATTATAGTTGAACTATAGCTGTCAGGTGGCGTGCGGTACTCACTCCAATTCTCCAGATCCGCAGAGATTGCCGTCAGAATCTGTGGGGTACAGTAACACTTTGGGGTCGCCATGAATAAAAGCTGTAACATCAAACAAACCGGTAGAGGTGCAGTGCTCATTAACCCCTTCAGCGCGGGGACCGACTTTAGACGTCAGATTCTGACATCTAAAGTCGGTCCCCGCCATGAAAGAGAAAAACATTTATAATGGCCGTAGACATATAACAAAGGTTATGTAGCTTGACAAGACCCCTTACTAGCCGATGAAATCACTCACAATGAAAAGTGTTTGAACATCAAAATTTACTAATTGCAGGGGCGGATGTAGCTTTTAATTGACGAAGGTGGGGGGGGGGGATAACTTTTGACAAAGGACCATTTTACTCATTGTGGTGGTGACTTTTCCAGTGGCATGTATATAAGAAAAAATGACAAATAATGTGACTTACCCCAGACACTGACGACCAGCATGGCCAGGAAAAATATGAGAAATAACAGGCAGCATATTATGTCTGTACAGCTCCTGTCAACACAAACACATGAAAGAGAGTTGTCAAGGAGACCAGTTAACAGTGAAAAAAGGTAGGCATAAGGCCACTTGGATAATTTTTCCGTTTAAATGAAAAAAAAATCTGATGAGGGGATGGGGGGGCTGAAAAAACATAAGAAAAAAAGTATATTGACCAATATCTGGAAAAGTTAATGCGGGCGACGAAGTAAAAAACTTAGGACCTATTTTTGAAAAAGTTAATGAGGGCGACGAAAAAAGCCATAGTTGGATCTATTTTTTTATATCCTAAAAAAAACAGTGGCCTATAAGGTGAACCGAAAAGAAGTCCGAGTGAGCCGAAAATATGCCGGAGGTGAACCGAAAGGTATGCCTAAGGTTTTCACCAACTTGAAGTTGTGTCTCGCTACCGCGACACACAACTTCAAGGGGTTGAAAATTACTCATACTTGTATAATTTGACACCAAACTTAACATGTGCAAATCTTCTTGTTTAAAGATTCAATTCATTCCCAATGACAGTGATTGAACCTGCTTATAAAACACATTAAACACGAATATCATCGTGCTCAGTGCTTAAAGTGTCCAACCTCTATATTTTCTACCGAAAGCAGTTAAATTATCAAACCCTGAATCAGCAAAGTACATAAAGTATGGTGCCATCAATAGAATGGTGATATTATAATATGGAAACGGTTTAACAATATATTATTTGCATCTTATTTCCACCCGATCACAAAAGGGGTGGATTTCGGTAATAAATATTATTTTACACCTTATGGTGCTATGCAATCATTCGGATCATCATGATTATGGCTAGACCAGTTATTAGCTCAAATGTACATAACCATGATAACCGGATTAATACAGTTCCCGTTTTAAAAACAGTATTATTAAAGGGACTGGCCCAGGCTAAAATCATCAAAAAATCGGTGATTTTATTTCGGGTTCCTAATGTGGCCATATGATGTAAACATGTACATAGACTAGAACTGCAAATTTTTATAATTTTTGTGCTGCGCATTCACCAGTAAGGCTAGATATATAGACGAAATTCCTGATTTCTAATTATTGACAACCATGTCAAAAATTAGAAATACGGGAATTTCGTCTCTAATTTGCATTGAACATTTCTATTTTCAAAATCAACATCGTACATGTACATATCTGGCTCTATGTACCCTGTGTACTGCTTGTGACACACGTATTGGATAATGTGGGTTTGGAGAGCAGGCGACAAGGAAAGAAATAAAATAGATTGATTATTTTATGTTTGTTTTAATACTTTTAGCAGATTTCTACGAGAGCCTGGAACTAATCCGCCCGGGATAAATACTAATCTGCCCGTGCGGATTAGATATTTTTTATGGTGGCGGCTTCAGGCTTTCGTAGATCAGGCATCATGGAAATAAGAAAATAGAAAGTGTATTTTCATCCTCGAAATTGTATTTTAGTCCCCTAATTAGGTGTTTTTCATAAAAAAAATTTGAGGGGGGGTGTTTTCCACACAATTGGAAGGAAAGGAATAAAAAAATCTGTGATTTTCATTTTGCATTTTTTCCGATATCGAACAAATTAGGGACGCCGCCTCCGTAAATCACGCTATTAAAAAAGTGTGGCCTCATGGTTTCCCAACTATCTGGCATGTGGTACAGAGCCTGCAGATGCACAATGCTGCGACAGGGTCAGAGAGACGATGGCCAGCACTAACCCCCTAGAGCACTCCTGTCGACTTTAGTAGCCATTATGTTTTGTTATCAACACCTGCGTAACTACCCACAAAACATTTGTATAACATGTATACAATGGCCGACGTTGTCTAAATGTTATACAAATGTTTTGTATTTGCTGGATACTTGTTAAAAATAAAACATGTCTCACATTTCTGAACACTGGTATTATACTGGGACTTAAATTTTACATATCACATTTTCAGTCACTTGAAGCTGTGTAATTTGAAGTCAAGTCGAGTTGTGGATTGCGATAGTGACAGGAAACTTCAACATGTAAATTTAATAGTTCGAAGCTCTACTTGGAGCCATGGAAAGTGATCATTTCAAATGTTTAAGATCAACCTGCTGGAGAATTGCAACAGCTCTCCCAAGCGCATTGTCTTGAGGCAATCAATTTATATGCATGGACATAATGTAGTAATATTACCCTTGCCTTGCAGTTTGAAAAGTAAACCATACACTTAATTTCTGGTGGATTATACAAAAGAATCAATACGGCCTATATTATAAGGCAACACTTAAAGGATTGAAGTATTCAATAAATTCCACTGGCCTATTAAACAATCAATAGCTCTCAAAGGCACATTTGGTGACACATGTCGAGCCACATGTTATGCACTGGTGTCAGTGTTATGAAAACTATCAGCATCAAAGCAACACTGGTTCAGAGTCGCGAGGTCACTGGTGTGTGGTTTTTTATTAGGCGACTCTGTAAATACGTATTCATCAGTTTCAAAATATTTTGCACAATTTGAGATCATAAAACCCCATTTCCAACCAATAAGCGCATTTATACTGATGAAATTGTGTTGGTAGCTTTATCTGCTTATTGTGAGTTAATTTACGTCGCTTTCTGCACAATCATGACGATATCGCGACAGAAGAAAGCCCGAAGTCGGGACTATGCTCTACTGTTGTTGAATGACTTCAATGGTTGTTTACAGTGTACATTACCATAGATACCACTGCACACCTTTGAACAGTTTATAGCGCTGTGTATGCACAACCCACTGTGGGGCAACTTCATATTTTTACTGTGACAGCGATATCAAATCGGAATGCGCACCTTGAAGCAGCGGTGCATATAAAGCTGTATGCGCAGCGCTGCCTGACTATATAGTATGCTAACTACTGTAATTTTGAGGTAATATTGCGCAAAAAGGCCGATGGGAGTATAGCATCGACTACTCACGTGTTAACATGGTTAAGTGTTTTGTTATTTGTTTAGGTAGCCGATCAAAATACTGTTATTGGGAATGAAATGAGATTTGCAAATGAATGTTCGGTCTCAATTGAAACAAATAGTAGTAATTTTCGGATCTATGAATCTACACTAATCATGCTTATACATTTTTTTTGCTGACCACGAAATAGGGGTAGTATATCATGTATATCAGATATTAGCGACCTACAAAGTACTAGCATTGGCTAACTTTTCCTGTCTGTTTGAATTGTTCCTATTAGTGTATTTCATTCCTTACAGTGCGGGGCTAGATTTTAGACGCCAGGCTCTGACGTCTGTAGACGTCAGATTCTGACGTTTAAAGTCGATCCCTACTCCTTGACTAATAAGGGCTCACGTCAAAAAAGTCTCAAGTATTCAGTATTAGCTTTTATTAGTATTATTTAACCATATATTTGGTTGACATTTCACCTTACTGTGGTTTTCCCCCTGCTCTAGATGAATTGTAATGCACGGTGCTGAGGATATCTCTATTATAAAAAACATTCATACAGTCACGCGATCAAACGCAGCCGACCGTGGGTATTGCATATGAGGAGAAATATCTCGTTTTAGCGATGTAAGCTACCATGGGGACCGACCAAACCGACTTTTAAAGCAAACCATGGGGATATCGCAACCGATCCAGTGTCAATTTAACATTATATACAAAACAAAGACAATGTAAATGAACTGTTCTATGACATCGTAGATCTTCTACCTCTACGGTCTAACCATTACATGCTGACAGAACACGTTTATAAACCTGTTGTTAAACAATCAAACACAACCGAGCACGACTAAAGTCGTTTATCGTCATTTATTAGCCGATTAAATCACTATTATTGGAAATGAAATGAGCGTTTAAACATCACGATTTGTAAGTGTTTGGTCTCATACTAAACATTTTTAAATCAGCAAACTTTAAGTTGTGGGTCGCGGTAGCCACACACAAGTGGGTGCAAATTTAAATTCTATGACTCATAGCGCTATGAGGATATATCGTTATACATGTTATATGTAGATCTCAGACGAGAAAATTGCTGCACGTTAGAAACATCACGTGTTCTCTGAAGCAGATCCGAGTCACGATGACAATCACGACTGGTAAATTAGGCCAATCTATGTGATGACTCATTGTGTTACGTATTATTCAACGCTCATTTTTCGAGCAGATCTCACTTTAGACATGTTAGACTTACCCTTATCAAAATAATAGTTATATCTAGCAACTATTATAGCGCTAAGCTAAATGGAACTTAAAAATAAATAAAAAATAACTTTAATGGCACCGACATCCTCGGAGATTCGAGCCAAATACTAAATCATTACAAAGGACTATCCCAGCAGTCACAACTCACAATCCATCGAACAAATGTTTGTTTACCGCTGGACCACCGTATATGACGTTGGACCGACGTTAAACCAACATTGATTCAACGTCTTGTTTGCTGGGATCACACGTGAATAAAAAATCATTGCTTGACACCTTATTTTATTTTTTCCATCAGACCCCCTTTTGCAAATTTCTGTATCCGCCCCTGCTCCCTTATAATATGACAACAGCCCGAGGTGATTGGAAACATGAATAATATTATTTTAAATTGTCCCCGTATCCTGGGATTAGAGGTTAGGCATTCCGGGGTCAGAGGTGAGGCATTCCGGGGGTCAGATGTCAGGCATTCTGGGGGTCAGAGGTCAGGCATTCTTGGGGTCAGAGGTCAGACATTCTTGGGTCAGAGGTAAGGCATTCTGGGGGTCAAAGGTCAGGCATTCTGTGGGTCAGAGGTCAGGCATTTACATCAACACCACAGATGATGTCATAACCAGTTGACAAACAATAATAATCCACAAACCTGTTATGAATTGGTCCTTTGAAATTCTTGTCAAATTTTTTCGGCTCACCTGAAAAAAAAGAACGTCAGTAATTAATATGACAAGCTGGTTTAGCCCTTACAGCACAAAGATCGGCATTATACGTCAGAATCTGACGTATCTGACGTCCATACGCATTGTAAGAGTAAAAATATTTATAATGACCGTAGACCTATAACATAGGTATTCAAATGAAGGGGAAAGAGCTAACTGAGACATTTATCATGTTTATGGTGATTTCAAATTGAAACAAAACCTTTGTTCTCCATGGTTTATACAAACATATTTCAGCGCTTTAACCCTTTGAAGTCTGAATTTACCATTGTCATCTTCATCCACTACAAAAATTGTAAATATTGGGTCTCAAATTATGCAAACATAACCAATCTATCAATCATGGATTTAATTGGCATAAACATATAAAATAATGAACGTTGGCAAACTTGTAATGTACCCAGCAAACACGAGACATTCACCCAATGCTATTTCGATGTTGGCCCACCGTCTTCGACGCTGGCCCAACATTGAAACAGCATTGGGTCTATGTCTCGTGTTTTCTGGGTAGGCTACATTACGTTTTTTTTGCTAGTTCCATGCACAGTTGTCGAGGGTTTAGTTAAATATTGAGCCTTTGTTTATTGACTTATCGATCGTTCTCCCATGATTTCTGATACAAATAATCGCGAGAATATTGAATTCACAAATCAGTCCTCCTCGCAAAAATAAATCCTCTCGAATATTATCAGATGTACAGTATTACGATATAAAACTTTATGCATGCGAATAAGCAAAGTTGATTCTAATGAGGGAATTATTAAAGAAATTGTATTTGTATTTGAAAGACTGTACTTGTATTTGTATTTGATATTTTTCAAGGATTCGTATTTGTATTTGTATTTGAAAAACTCTACGACATCGTATTTGTATTTGATCTAGTGTATTTGACCCCATCCCTGAATGTAGCCTACTGATATCAAAGTCCAGCATAGTGTGGTCTGTTCTATTCTGTCAAAATCGGTACTTTATTTGGTGAGGGACTGGAATGTATAATCAACATGGTATCAATCAACATGTTGGTACCAATCAACATGTTGGTACGAATCAACATGTTGCCACCAATCAGCATGCTGGTACCAATCAACATGTTGATATAAATCAACATGCTGATACCAATCAACATGTTGGTACCAATCGCTATGATGGTACCAACGAATATGATTGCAGCAATACAACATGTTGATACCAATCAACATGCTGGTACCAATCAACATAATGCCACCAATCAACATGTTGGTACCAATCAACATGTTGATATAAATCAACATGTTGGTACCAATCATTCAACATGTTGATACCAATCAACATGTTGGTACCAATCAACATGATTGTCTCAATCAACATCAATGTGTTGGTATCAATCACATGTTGGTACCAATCAACATGAGTGCCCAATCAATATGTTGGTACCAAACAATCAACATGCTGGTACCAATCACCACGATCAACCTTTATCCTGTCTTTTACCACACGACACAACACGTTGACCCGATGTTGATTTAATGTTGTACGTCTGTATGCACGTTGGCCCCACATTAAAACAAGAGTAAATCTCTCTTGTTTGCTGATACTCAGGTGGCAAAGTTGGTCATTTTGGCCACAGTTCACTAATTAGACATGAGCACACTCCTTCTTTGGGCAATTTCAATATTCTACTGAGTTGACGGTTGGCATCTTTAAAAAAATACTACATGCTACCATGGTTACGTCTTTTTTAATTGATTTGATTTATTCAGCTAACCCAACATGGAACAGATCACACATGGTCAATATGATTTTTTTAAAATAACTAGAAAAGGAGTTCCCAAACTCCGAGGACCGGCTTTAGTCTGCTTGAGTTCTATAGACAAAAATCGGTTTAATAGTTTCTAAACATAACAGTGTATTGGTCTTCGTCATGGGCCAGAATCCTAAATGTCCAGGATATAATTAAGGAAAGAACCAAGGAGACAAGTTCAAATATATCTTCGACGTGTATTCCTTCCACCACCATCGCCGGTGCTGGCCAAAATTCATTCAATACTTGTCTACGATGTACCTCGTACAGAAGATGTAGGCCTACCCACCTAATTCCGGTTCAATGTTGGGCCAGCGTCGCAGCCCATTGCTGGTTCAATGCTATTCAAGCGTCTACGACGCTGGCCCAACACTAATCCATCACTGGGTCTACTGTATACTTATCGCAAACACGTGGATTCGCCCAATGCTGTTTCAATGTTCACCCAGTCTTTGACGCTGGCCCGTCATTGAAACAGCGTTGGGTGTTTCTCGTCTGCTGCATTATGCTGGTGACGCTTCCCATCCCGGCGCCAGAAACATAAGATAAGACGATACATTGGCCCAATGCTGTTGTAATGATAGTCCACCATCTGCGACGCTGGGCCAACATCATTCTAACCAAAACCCTTTAATCTCTTAACCACAAATATAATCGTGAATATATTTTTTTTCTGAACACTTGTTAACAGGTTAAAGACAAAAGTACTAAACCTAAGGACCTGACACGTTATATTGCACATGTTCATAAGGACTGGTGTACAGAAATGTGAACCGTTTCCCACAAACAGCACCCCTCTTTCCCCTAAATGGGACACAAACTCAACTAAATAGCATACCGGCCGTAGGAGAGTCATCAGGGATATTACACACTGTAAAGTTTCCTGGTGAGGTGCTTATTTCCACAGCGGTCCCTCCAACAGTGATCCAGGATGGGGACAGGAAAGTATCAAAGAGCATCGATAAACACTCTGATGTAGAGGCTTAGCCTGTTACTAAAAAATACATAAAATGCTAAAACGTCAGATGGTAATAGTTGTAATTGTGGCTGTTTCCTCACCTAAATCTCCAGGATCCAGTAGAGAGCTGTCTTCTGTCGGCTTCCCACCCATTTTTCAACACTGACAATTCAATAACCAACGTTCAACAGATCAAATCATGAGCAGTAATCAGAATGGGGAGGACCAATCAGAAGCTAGTCAGATGTGGTGTAGCCTGTAATAGCTTCCTGTACAGACAAGTGACTGCGCCTTTGTACAGACGTTTTAGGTGCAGGTGAAAATGAATACAGATCAGCTGTAAGAATCACAAAGGAAGAATATTCTGTTCTTAAAGCTTGAATTGGTGCCTAATGTGGTGAATGATATATAATAACACTTCAATCGGGTCGAATCCAGACAAACTGACGTATCAATGGCGACGTATACCATCAAACCTATCCTCCACAATGGCTGTGTGCAATATGCACTGTGTGTTGGTCGTGCGGTGACTGCAGCATCTTCTGAAGATGACCGTAATTATCAATAACAATACATCTAGTATAGATCGGTACTGACCCGTTAGGTCCCATGGCGAGCCAACAAATACATACGAAATCAATAACAGATAGATATTTAGTGTTAACCATATGTAATCATTATTGTAAAAAAACTCCACTCATTTCCTAAAGCTTACCGTTACCGTCTGTGAAATTCCTTTGACCTTTAAAGGGTCATCCAGTAACCTGGCTGGGCATCC
>OZ024905.1:97597668-97667668 GCA_964017125.1 Flabesymbios commensalis | reverse complement strand
ACATTTATATAACATTTATACAATGTTCTTCGACGTTGGCCCAACATTGTATAAATGTTATACAAATGCTTTGTGTTTGCTGGGTTGTGTTAGAAGTTGTTGCTTTAAATGGATAATCAATAAATTAGCCAGAACAATCCATTACTCGGCGATAAGAACAGCAGTTATCTTAAAGTCACATGCTCCGTTATCACTAAAAACTCATTAAATCACAGTCGACTCTTCCTCTAGTCTGGCACTCCCTCTAGTCTGGCACACCCTCTGATACTATCTACCACCAGAAAGTGTAAAATATGAATGTAGACCATCACGTAAGAAATAATTAAATAATTGAGGGGAGCCCTTGTGACAGAGGGGTAGCGTGCTCGGCCTCAGACTGTCAGGGATCAAATTTCGAATACTGCGACTGCAGGGCAGTATCATCTGAATCATCACACCATCCTGGCCCAGTTTAGCCTATAATAGTATGTGCACGAATGTGGCCTGAAACCCCATTTATTGCATCATTCTTCTGGCATTTATATTAATTTCTATTTTACATAATTACACATGAAATGTGAGTCTTTCAAGCCATATCTGACTACTTCGGTTTTGCTGTTTTTGACATGGAAATGAGCTTTTATTGACGCTATTTAATTCCCTTACCCATTCCCATATCCATTCAGTCATATTTTCTCATGCAATCTAATACCCATTTCATTTTTTAACGTTTCGCCTAATTCCCCAATCAATTGTCAAATAATACGAAACTGTTCGCCAGTTTCATTTTTTTTTGCAACAACGAGTGACGAACAGTTGACGTATATTTGGCAAACACTGCAAATATTTTGCCACAATTTGGAAACTTGGGAAAAACAGCAACTTGGGAAAAACAGCAAATGTTTGGAGATTTGGGTCAAAACGTCATAATTTGAGATAACATATTTGCAAATATTATATAAACTAGTCCTGCCAGGGGGCCATCCCAGTACGATTCTTAAAATTAAGATTATCTGAACTATAAATCCTAACTTTTCTAATGAAAACAAGAGAAAGTCAAGATAATTTTAATTTTTCTAATGAAAATGAAATATCCGTGTGTTAAGAAGGTTAACCCTTCATATTAAACATGTTCAACCCTTTAACCGCCGGTGCCGCATATCTTCGAGTTTCCATTTTTATTAGCACATTAAGCATGTTAAGTACCACCTTTTAAACATGTTAAAGATAAAATGTGACATCAATCAGCAATAGTTGAAAACAGTTGACGCCATTTTTTGTCAAATATGACTCACTTGAAGTTGTGGATCGCGTCAGCGATACACAACTTCAAGTGGGTGAAAATTCAGATTCAATAATTTGGTGGTTGAAGGGTTAACGCTAAGAACGCTAAGACTATAGATGTTTTTAACATATTTTCTTGGCCGATTGATTCACTGTTATTGTGAATTAAATGAATGTTTAAACGTCAATTTTTTTTAAATATGGTGACTCAAATTACACAAATATGTGTAATTTTCACCCACTTGTGGGTCGCGGTAGCGAGACACAACCTCAAGTGGGTGAAAATTAAAATAAGATGCGTTATCGTTAAAAGGGTCAGATGCGGGATGCGGCACCTGTTGTTGTAAACATCAATAAATAACAGGCTTAAACCTGTCTGTATATAACCTGTATGCATATAATACACTATGAGCATCAGGTGTGAGTCAGCATTCACATTACCCGGTATGACTGGGCCGCCTAACTCATTTACTGCGCGAGGCCCAGTCACACTGACCGCCATTTTGTTTCCACAGCCAGCTGTGTAAAAACGACACTCGCGCTGCCTACCAAAAAACTCGGATGCCATGAAATTTAGACGAATATTTCAAGTGCCTACGAAAACTAGGCCATTTTCAGCAGGCGTAAACTTTTGATCGTATTAGAACTATTACATTTCAAAATGGAGGTCACTGTGTCAGAGCCTTGCGATGTCATCAGGGTACATTCACATAGCATTATGTATCAGAAATACATAAGATGTATTTCTCATCTAAAACTCTCATTATAATTATGCGAGATGACTCTAATTAGATTGCTTTTGCATTGGAATAAGTTTATAATATATGATAAATGTATGATTATAATATATTTATGATTATTCATTTTCAACGTGTGTGCTCGAGTGTAACATAATTGCATATAAACCCGTGTGTATAATGTAGGCATGCCCTAATTACACGTAACATTATATATTATACATAGAAGCAGAGGCTATGTGACCCTTCCCTTGTCCAGGCTAGTTAATTTATTTGAATTTTCACCCACTTGAAGTTGCGTCTCGCTGCCGCGACCCACAACTTCAAGTGGGAGAAAATTATTCACATTTGTTTAATTTGATACAAAACATTCTTCGTGTTTAAACACACATTTCGTTCCCTATAACAGTGATTGAATCGGCTAATAAAATAAACTAAAAAACGACTATGTTCGCGCCTAGCAGTGAAAAGGTGAATTAAATAGCAAATCTGATACAAAACCCTGAATTTCTTGCAGTGAAAACGTGTATTCGTACATTATTTTGCCTTATTTGTCATTAAAAAGAGAAACTGTTTTCTCTATTTGTGACTAATACCATCTGGTAAGTGATTATTGATTATAATGATTATAAACCCGGCCCGTGCACAGAGGTCGAATCGACCACCCCCTCGAAAAATACAAACACGATACGTTGACCCAATGTTGGTTTGATGCCGGTTTTCCAACATTGAACAACCGTTGGGTCAACGTATCGTGTTTGCTAGGTCGGGGATCCGTTGCTTTAAATCCTTATAAATATGTTTATACATGTCAAGGTCCACATCACCCCACTCATTGAAGCCATTATGTGATTATGAATGAGTAAAAGAATCAAAATGAACGAACGAACGAACGAACGAGTGAATGAATGAATGAATGAATGAATGAATGAATGAATGAATGAATGAATGAATGAATGAATGAATGAATGAATGAATGAATGAATGAATGAATGAATTTCGTGTATATCAAACTAAACTGGGACAGGAAAACCTCCTGAAGATAGAGGCCTGGTCTGAGGTCCAGCACACTACCTGTCGTTCGCGGAGGCTCCCCACGATACTGACTAATAACGAGTGGGCGGAGAAAAATCGCTATGTTTCTTTAAAACTAGCACAGTAAGAAACGAACCAGAACGGCGTAACCACTACATATAATGACATCCGCCCTTGAAGCCATTATATTATAAAATCGAGAGGGGGACGTGGCGCATTAGTAGAACACCTGACTGCATCGCGAGTCATGAAGGCGTCCCGGGTTCGAACCCCGCTGATCCCACTTGGGTCTTTCAGAGAAATATAGTGTATCGACGTTGATTTCGAGCTCCTTCACAAACCGTTATAAACAGTTGTTAAACCACCACCACAGGCGCAGGTCCAATTATGGGCACGGCCATTATTTTAGGTTCTTTGGTACGGATCGGAAATAAACGTGTTTAGTCGCTTTAACTGTTTCCACCAAAAATAATTATTGTGTGAAGACAAATTATGTACACTGCCACCCGTAGACAGGTAGAGACAGAACATTGCTAATGAGTGTAAAATTATGTAGATCAAACAGAGTAAAATAAGTGTTACCACGTACACAACGCCCAAAGTTGATAACTTTATAATTCAACATGATAACGCACGCACGCACACACACATAAGCACACATATTTAGGCCCGCTATTAGGCCTATATGTCTTATATAGATGCCTATAACATAGGCCTCTTCTACCATATAGGTCTACTCGTGCACACTTCATCATTCAATGAGTGTTTTTATTATGTTAGATTTCGTAAGTATATGGCTTTGGCCTACTATGCACAGATACTGTGATACAGCGATAATATAAGTATTCTATGAAACTTGATAGCCCCGAGCTAGCTAATACAATGAAGTATGGGGAAGGGAGTCTTTTATAACATTGTTTTCATTAAGAAGTCATTTAAAAGGATTTCCGGTGACATCACTGCGTTTCACATAATTGAGCCCACTATATATAGCCTATTGAATATGCCTCGTAGTTCGAGCAGCGAGCTGCGCGAACTACGATGCATATTCAATAGGCTAACTAGGTCTGTGACATTGTTAATATAAGCTATATACTTCATCAGTTCATCATGCAGTGTGCTCATTATCTGATTATGTTAGATTTAGCAATGAGGTTATATGGATCTATGTAACCTCCTTAGATTTAACAAGTATAGGGCCCACTATACACGCCCTTGACAAGCAGTGATAATTATCACCGATATCTCCTCAAACAACAAACATTGCATTAATGTTGGGCTAGCGTTGTCCCAACGTCCACGACGTTGGCCCAACATTAAGCCACCATTGTTTTTTCCGTAATAGATGTGCGGGGGCACCTGTAAGTCATTCAGGTGTAACGTTAACCATTCAAGCTAAATTATCTGATTTTAATTTCCACCCACTTGAAGTTGTGTCTCGCTACCGCGATCCACAACTTCAAGCGAGCGAAGTTATATTCGTTTAATTTAAGACCAAGCATTTGTAAATCTTGATGTTTCAGCACTCATTTTATTCCCAATAACTGTGACTTGATCAGCTAATAAAACGGATTAAACGGATTATAGCGCTTAAAGGGATGATGTGAACCAGAGACGATGAATGTACCTGTGCTCAACCGCGCGGTACGCTAGCGTCACGCGCCACGTAAACGAAGCCTGACGTCATGCAACAGGTAGTTTTATTCCATTAATTTCTAGACATAACCATTTTATAGCAAGGTTCTTGGATTTCTATATGTATTTTTTATATTTATGTAAGTGATGCCCTAAGTTACCGCATGAAGTTGATGGGTAGATAAATAAAAAAAAACACTGCTAACGAGTCTATGTTTTATAAGTTTAGAACATTCCCATGGTTGTCAGTCAGTTTTGGAATAATGCCAAAATAAATACGTTCTGTATTTTTATTTATATAACACATGGTGGTTCTATTTTTAGAAAAATAAAAGTGTTTTTTTTCATCCATCTTTCTATGGCCTTGACCATTTAATTACATTCAGCCATTAAAGCGCTGCAATAGTTTTTTCATTTAAAATCATCATAAATGTCTTAGTTAGCTCTTTCCGCTTCATTTGAATACATATGTTTTGGGGTCACTAATAGTTCCAAAAGGCCGGGTGTTTTTTATTCTTATTGAAAATGTTGGCAAATAATATGTTATGTACACATGTGACTATATCAAAAGATACTGCCACTGCAGCCATTATATATGTTAAAGATAATCAATATTTATTCGTTCAAAGAACATATTACATATTACTCTTTCAACGCGGGGGATCGAGTATGTAGACGTCAAGTTCTGACGTCTAAAGTCAATCCCCCGCACTGAAAGGGTCGACTATGAATTGAAAACCTGTTACTCTCCCGCAATTTGAATGATGATATCAGTGGTACATATATAGGCCTACCGTATTTCTCAGATTATAAACTGATAAATAGTTTACTCTCTCAGCATGTTCAGTGCCGGAGATCGACTTTAGACGTCAGATTCTGACGTCTAAAGTCGATCCCCCGCACTGTAAGGGTTTACTTTCAATTGAAAACCTGTTCCCTTCCCGCTCTTTGAATGATATCAGTCGTAGGCCTACATACCGTATTTATCTTCGTCCGGCATGATGACCAGATTACGGTGGTCAGCTTAGTATCCTATAATCCGCTCCCTGAGAATTAGCTTCACTATTATGACGTCACAGGTGATAAAACATCCAACTGACTCAGCTGCTCACTTCTTACTGGCAGTGTCACTGTGTGGATGTCGGTGTGTCGTGTTGTTGGTATGTCACTGTCAGTTATTATGACGGTATATGTGTCTGACTGTATTATAGCCGCGCTAAGACAAAAGGCCGTATCTGCTCACTTTACAAGTGAGCAGATACGGTTTTTTGACTTCACAGAGCTGTATAGTCACTCACCTGTGGTTGTTCAACTCTAACGACGTGACCCGTTAGTGGTGAAAAGCACTGGCCCAACGCCGGGCCAACATTTAAATATCGCTGTCGCGGAAGCCCCTATAATATAGCCTACACTGCCGTGCGAATCCAAAAGGTAGTATCTGATAATAATTACAAGTAAGCAGATACTGCGTTTTGGCAGTACAATGTGTGTTACCCAGCAAATACGAGATCTTGACCCAATATTGCGCTAAAACTGGGCCGAAGTTGGAGACGGTGGGTCACCATCAAAACAACATTGGGTCAAGTTAACGTATCGTGTTTGCTGGGTATTCTACAATAATGGGCCACTAACTGGGAGGTTGAATCAGCAGTGAATCAACCAATGTCATTTTAGATCAGTATCACAGTGATGTTTAAGTGCTGGGCCAATGGTGCAGACAATGGCCCAGCAGTGAAATATCACTGTATTGCCAATATGGGGATATGATTATTGTGACCAGTAGACCGGCGCGGATGGGCGGTGTGAACTGTTACTCATTACCAGGGGGCTTACCCAGCAAACACGACACATCTACCCAATGTTTGACCAATGTTGGGCCAACGTCGTAGACGGTGGGCCAACATTGGTCAAATATTGGGTAGATGTTCCGTGTTTGCTGGGTATGCACCACTCCGGCGTTGGTCGGTCGGTCGTGAAAATATCGGCAACGCTGATTCAACGTCGAGGCGAACACTGAACCGCCGCATGCACAGCTGAGGCGTGGGTCTACGCTGTGTCGGTGCTACGCCCCAAATCTCACGCCTGCTCGGGGGTAGTCGTTGAACCAGCGTTGCCGCGAAATGGCATTGCTACTGGTAGACAATAGGCAGGCATACACCAAGTAGCCCTTTTAAAGCTAGGATTCCTTACATAATAACTAAATTAAAGTAAATAACGCTCATGTAAGGTAATCCGTAGGTTGCCTATTCAGTCACCTAAAATATAACATAAACGTTATTTACTTAAATTTAATTATTGTGAGGTCATAATAATGATGCTAAAAAACACAAAAAACATGGTAGTTTTTAGATTTAATCACCCTTGTTACCTCAATCATCAGAAATATTTTACAACTGGAATGCGAAGAAACAGACATATCATTCGAATAGAAAGCATGACGAGCCGTATGACAAAATCTGGATGATACAATATTATAATAGTCAGGGCCCATTTTTGATATTTCTGACTTGCTAAGGCATTTTTAGTAGAATTTTGCATGTAGTTATTCTTACACAATTTGGGAACGCTGATTCTAAATCTGCTCCATGCCAAGCTCTATCTTGTCTTTTTACTATACAAAATTCAAAAACAAAATGTCCGCCAAAATTATTTCAAATGTCACAACTTTACATCACGGCTTGGCTTACAATGAACATAAAAACATCATTTCGGTGTCTTAAAACCCACCTGAGAAACATACTAAAAGTCCCCTGAATTTCACCTTGTGCGTTTGCCAATGAAGGACAAAATCCAAAATGGCCGCCACTGCAAGGCAATGTGCCATAACTTTGCTTCCAAATAACGTAGAGATGTGTTTTGGTGTAGGTTTCTCACACCGCGGAAACTGATTCAGAGCCGTGATAATATCTATTATCAATATTTCACAAAATTATGGGGGGGGGGGGCGGAGAACAAATGTTGCGCCAGGAAAATGACACATCGTAGCCCAGTGTAATAATTTATTTAATAAAGCCATTATTTCACATTCAGAAGCCGAGGGAAACCAACGTAATATATCGAGCATGTTGTAAAAATGTTTAGACTATTGACAACTATTGACAAATATTTTATAATTATTGATCACTGTCCGGCACTAGATAGCCTGTCGCTCACCATATATCCGTTCTAGGCGTATTAGTATGTGGCCTATGTGATATCCACCAGCATCGTGTTTTTATAGTAAGGAAGAAAGCAATAATTTAAATTTAAATGTGCGTTGGTCACGGGTGGCATCCTTCTGGCCAAGCCTTGTACTAGGGTTAAGCAAAACATTGATCATCTAATACTCTATACAAGACTCATGTATCCTACATAAAAAAAAAACATTTCCATGCATACTGTGATGTTATCTCAGAAGAATATATAACAGATAAAGTACATAATCAGGGGGAAAGGCAATATCTATAGTTTCAGTTTGCAGAAATGTAATAAATTCAGTGGTCAAATTCGCCACTTTTGGTATTTAAGAACAATGTCATTCAAACATTCAATAAACACTGGTGTGAAAACTACTGAGGTACATACTGAGACGTTAAATGTCATTACAGCAATCAAACTGTCAGATGCTGACAATGTGGTTGGCAGTCGTAGGAACTGATGTAAACTTGCTCATTCTGCTTTCGAAATTTTCTCAACATAACAATGCCTAGCTGTGTAAACCTAGAGCTGGTGATAATTATCGTACCATTCAATCGTCTCAAAGACTTTCACAACGCCAGCACATCAATTCTAAAAAAGATAAATTAGTTCATAAGCATCCAGAACTAAAACATAAGCCTATTGGAATATTTTAATGTGTCCTCTTCGCCAATAACCCCTGCCACAAAAGGTTGGTATTGTTTCGGTTGTATTTTAGGGCTGTTTAGCAATAAATACAGCTCTTGCCAGATAACAATATTATTAACATCTATCAGATTGTGCTTGGAGCTTCATTGATGGCAAACTGCAACCAGTTCTCATGTAGATGTGACCAATATGTTGATGAGGGTGATTATTCTAGCATTATCATTTAGGCGCCAAAAATAACTTCCTACGACATTGAGAAAAATGGTTATGGTACTTGCTGTATACATGGCGGCCATATTGGATTTTTCCCCGAAACTACATGTAATATGGAAATTAGAGGTTGTTACTGTTCTGTAGTCTACACTAGATTTATTGGTATTAAAAACCTATATTTAGCCAGCAAAAACAACTTTCTTTGACTTTTAGAAAAAAAGTGATGGTACTTTCTGTATTATTGTCGGCCATCTTGGATTTTTACCAATAATTGCGTGATAGTTGACCATGAATATGAAATTCCTCAAAACAAAAAGGTTATTTTGAACAAGAAAGTCAAGTTTGTGTGTCTGCTGTGCACCCGAACATGATGTATAATCATGATAATTGTGACTTAATCTGCTATTTTGACGGCCATTTTGTTTTTCAATTTTGAAAGCGAAAAACTAAAAATAGAGCTTGGCATGGGACAGATTTGTAATCAGCATATCCGAATTGTGTAATAACAACTGCATGACAAATTCTACTAAAAAATGTCTTACAAACTTTTAAAGATTCCTTTTTTGAAAAATGGACCATGACTATTATAATACGTGGACAAATAATCAAGATTTATAATTATTCCTGCAGACTAGATAAGTAAGGGTATTGTGCATTTTGGGGTAAAATCATGAAATTTGGTACAGTCAACATTAGTATCTACTGCAATAATCTGCAAGACTAAAATAACTAATACAGTATTTCCTTAAATTTGTTACCATGCAGATATACGACTCATTGGTGCATTAATTATGACGTCATAATTAAATATTAATAGATAACGTTACGTCAAAGTACACCACACGCCCAAATAAGTTGCAGAAGTTGATAATATTCTTCAGAAATAATATACATTTTGATGTTAAGCAAGGGTGTCCCTAGGTAAAAATGTTCAAAATGACGTCGTAATTCACAGGTGTCCCAATTAATTTGCACATCACTGTAAAACGCTGCAGCGTGGATGCAGCGTATAACCGACCATCAACTGTACATGAGGCGTTAGAACGTCCGAGGTTTCAACGCCCCATCCACGCCAGCGTTTGGGTACAAACGGTGGGACGACGTTGTATAAATGCTATACAAATGTTTTGTATTTGATGGGACCCACATCAGGCTTTCACTTTGTTTTTCGCAAAATTAAATTACAATATTTACAAAGTGCAAAATGTACAAATGGTCGTAACGGTTGCTTTTAATATGTTGATATCTTTAAAACCATCAATGTTATAGGGTATACAAATATTACGGACCCACCATGACGTGGCCATTGCGCAAATGTTGAGGCGTCACATGACCTTCTAGGCCCAACAGTTCAAGAGATCCAGTATTTAAAGGTTGGCGGTGGCAAACCGCTTAGAGGAGTGGTGGGGGGGGGGGGTAATTTACATATTTTAGGTGTGGATATATACAAGACCAGTTCAACGTTAGCCCCAGTGGCTGAAACAGGTTTCAGCCACAGATTGATCGCGTACAAGATCGTGGTACATTTCCTTGGACTGTCATATCTGAATATATCGAGGAATAATCAGGTCGAAAATAGTTTTTTTTAGAATCAGTAACATTTCAGTTCCATGCCCGCATGCTCAGCTCAGGACCGCACAGTCATTAAAAAGTTATAGACATTTTTCGGACCTTGGGGTCGAGATCGCTCTCAGTCACCGCCATGTTGTATTTTTCGGGTAAAGCAAATACATCAATCCACGGCATCAGAGCGGACGACACGGCTGAGTTCACCGTCAGCTACTAGAGCAGTGGTTCAAAAGTTACGATGCGATATGTGCGGATGGCGGCCATCTTGGATTTCTGCAGAAGGGGACTATGAAATGCTAAAATAATTTTAGAAATTTAATTTTTATGTCAAAATTAGACACCTGTGGCAAATGTTTCAAAAGTTATGGGGCAATATGAGACGGTGTTAAGGCCATTTCGGATTTTCTCTAATAAAACATTTTCCCCAGCCCCTATCCCACCTTATTTTTTCACAGATGAAAGTAAAGTTTGGGATACTAGGCGACCACTGCACGTAAAAAGACGCGAAATAATACGATTATTTCCACTGGATTTGTAGCAACAACAACAACAATTTCCCAATAAGTTGAGTAATCCGTTTGAATGATCTACTTTATTTATACAGATAATTGAGGGATCTGTCTACATGAGCTGCTTTATAGTACAGAAAATAGGGTATCCATCTAAACGAGGTTGCAGTTTTCTTAATAAAAAATAAATTGTGGATGTTTCCTTAATAACTGGAGGAGAGACAGCAGAGGGTGATCATCAACAACAACAGATCTGACAGTAGGACTTTGAAATGTGGGGTACCACAGGGTTCTGTGTTAGGCCCTCTGCTGTTCTCCATTTACACTATTCCACTCGCGGCCATAATGAGGAAGCACGGCATATTGTATCATCTGTATGCCGATGACACTCAGCTGTACTTAAGAGTTCAGCCTCAGTGACACAACTTCACGAGACAACGATATTCATCGCATTGAGTTATGTATTAAGGACATACGTACATGGATGCGCTTAAACATGCTCAAGCTTAATGATGATAAAACCGAGCTTTTAATTATCTATCCTAAGTCATCCGACCTAGATAGTCTGCCTGACTCTGTCGACATGGGTAATATCACTATCAAAGCAGCTACGGAACCTAGAAACCTGGGTGTCATCTTTGACTCCACCATGTCATCAGGGAAACACGTCGCCAGTATATGCAGATCAGCTTACTTTCACTTGCACGTCATAGGTCGCATACGCAAATTCCTAGACCGGCAGAGCACCAAAGAACTTGTCCACGCCCTGGTACTCTCACGTCTAGACACCTGTAACAGTCTGTTGGGAGGGCTCCCCTCAAACTTGCTACAACGACTACAACAGGTCCAAAATATGTGTGCACGCATCATTATGCTCAGTAACAAGAGAGACCATGTTACACCACTCATGAAAGAGCTACACTGGTTACCAATTAAATGTCGCATAAACTACAAACTTTTAATGCTGACTTTTAAGTGCCTCCACCAACTTGCTCCCCGGTATCTGGCGGATCTGGTGACTATTTATGAACCAGGACGTTCTCTGCGCTCTTCAAATACACTGTCGCTGACTAAACGCAAAGCACGCACCAAAACATATGGGGAAAGAACTTTTTCATACATGGCACCACGACTCTGGAATGCACTCCCATCTTCACTCCGTCAGTGCCAGTCAATAACGAATTTTAAAACGAAGTTGAAGACTTATCTTTTTAAAAACCATTACGACTCATAACATTTCTCATAATCATTATTTTTAGCCTCACCAACTAGTTTTTAATATCTCGCCGAAGGACTTTTATCTGTGATAATATATCATCTTAGAATTATCTCTTCTTAAATGTGATTTTAGTTCAATGTACGGCGCCCCAGAACATATTTGGATGGAGCGCTCTATAAAAGACTGATATAATAATAATAATAATAATAATAATAATAATAATAATAATAATAATAATAATAATAATAATAATAATAATAATAATAATAATAATAATAATAATAATAATAATAATAATAATAATAATAATAATAATAATAATAATAATAATAATAATATTAATAATAATAATAATAATAATAAAAACCGAAGGCAAATACTTTATTATTGTTATGGATCGCGTTTGTACATCTCTATCAACGAAATTCAATCTCTTTTGCATTTCCTTGACCTTGCCCAGCTACGTGGGGCCAACATTAATCTAACAAGCTCTTATATGTGTTGGGCACGGCACTATAGTTAACGTAATAAGTTGTTCTTCTTATTAGATCTGATGAACAGATTGCACACGGCAGTCTGGCCTAATCTCTCCCACTTTTATCGCCTATTTTCCATTTTAATGGAATAAAACGTGAGTCGTGAAAAATTTCAGTAATCACTGTCAATAATGTCATTCGTGTAAGAATCATATGAGATGTTATAATGGTTTTATCTCTTCTTCCAATATTAGGTGATCTTTTTTCCATAAATCTTGCGGACAGTTTACACCATAGTTATTATGACTGTTTCAGTAGACAGGGCTCCATCCGACCATTATGTGATTCTCTATCCTATTTAAAAATAGAACGATTATGCTATAGTCGTAACTGGGACAGGGGTTATAATTGGGACAAGGTGTTAACTGGAACAAGGGGTTATAACTGTGACAAGGTGTTAACTGGGACAAGGCGATATAACTGTGACAATGTGTTAACTGGGACAAGGCGTTATAACTGTGACAAGGTGTTAACTGGGACAAGGCGATATAACTGTGACAATGTGTTAACTGGGACAAGGCGTTATAACTGTGACAAGGTGTTAACTGGGACAAGGCGATATAACTGTGACAAGGTGTTAACTGGGACAGGGGTTATAATTGGGACAAGGTGTTAACTGGAACAAGGCGTTATAACTGTGACAAGGTGTTAACTGGGACAAGGCGATATAACTGTGACAAGGTGTTAACTGGGACAGGGGTTATAATTGGGACAAGGTGTTAACTGGAACAAGGCGTTATAACTGTGACAAGGTGTTAACTGGGACAAGGCGATATAACTGTGACAAGGTGTTAACTTGGACAAGGCGATATAACTGGGACAAGGTGTTAACTGGGACAAGGGTTAACTGGGACAAGGGGTTAACTGGGACAAGGGGTTAACTGGGACAAGGCGATATAACTGGGACAAGGTGTTAACTGGGACAAAGGGTTACCTGGGACAAGGGTTAACTGGGACAAGGGGTTAACTGGGACAAGGCGATATAACTGGGACAAGTGGTTAACTAGGACAAGGGGTTAACTGGGGCAAGGGTTAACTGGGACAAGGGGTTAACTGGGACAAGACGATATAACTGGGACAAGTGGTTAACTGGGACAAGGGGTTAGCTGGGACAAGGGTTAACTGGGACAAGGGGTTAACTGGGACAAGTGGTTAACTGGGACAAGTGGTTAACTGGGACAAGGGAAAAACTGGGACAAGGGGTTAACTGGGATAAGGGGTTAACTGGGACAAGGGGTTAACTGGTACAAGGCGATAACTGGGACAAGGGGTTAACTGGTACAAGGCGATATAACTGGGACAAGGGGTTAACTGGGACAAGGTGTTAACTGGGACAAGGCGATATAACTGGGACAAGGTGTTAACTGGGACAAGGCGATATAACTGGGACAAGGGGTTAACTGGGACAAGGTGTTAACTGGGACAAGGTGTCAACTGGGATAAGGGGTTAACTGGGACAAGGTTTTAACTGGGACAAGGGTTAACTGGGACAATGGGTTAACTGGGACAAGGTGTTAACTGGGACAAGGCGATATAACTGGGACAAGGTGTTAACTGGGACAAGGGGTTAACTGGGACAAGGGGTTAACTGGGACAAGGGTTAACTGGGACAAGGGGCTAACTGGGACAAGGTGTTAACTGGGACAAGGGGATATAACTGGGACAAGGGGTTAACTGGGACAAGGGGTTAACTGGTACAAGGTGTTAACTGGGACAAGGGGTTAACTGGTACAAGTGGTTAACTGGGATAAGGGGTTAACTGGGATAAGGGGTTAACTGGGACAAGGGATTAACTGGGACAAGGGGTTAACAGGGATAAGGGGTTAACTGGGACAAGGGAATAACTGGGACAATGGGGTAACTGGGACAACGACTACAACAGGTCCAAAATATGTGTGCACGCATTATTATGCTCAGTAACAAGAGAGACCATGTTACACCACTCATGAAAGAGCTACACTGGTTACCAATTAAATGTCGCATAAACTATACACTTTTAATGCTGACTTTTAAGTGCCTCCACCAGCTTGCTCCCCAGTATCTGGCGGATCTGGTGACTATTTATGAACCAGGACGTTCTCTGCGCTCTTCAAATACACTGTCGCTGACTAAACGCAAAGCACGCACCAAAACATAAGGGGAAATAACTTTTTCATACATGGCACCACGACTCTGGAATGCACTCCCATTATCACTCCGTCAGTGCCAGTCAATAACGAGTTTTAAAACGAAGTTAAAGACCTATCTTTTTAAAAACCATTACGACTCATAACATTTCTCATAATCATTATTTTTAGCCTCACCAACTAGTTTTTAATATCTCGCCGAAGGACTTTTATCTGTGATAATATATCATCTTAGAATTATCTCTTCTTTAATGTGATTTTAGTTCAATGTACGGCGCCCCAGAACATATTTGGATGGAGCGCTTTATAAAAGACTGATATAATAATAATAATAATAATAATAATAATAATAATAATAATAATAATAATAATAATAATAATAATAATAATAATAATAATAATAATAATAATAATAATAATAATAATAATAATAATAATAATAATAATAATAATAATAATAATAATAAAAACCGAAGGCAAATACTTTATTATTGTTATGGATCGCGTTTGTACATCTCTATCAACGAAATTCAATCTCTTTTGCATTTCCTTGACCTTGCCCAGCTACGTGGGGCCAACATTAATCTAACAAGCTCTTATATTTGTTGGGCACGCACTATAGTTAACGTAATAAGTTGTTCTTCTTTTTAGATCTGATGAACAGATTGCACACGGCAGTCTGGCCTAATCTCTCCCACTTTTATCGCCTATTTTCCATTTTAATGGAATAAAACGTGAGTCGTGGAAAATGTCAGTAATCACTGTCAATAATGTCATTCGTGTAAGAATCATTTGAGATGTTATAATGGTTTTATCTCTTCTTCCAATATTAGGTGATCTTTTTTCCATGAATCTTGCGGACAGTTCACACCATAGTTATTATGACTGTTTCAGTAGATAGGGTTCCATCCGACCATTATGTGATTCTCTATCCTATTTAAAAATAGAACGATTATGCTATAGTCGTAACTGGGACAGGGGTTATAATTGGGACAAGGTGTTAACTGGAACAAGGGGTTAACTGGGACAAGGGTTAACTGGGACAAGGCGATATAACTGTGACAATGTGTTAACTGGGACAAGGCGATATAACTGGGACAAGGTGTTAACTGAGACAAGGGTTAACTGGGACAAGGGGTGAACTGGGACAAGGGGTGAACTGGGACAAGGCGATATAACTGGGACAAGGTGTTAACTGGGACAAAGGGTTAACTGGGACAAGGGTTAACTGGGACAAGGGGTTAACTGGGACAAGGCGTTATAACTGGGACAAGTGGTTAACTGGGACAAGGGGTTAACTGGGACAAGGGTTAACTGGGACAAGGCGATATAACTGGGACAAGTGGTTGACTGGGACAAGGGGTTAACTGGGACAAGGGTTAACTGGGACAAGGGGTTAACTGGGAAAAGTGGTTAACAGGGACAAGGTGTTAACTGGGACAAGGGATTAACTGGGACAAGGGGTTAACTGGGATAAGGGGTTAACTGGGACAAGTGGTTAACTGGGACAAGGGGTTAACTGGGACAAGGGTTAACTGGGACAAGGGGTTTACTGGGACAAGTGGTTAACTGGGACAAGGGGTTAACTGGGACAAGGGTTACCTGGGACAAGGGGTTAACTGGGACAAGGTGTTAACTGGGACAAGGGGTTAACTGGGACAAGGGGTTAACTGGGACAAGGTGTTAACTGGGACAAGGCGATATAACTGGGACAAGGGGTTAACTGGGACAAGGTGTTAACTGGGACAAGGTGTTAACTGGGACAAGGGGTTAACTGGGACAAGGCGATATAACTGGGACAAGGGTTAACTGGGACAAGGGGGTAACTGGGACAAGGGGTTAACTGGGATGAGGTGTTAACTGGGACAAGGGGTTAACTGGGACAAGGCGATATAACTGGGACAAGGGTTAACTGGGACAAGGGTTTAACTGAGACAAGGTGTTAACTGGGACAAGGGGTTAACTGGGACAAGGGGTTAACTGGGACAAGGTGTTAACTGGAACAAGGGGTTAACTGTGACAAGGCGTTAACTGAGACAAGGCGATATAACTGAGACAATGGGTAACTGGGACAAGGGGTTTACTGGGACAAGGGGTTAACTGGGACAAGGGGTTAACTGGGATGAGGTGTTAACTGGTACAAGGGGTAAACTTGGACAAGTGGTTAACTGGTACAAGGGGTGAACTGGGACAAGGGGTACTGGGACAAGGGTTAACTGGGACAAGGGGTTAACTGGGACAAGGTGGTAACTGGGACAAGGCGATATAACTGGGACAAGGGGTTAACTGGGACAAGGTGTTAACTGGGACAAGGGGTTGACTGGGACAAGGTGTAAACTGGGACAAGGCGATATAACTGGGACAAGGTGTTAACTGGGACAAGGTGTCAACTGGGATAAGGGGTTAACTGGGACAAGGTGTTAACTGGGACAAGGGTTAACCGGGACAAGGGGTTAACTGGGACAAGGTGTTAACTGGGACAAGGCGATATAACTGGGACAAGGTGTTAACTGGGACAAGGTGTTAACTGGGATAAGGGGTTAACTGGGACAAGGTGTTAACTGGGACAAGGCGATATAACTGGGACAAGGGTTAACTGGGACAAGGGGTTAACTGGTACAAGGGGTTAACTCGGACAAGTGGTTAACTGGTACAAGGGGTTAACTGGGACAAGGGGTAACTGGGACAAGGGTTAACTGGGACAAAGGGTTAACTCGGACAAGGTGTTAACTGGGACAAGGCGATATAACTGGGACAAGGGGTTAACTGGGACAAGGGGTTAATTGGTACAAGGTGTAAACTGGGACAAGGGGTTAACTGGTACAAGTGGTTAACTGGGATAAGGGGTTAACTGGGACAAGGGGTTAACTGGGACAAGTGGTTAACTGGGATAAGGGGTTAACTGGAACAAGGTGTTAACTGGGACAAGGGGTTAACTGGGACAAGTGGTTAACTGGGATAAGGGGTTAACTGGGATAAGGGGTTAACTGGGACAAGGGGTTAACTGGGACAGGGGGTTAACTGTGATGAGGGGTTAACTGGGACAAGGGATTAACTGGGACAAGAAGTTAACTAGGACAAGGGGGTTGACTGGGACAAGGGAATAAATGGGACAAGAGGTCAACTGGGACAAGGGGGTTGACTGGGACAAGGGATTAAATGGGACAAGAGGTTAACTGGGACAAGGGATTAAATGGGACAAGGGGTTAACTGGGACAAGGGGTTAACTTGAACAAGAAGGGTTAACTGGGACAAAGGTGTTGACTGAGACAAGGGATTAACTGTGACACGAGGTTAACTGAGACAAAGGGTTAACTGGGACAAAGGGTTAATAGGACAAGAGGGGTTAAAGGGACTGGCCCAGGCTAAAATCATCAAAAAATCGGTGATTCTATTTTGGCTTCTTAATAGGACCATATGATGTAAACATGTCCATAGACTAGAACTGCAAAAGTTTTTTAATTTTTCTTCTGCGCATTCACCAGTTAGACTAGATATAGAGACGAAATTCCTGATATCTAATTATTAACAACCATGTCAAAAAATAGAAATACTAGAATTTCGTCTCTATATCTAGTCTAACTGGTGAATCCGCGGCAGAAAAATTATAAAACTGTTGCAGTTCTAGTCTATGGACATGTTTACATCATATGGTCATATTAAGAAGCCAAAATAAAATCACCGATTTTTTGATGATTTTAGCGTGGGCCAGTCCCTTTAACTGGGACAAGGGGTTAGCTGGGTTACAACTGGGACAATGGGTTATGACGCAGACAAAGGGTTACCTGAGACAACAGATTTTTGCAATCCTGAACTATTATTCTCATAACAGATGCACAAAGATCAGCATATAAAAGACAAGTCTTTTCAAATTTTAGGGCGTCGGGTTAAGCGAAATGTCATCATTACCCATACACACTCTTGAAAATGGTAAATACCATATTCACGAAAATTACAATTTACACAAACATTATATTCTTTTCAAATTTTAGGACGTCGGGTTAAGCGAACACCAACTGCCCAATTCACAAAAATTACGCCTCCGAAATCTCTTGATAGCGATTCCGCGCGGTGGTGAACATTTTGTCCACACCACGTACCACGTACGGTAAAGGCCCTTTTATGACTTGAAACAGCAGAGGTAATGGTCCTGTTGGAAAAATGATGACACAGATTATGGTGCTTAATGCAAAATAAAATATTAGTATTTTTCAACAATACTTCATTGTGGACTAATATATTAGTAACAAAATAATTATTTATGGATTTTATAGATGTAAATAGTTATAAGTGTCGAATTTAGATAACGGTATGTACAGGGCTTTATTAATTGGTTATTTAAGCAATATTCAAATGTCTCTTCCGCTGCGACACCTGGTGACTACAAATGCTTATTTGAATCGACACCTGGTGAGTGAAATTTCCATCGAAATATAGAGCTTCATTATTTTTGTTCAAACAAATTACAAAGGAGAATAAATTTTTTTTTTCAATTAGAAATCATCATAAATGTCTTAGTTAGCCCAAGTCTGAATTTGCCGTTGTCATTCTCATCTACTACAAGCCGCGAATTGCTGTCGCAATTCTCGACTTGCAGTGGATGAAGATGATTTGAAGTGGGTGTGAAATTAAAGAAAATTGCCATGTATTGGTAAAACAGTTTCATAGAAATGCTAGTCATAAGAAAATTAAGTCTGTTTTCAGGGATGTAAAATGATGCTTTAATGCATCGTGAGGGCTTAAAGGGTCAAATGTACCCATGCTACGGATCTACGGCTGTTATAAATATTTTAACCCTTTCAGTGCCGGGATGGAATTTATACGTCAGAATCTGACTTCTGCAGACGTCAGATTCTGACGCATAAAGACGTTCCCTGCGCTGAAAGGGTTAAACTAACAACCTCTAATGTTTGTTGGGCACGCACTAAAGTTATCGCAATGAGTTGTTTTTATTATTAGATCTGATTAACAGATTGTACACGGCAGTCTCGCCTATAAATCTCCCCCACTTTTATTGCCTATTTTTCATTTTAATGGAATAAAACCTGAGTCGTTGAGATGTGAGTAACCACTGTAAACAATGCCATTCACGTAAGAAGCAATTGAGATGCTAAATTTTTTCAATCTTTTCTTCTAATTAATTCTTCTTTTTCCATGAATCTTGCGGTAGTTAACAACATAGTTATTATGGCTGTTTCGATAGACACGGCACAACCGACCATTATGTGATACTCTACCCTATTTAATTGACAAACGAATGACGGAAGGGGATTAGCTGATCCCTATAATCAATTTGTCACGTATATTTAGTCCAAATATTCATGGATAAAAAAGCCAGATGTCAACATCTGGCTTTAACAAAATTTGTTTAATTATCGACACCCACCATTTGCAAATCTTCATGTCTGAACGATTGCATTCCCAAACATAACCTCTTTTGGCGGAGTAGTAGTAGTAGTAGGCCTACTACTACTTCTATTGGCGGAGGTAATAATAACTGTGATATGACCTGCTAATAAGATGGATTAAAACGACTATAGTCGCGCTTAGCCCTTAGCACACTGAATAGGACCTACTAGTCTGTCTGCGGCTGCCACCTGGAAATTTTTACTGATAGTCCAGTCAATAAAGCCTAAAAAATCACATTGGTTCAACAAAACTGCTTTATTTAGTTTTTCGACTGATTATGGTTGGAAATAAGCTCTACTAGCCAGGATAAAAATCTACCAAGATCTGCGTGGTGCTAATAGGGCCTACCTTAAATTCACCATAATCCAATATGGCCGCCACCATTTCTAACAAAAACTAAAAAGTGAATAAATAATAGTGATACAACCTGCTAATAAGACAGATTAAAGACAGATTAAAACGACTACCCAGCAGACACAAAACATTGAATCAATGTTGGCTTAACGTTGGTCCACCGTCTACGACGTTGGACCAACGTTAAGCCAACATTGATTTAACGTCTTGTGTCTGCTGGGTATACTCGTGCTTAGCGCTTAGCACAGGCTTACCAGTTTTCAAACGAGACATCAATCAACAATATTTCAAAATCGTTAAACTCAGTTTGTCAAATTCAAATAATTTTCCCTCCCCTGACGTTGTGAATCGCGTCAGCGAGACACAATTTCAAGTGGTTGAAAATTCTGATTAAATAACTTGGCGGTTAAATGGTTTAAAAATTCTGTCCTGGGGAGAGAATTCTGTTTTGGGAATTTCGAAAGGATTATTTCTGTAATAAGCGTGAATTCGATGATCAAAAAATGTCAGCGCTGGGGAGGATCTTTAAATCTTATTGATAAGACATCACAAATCACACTTTTATCACCTTGGAACAGACAATAATAGAGATACCAATTTCTTGTGAATTGAAGGGGCCAATCCCCTATACAACAATTTGGAAACATGTAGTTTATTCTCAATAAATCTATAATGTTGAAATCAGGGGTGTCCGTATTAGCCCTGGCATTGTCCCATTTAGCTCCATAAACGGGCCTAACTATGACAATTTATTCATCCTCCTGAATATGTTTTAACTCCACATATTTTTCAGCTGTAATTTAACACACTTGTCCCCTAGATTGACAGATTGTTTTGAACAAATAAAACTGTCCGCAGTTAGCCCCGATCTCCCACGCATCATATCTAGTGATGCCTGATTGCACAATAACATATATAAGCCTAATATTATTATATCACCGTTTTTTATGTGCGTAGTCAGTGTATTTATTGGTAAGCCCCATGTGCCTAATCTCACTTGATCACAGCCTCGCACTCCTGAAATAAATTTTCACATAACATGTGTGCAAAAGTTATAATTTATAAACAAATTTCTTTTCAAATTTAAGGACGTCAGGTTAAGCGAACACCAACTGCCCAATTCACAAAAATACGCCTCCGAAATCTCTTGATAGCGATTCCGCGCGGTGGTGAACATTTTGTCCCCACAACGTACTACGTACGGTAAAGGCCCTTTTATGCCATAGGAAGGCACCAGAAAAGGTCCTGTTGAAAAAGTGATGACGCAAATTATGGTGTTTATTTGCAAATAAAATATTAGTATTTTTCAACAATTAAATACTTCATTGTAATATAAAAGTAATAAAAAGAAATATCTCTGTATTTTATAGATGCATATAATAATAAATATCGACTTTGGATACCGATATATATATATTGTACATATATATACAATATTCAAATGTATCCTCCGCTGCGACACCTGGTGAGTATACATGTATACTCATTCGTATTGACACCTGGTGAGTGAAAATGATTCATATTCTTTTATTTCTAAACAAAAACGGATTAAAACGAAATAAAACGACAGTAGTTCTGCTTTATAATGTCGGAAATAGGTTTAACCGTAATTCTGTTTTGAAGAAGTAAACCGCTCGACCAACTCTGGACTGAGTAAAACCGATAACTTTTTATACATTCTAACAAGGGCCCAGATTTACAGATCACTCAAAATATTCCCTCAGATTTTCAACAAATAACAAATTATTCGTTCCTAGAACACATCACAAATCATTTTCCTATACAGGCGTAATTATTTGGAATGCACTATAAACAGAGAATATAGAAAAATCTGGAACATTTGCCAAATTCAAACAATTGTATATTAAAAAACATTAGAAGAAAATAAATACAGATAATTTCAAGTAATTTCACAAGAACTGTATATATATATAATCATACAGTAGCTGAATTATTGTTCCTGGCAGGCGCGGGGCTTTTGCCTGGTGTTTGGAGGGTGCCGGACTTGGCCAGCGTTTGACCGGCGCTGGGTTGACGTTTCGATTCTGCTGGGAACACATGTGATAATGAAGTTGTTACTACATACTTGTTTAAACATAATTATGCAAATTTATCTATCTTTAGGTTTCTACGCCTTCCAGAGTCTTTTTTTGCTGCTACATATCATATGTTTATTATACATAGTAGCTATTTGATCTCTGGTTTTGGTGCGGGAAACATCTTTCTTAATATCTTGTTAATGCCAGTTAATTATACTTTATGTAGTCAACATTTTTATTTTCAAAGCATCCTGTGTGTTATTATGGCAAGGCCACCTAATATTTTAATTCTGTATGTGATTACAACCAAACTAACCATGCCAATAAAATATATATATATCTAAGCTAGCTACCTTTAACGTATATAGTCGAGAAATTTGTTCATCATGTTTGTCTGTACATACTATAATTATTTTTTTTCCTGTCAACATTCATTTCATGTATTTTGTATATATAATGTATTTTGTATATATAATGTTTTGATGGCACCAAGGAAGATGGGTGAATGCTCATTGGGTTTACCCTCTTGAAATAAAGATATTATTATTATTATTAGTAGTAGTAGTCCAGAGGCTTAAGCCTTATTTTTGTAGGAATCGTGCATTTTGTGATACAGGCATGAAACTTGGCACATAGCTAGTCGTTTTTTTAAGTTGGGAACCCAACCAAATTTCTCTTGTGTCGACTGCGGCGGCCATTTTGAAAAAGGCCGCGGTATCAATTTTTGATGTGTCGTATATTGTGTTTTAATAGAGGTAGAAACTTGATTGTGGTGTCTTACCCTATCTTTTAAGATACCCTATCTATATAAAATATATAGCATCGTTTTAACCTACCTTGATTTACTATTCAAATATGTATCCAGTACATTTAAGTCACAGATTGCACGAGGGCCCAATGCATTGCTCCTATTTGGCAAATATGCTAAAATACTCCGGGGGGGGGGGGGGGGACAGTTGAAAGAAAGCAGAATATTTTGTCCTGCTAGATTTATTTGATGAAACCAGCTGGATATTTGCCAAATAATAACATTGGCAGGAGTTGTGCTTCAAGCACAAAACATACCAAAGCGGGAATTGGCGTTGGTATTATCAAACGTTCATAGGCTACCAGAGCCTAAGCGAGCGTGAAGGACAACTCGAACATAAAAAAACCCACATATTTTTCGCGCGTCACACCGGTTTTCGCGTCACTGTACGACAATCTGGCCTTTTGTTGCTTTTTTTCGTACCATTGTCGTCAGAGTTTAGGTGTGTTTTGTCAATCTTCTATTTATTGGTATTTTAACGGCGTGAATAAACGCTATTGTAGGCTTATTATTTGGCAAGTTTCATAGGTTATGTTTCATTTATTACAAATCAAATTTTGTTCTTCATAATAATCAACTGCTACTCTGAATAATTTAAAAAGAGAACTCTGGTGTATGACAACTTCACTACAGGGCCCTACTAGCTGGCAAATAGACCAGGCCAAATTGTGACCTTGACACACAAACCGCACAAATGATGGTGATTTTCAGATCCAGGAGAGCTCTACATTTTCTTGTGATCAATATCCAAATCATTAGACTAGTGGTTCCTCTAGTGACTAAACACGGCATCACAATCACGCCTGTATTCACCGCCAGGCGGTGTGACATATTGCATTTTGGGTATCCAGCTATTGATTTACTGAGCGTCCACAGGACGTCCTAAGCTGGATCCCCCAGGGCTACCCAGCAAACACAACACATTTGTATAACATTTATACAATGTCGGCCCAACGTCTTCGACGTTGGTCCAACATTGTATAAAGTCATACAAATGTTTTGTGTTTACTGGGTAGTTCAACGTCTGAACATAAAAGTCACAATGCGTTTTTCAAACGTCTCATGCAGATGTCGGCACCCTTTCGCTGCTAAATGATCGCTTTAATCCGCATTATTAAACCACTAAATTACTCTTTATACTGAGAATAGAATGGGTGTTTAAAAATCAACATTTGCAAATCTTTGGTCCCAAATTAAAACGACACAATCAGGCCAAAAATCTGCCAAAAGCTAAAAAAAATATTTTCGCATCTTGATATGGCCATAATATGTGAACATTGTGGAATTGTGGAAACCTTTTAAATTTTGGATTGCCGTGGAAACGTAGCAAGCGTGCCAAGTGTCAGTTATTCTTGTATCTCTTATTTTGGATATGAATGTCCAAAATTAAATCTCGTCCTTATTTCTCGTTTAGCTGATAAGCGCGCAACACAAAATTAAAAACAAACTTACACAATTCTAGTTTATGGACATATTGCCATAATAATGGACATATCAAGGAGCCAATATAAAAATGATGATTTTGGACTGATTATGTCGCTTTAGACAAATATGAGGATTTTTCAACCACTTGAAGTTGTTGGTCGCAGCAGCGAGACACAACTTCAAGTGACTGACAGCATGACAGTACCAATCCAGCAGACACAAGACGTCGAATAAATGTTGGTTTAACGTTGGTCCACCGTTTACGATGTTTAACCAACGTTAAACCAACATTGATTCTACGTCTTGTGTCTTCTGTAAATGCTTCAGAGAGTTTAATCCGGATCCTGGCCTGCTGAGGGGGGGGGGGGCAGAGGTTAAGGACAGAGACCTCTCCAATAAGGAGCCCTTTATTTACCCCCACTGATTGAAGTCTGGCACACAGCTGATGCTTCAGATTTGTAACCCTTTGCAATCCCCGTTGCAATTCTCTCGTGTCACCAGCGTCTGTCGATTAACAATTTGATTAGCATATATTTATGTCCATATACAATAAAAATAACAATCTTCATTCATAGAGGGTGACCCATTGATCTCTCGCTCATCTGCCGTGGGGCCTTCTTAAACCCCCATATATATTAGTCCATCAGCCAGAATTGGTCACCGTGTACCCCCCCCCCCACTACTCTCAAGAGTGGTACCATTTTGTTAAGGGGACTCCTGGAATGATATTCATCCTCAGGAGGTTCTCCTGGCCCAGTTTAGCCTATATGTGCACAAAGGTGGCCTAAAGCCCGATTCATTTCATTTCCTGGAATGATATTAGCAATCTCACCAGAAAAAAGTTGAGACAAAATATGGGTGAAATGGGCGCCATGAAAATCTAATTTGGACAATATCTCCAGTTCTAATTGACATAGAATCTTAATTTTGTTGTCTACATCTATGTTTTCAGGGTCAGAGAATCGAATAAAACCACTTATAAAAATATTGGTCATTCCTATATAGCGAATTCCAAAAAATCCAAGATGGCCGCCGGTGAAAATCATTTTATGACAAAATCGCAGTGTCTATATTGAAAACCAAATTATATTTGCGCACATTGTATAAACATTATTAAAATGTTATAGTAATGAGGACAGGTATGGTTATAAAACATAGCTTTGTGTCTCTGATCTTTTGTTATTTAGTTTTCGTCCAGAAGTAATTAGTAATAAATTTACTAATCCTAAGTTGGAAATTTAGTCGCGCCAATATCTCGAGTTCTAATTGACATAGAATCACAATTCTGGTGTCTACACCTATGTTTTCAGGGTCGAAGAATCGAATGAAACCACTTATAAAAGTATTCGGTCATTACTATATGACGAATTTAGAAAAATCCAAGATGGCCGCCAGTTAACTAGTCTCCATGGTTTAAACATAAATAATTCAGCGTTGTAAGGGTTAAGGTCCATGACGTCATAATAAAAAATAATTTCAGGGGTTCCCTGGGCTCACTACATTTCTATACGCAGTTATTGCTATGGAAATTGCAGATCAATTAAGAGATCAATTGATGTTTCTCTCTCATTTTAACAAAAACACCATTTCTTTGTACATTTAATGCAGATGAGTCGCCATGACTTGCTGACTCCACAGAATCAACGTCCACAGGAGTGGGGTTTGCCGCGATATAAATATTATTGATCAGTGAAGCAAAACGACTCAGCTGCTTTTACTCTTTTTGGCATATAGAATTGAAAACATCTTTGTTTTTTAATTTGAAGGAGATCATTTAGATACGCGGATCATCTCTAACTTGTGGCAGGAAGACGGTTATTGCTAAATCTCACGTATTACATTCCCACAGTGGCTAAAGCTGCCTGCTTGGAAAGTCGGAGATCACGGGTTTGAGCCCCACTCTGGCCTTCAAATTTCTTTCTCGCTCACTCGTAAATATTCAATATTGTGGGGAGCTGCCATGAACGAGAGGTAGCGTGCTCGGCCTCAGACCGCCAGGGCCCGAATTTCGAATCCTGTGTCTTGAGGGCAGTGTTATCTCATTTATCTCACCATCCTCAGGAGGTTCTCCTAGCCCAGTTTAGCCTATACGTGGACAAAGGTGGCCTAATAACCTATTCATTTCATTTCTGCCTGTGCCTGTGTCTACATCTCTGCCTCTTGCATATTTAAAGTACACTGATAAGTGGACATCCGGGTTTCTGTGTCACCATGGTAACAGAAGGGATGTGAGTTGGTCGACGTTAGATTGAGCTAATCAGACACACATAACAGGCTGGAAAACCAGAACGAGCACAAAAAAGTGCTGATGCCGCATCACGTCAGCTGAGGTAGGTGCCTCATGACCTATTAACAGGATGTGACTCAGTCCGGACAGGACAGAGCCTAATAGGACAAGACGACATACAATATGACAAGTCAAAATTGGCGTTGTCCTTCCTAAACCTGTCCCATCTGTTTTAACCCTTTAACCGCCGGTGCCCCATATATTCGTTTTTTCATTTTTATTAGCACATTATACCACCTCTTAAACATGGTGAAGATAAAATGTGACATCAATCAGCAATATTTGAAAAGAGTTGACCTCTATTTTGTAAAATCTGAATAATTTCCACTCACTTGAAGCGGTGGATCGCGTCAGCGAGACACTACTTCAAGTGGGTAAAAATTCAGTGGGTGGAAATTGGCGGTTTAAGGGTAAATTAAATATGGGCCTACATTGCTTCATTTGTATGCGTCTCACGGTGATACTTAATTATATTAATTATAATAATTATATTAGTTAGAAGGATCTCGCCCTCCGCTATGTTTCGGGCTAGAACGCAGCATGTATCTGAAACGTAAGATACTCACATCGTCACAAATGATAAATAACTGAAGAATGTTTCAAAATCGGATGAGTGTCTTCATAAAAGGTCAGTGGGCTGGGTGATGTCAATTAATTAATTGAGGGCGTTAATAGGGGTTAAATTGATCGCGTGCCGCAAGAGGAACTCCATATTACGGTTCAGGTATGGAATTCTTGCTAGCCCGTAACACGTTGTGGAGGGTGGCGTTTGCTAACTAAGGGACGCACCATTTGATATCTGGGGGGGGGGGGGGGTCTAGAATAAAATTGAAAAAAATAGTTAGAGAAAAAAAGTTTTTTGAAAATGTGGGCAGAAAAAAAAAGTTTGTTGTCGAAATTGATGAAAAATATGTTGACCTGAAAAAACACCAAATGGTAACGTACATAATAGGGAAAGCATTTGACAAAAAATTTCTTCAACGAAACATAAAAAAAAAATTGTCGGACGTTGATCGCAAAAAAAAGCTTGTTTTTCACCGGAGATAAAAAAAGTTTGCAAGCAACAAAAACTCTGCCCCCCCCCCCTCCCCAGATATCAAATGGTGCGTCCCTAACTTATATGTCTTTATTAATCAACTGTTAATCAGTGTAATCCGTGCCCACCCTGCTGTGTACCGTGTGCCCAGTGGGATTTAAACATTAGGATCACCAATTTTTAACTTGAAAAATCACTTAGCTTAATTTGTAAATGTTTCCCGAAAATCAACACTCGTATCTGTCAAGTTGTATTTTTGTTTGGATCTTGATAATTGATTTACAGAAGATCGCATTCTTCATAAAATATGTTAAATACTGACAAAAAGATAGAAATCTCATTGAAGCAGCCATTGAGCAGTGCAATGGGTTACCATGGAAATGACAGGGTGGATCTATCCAGGGAAATCTTAATTAATTACAGTGTAATTCCCCAGTTGCCATGACTGCGTCAGTACATCTAACAAATACAAGTAGTTTTTTATGCCATTGTGTTACCAAGTATTGCACTGTTGTTATGTGATATATAAATAATATTTTACCAGTAATGTTAACAATATATTGATTCTATAAGAGAACGATTCTTGCATAAACGATGGCGACCAAAGGGTTTATCAATTGGAAGCCATCATTAATTTCTTAATTAGTTATTTCTGCTTTATTTGAATATCTGTGTCATGGGTCTACGACCATCACAACTATTATTAATCTTACAGTGCGGAAATCGATTTTAGACGTCGGAATCTGACGTCCACAGACGTCAGATTATGAAATCTAAATATGATCCCCGTGCTGTATATAAGGGTAAAGCTTAACTTCAATTTGGAAACACAACATTTACGCCAATTCCGTCATGTGCAACCAATCCAGAAAACTCGATTGCAATGACACAATCATCATATGCAAATTATGATTCTCAAATTATTTCAAACAAGTTCAATTGAGGGTAAATACATATATAAACCACGTGATGCTAGATCTATACGGTTTGTCTTCAATACACAGTTTCCTTAAGCAACCTATATATCACAGAAACTTTATGCAAACATATCTCTTGGATTATTGAAAGCAACATTAAATAATTGCACTGATTTAGCAAAAGACAGATTTATAAGGTACGAGAACGTACACCGCAAAGCCAACATGTCTGAGCAGAGAACAATTAGAACAGATCAGAGCAGAACGGAGTAGCGAACAGTGGAAGAGAACAGATTAGAGCATACCATGGAACAGTAGAACACAGCAGAGCAGAATACAGAACAGTCACTTGAACGGTAGAATAAACAATAGAACAGAGAGTAGGACAGAGAACAGAATAGAAAACAGAATAGTACAACAGAACACAACATGGAAAAATAGGAAAGAGCAAGACGGAGAACATAGCATAAAATAGAACAGAGTACAAAACAAAATAATACTAGAAAAGAACAGTACAGCACATACAATATAGCAGTAGAATAGCAGAGCAGCAGAACATTGGAAAAAAGATAGCAGATATTAGAACAGTACACTCTAAACAATATAGGTTCTTTAAAACGAACCCTTGAGTAATATTACCATGCAACCCCAGGAGAACCCTGCTAGGGTTCTCTTGGGGTTTCATGGTAATATTACTCAAGGGTTCCTTCTAAAGAACCTATTTTGTTTACAGTATAGAACAGAGCTGAGCACAGTAGAACAGAGCTCACAAGAGAACAGAACAGAACACACGATATAATAATACAACAAACCGGAGCAGTTAATAGAACATACAATAAAACAGTAGAACAGAACAGAAAACAGTAGAGCAGAGCAGGCTAAAATGAAAGGCCCTGTGTAAAGTGCAGGACACGGTAAAGCAGCACAGGACAGGAGATATATGGACTTTCATTGCCTTTGAACCTGCTTTGAGAGTATGTTTAGCCCAAAGCAATTATTGATGTGGGTAATGCCAGCATTTTATGTCAGTTTATGGAGCACCCTGGAAAATGATTTCCGTCCTGTCCGATTTCGCAGTGCTATTTTTCACAGTACCTGCATTAACTCACCTCCTTTCTGTTGACAAATGTGATCTTCCCTTAGGCTAGTGGTTGGGTAGGGGGGGAGGGGGGGGGGGAGGGGGGGGTGAGATATTGCTGTTCTTGTGATTATAAAAATGTGTTATCCTTTAAGCGATAAGCACGACTATGTCCGATTTTAGTCCGTTTTATTAGCCGATTAAATCACTGTTATTGGAACAAAATGAGTTAAATTTCAAGATTTTCAAATGTTTGGTCTCCAATTAAACAAATATGACTAATTTTCACCCACTTGAAGTTGTGGGTCGTGTTAGCACACACACCTTCAAATTGGTGAAAATGTAAATTTTATAATTTTGCGCTTTAAGGGTTAATAGTACATAGATTTCTCCCATTTTTGCCCCAAACATTTTAGTTCCTATGAGTTATGCTGAATATTGCACGATCTATATTTTAGTTCCTATGAATTATGCTGAATATTGCACGATATATATTTTAGTTCCTATGAATTATGCTGAATATTGCACAATATATCTTTTGACATCTGCTCAGCTCAGCTCCGGCTACATATTATCAACATTTCTAATAATGGTGAAGATGCCTTATTGTACTTGTTGGATTCGAAATGTATATTAACCCCTTACAGCGCTGAAATATTTCTGTGTAAACCATGGAGACCAACGTTTTTTTCAATTTCAAATCATCATATAAAAATTAAATGTCTTAGTTATATGTTCCGCTTCATATGAATACCTATGTAGTGGTTCTACGGCTAATATAAATATTTTATGTGCATCAGAATTTGACATCTACAGACGTTAGTTTCTGACGTATAAAAACGATCCCTGCACTGAAAGGGTTAATTTATGTATAATGTAAAACTAGTACTATATATTAATGTGAAATATAGTGCGTGTGTGTAGCCATATGCGTCACTAACAGGTGGGCCATAATGTGGTACAAAGCTGGTATATGTGATGATAAAGACATATATTATATCATGGTGATATTCACTTTGGTCTTATGTAACCAAGAATGCACAAGTTTTATTTATTAACCCTTTCAGCGCGGGGATCGACTTTAGACGTCAGAATCTGACGTCTGTAGACGTCAGATTTTGACGTCCAAAGTCGATCACCGCACTGTAATAGTAAAATATTTATGATGGTCGTAGACCCATACCATAGGTATTCAAATGAATCAGAAAGAGCTAACCAAGACTTTTATGATGATTTGAAATTGAAGAAAAACCCTTTGATCTCCATGAGTTATAGACACATATTTCAGCGTTGTAAGGGTTAAAGCGCTAACCGCGTTTACTGCCGTTATTTGTCTTCCTGTTTATCGTTCAAAAAAGAAAATGTATGAGAGAAATGAGCTTTAAATTATCAAAATTGCCATATATTTTGTATATATACTTTGTACAAATATATGTAATTTTTAACCACTTGAACTTTTAGGTAGCGGTAGGTGGGTACAAATTTAAATAACGTATCGCTTGGCCTTTGAGGGATGTCTTGATATCACCAAGAATGTTTACTAGGACTTGTGTCATGCAGCCTATTCTTGATAAAACCTAAATACGCGCATTCGCTTGCGATTTTAATAACCAATACAATTGAAGTTGTTGATATCTTAAACCGCTCAATTAAATAATTTAAATTTTCACCCACTTGAAGTTGTGTCCCGCTACCGCGACACACAACTTCAAGTGAGTGAAAATTACTCATATTTGTTTAATTTGCGACCAAACATTCGCAAATATTGATGTTTAAACACACATTTCATTTCCATAACTTCTATTTAAATGATTTATAAAACGGAATAAAAAAGACTATAGTCATGATTGGCGATGTAAGGATACACTGTCGCTAGGTATGCAGCACTAATTATACAGTTTACACAGCTGTGTAAGACATAAACCTGTCATCGGTAACCATGGAAACGACGACCTGGCTCTACCTATATCACTATGGGGACAAAAAATATGCTTTTCTATATGGGCGCATGCGTGTTAAAGCCTCGTCAGCTCTGATGCCTTTTTAAGCTTCATAAATATTCACAGGAAGTTGACGGCGATTGTTTATTTGAGGGATCCTATAATTTTAGGCACCAGTGATGATATTTTCCTTGATATATGAGATTGTCTGAATATTGTCAAAAATTTAAACATATATCAACTTAGCTTTGTCAGCAGAGTTCAAGTTTAATTTTAAATGCTCATTTTTATCTATTTAAATTTTTCTTACCGTTATGGAGAGACTAATTTACCGTTATGGAGAGACCAATTTATGTTACGGAGTAATCTTCAAACTTAAATTTCTCAGTGACCCTTCTACAAAAGTATACCAAATTTAACAGGTAGTTGAACATGGCTATTATAATGTTGATCACTTAATTTAGAAAGAATCACTTTATGACAATAACCCTTAAATAATGAAATAAGAATTACTCTCCGTTACGATTATTGTCGTTATGGAGAGTAATAACAACGAACATTGTCTCTCCGTCACGACAATTATTTCTGTTATGGAGAGACAATAAACAAATACTAAATATCGATGCTAATACAGTTTCACTGCATGAAGGTCGCGCGCAACTGTTTTGCACCAGACAAGTGATATTTTGGTCAGAAAAAGTATAGAAATTACCTGAAAACTATAAGCGTTACGCAGAGTCGCTACAACGTGGGACAGACATAAATTGCATAAAAAGTGATAAAATAATAGAATTATTTTTAAAAACTTGTATATAATCTTATAGATAGTGTTTTAAACTAACATTATATCAGAAAAAAATATAGTATATAAAACAGGAAGTCTAGAATAAATCACCTGTTTATGTGGGATTTAGAATGTGGGACAAGGCTTTTTGGCTAGAATCGACTAAATTTACAAAATATTTCTTTCAAAAAACACATTTATGTTAGATTTTTAGTTTAAATATAGCTATATTGTAAAATTAGGTCATTCGTTGCTTTTATGTAATGAAATTAAATCAAAATATTCAATAATAAATATTACAAGGTGTGGACAGTGCTAGTGCTTAAAATAATAGAATCCCTCATTTAATCTTCACTTGTGATGTAGAATCATTTTGAGCCGAGACTCAAGTATTGCTGGAGAAACCCCAGTCTGGCATTGGTGTGACCGAGCTGTTGATTATGAGGGATCCTCATTATGGTCGGATGTGTTTTAAGTCAGTTAAAACCCTTGGCGCTCTACATTCTTAGCTGTAGAAAAATGAAATGAATCGGGCTTTAGGCCCCCTTTGCGCACATATAGGCTAAACTGGGCCAGGGGAACCTCCTGAGGATGGTGTAAAAGAGGCCTCGGCCTTTTCTACAGCTAAAAATGTAGAGCTCCTCGAGCTTTATCCTATACATACAACGGCTGAAAACGGCTATCGACGTTATTAACACAGTATTATTGAGATTGTAAATCTTAACATTTCTAATGAAAAGAGGAACAACGCAAAAAAAAGGTGCAGGTTTATAGTCTGATACCAAGTCTGAAGACTCATTAGCCAACTTTTACATTCCCCCCCTGTCCATTCGTGTGTCATTTCAACTCCACGGAGACAGTTGAGATAATCTTAATTTTAAGATTCTTAGTTGGATGGGACACTGGTGTAGTGATTACACCAGGGCTCGAGGGTTCCCCGCGCTCACCATATTCACTTTCCCGTACGTAAATATATTTATCACTGTGCTCGGTCGAATTCTGCGTCCAGAGGGCAGCTCCATCTCACTATTCAATCAATCAATCAATCAATCAATCAATCAATCAATCAATCAATCAATCAATCAATCAATCAATCAATCAATCAATCAATCAATCAATCAATCAATCAATCAATCAATCAATCAATCAATCAATCAATCAATCAATCAATCAATCAATCAATCAATCAATCAATCAATCAATCAATCAATCAATCAATCAATCGATCGATCAATCAATCAATCAATCAATCAATCAATCAATCAATCAATCAATCAATCAATCAATCAATCAATCAATCAATCAATCAATCAATCAATCAATCAATCAATCAATCAATCAATCAATCAATCAATCAATCAATCAATCAATCAATCAATCAATCAATCAATCAATCAATCAATCAATCAATCGATCAATCAATCAATCAATCAATTATTCAATTAATTAATCATTCAATCAATCAATCAATCAATCAATTAATGAATGAATGAATGAATGAATGAATGAATGAATCAATCAATCAATCAATCAATCAATCAATCAATCAATCAATCAATCAATCAATCAATCAATCAATCAATCGATCAATCAATCAATCAACTAATCAATCAATCAATCAATCAATCAATCAATCAATCAATCAATCATCCATTCATTCCTTCATTCAATCGTTCATTTTGGTTTTGGCTTATATCCATTGATCTTGAGGATTGCCGTTTCATTTCAAACCATTCATGCTAATTAACACAGAAAATACAGTGCCATTTTGCATTCAAATGACGTTATAATATCATAATCTCTAACGGAACAAGTCGTGTCGCCAGTAATCAAAGCAAACTCACACGATAGAGTCGTTTTATAGCCAAGTCACGTCAAGCTCTCTTAAATCAAAACCAATTCTCGTTGAGCTCTCTGTATAATCTAGCTGGAGTGTCGCAGAGCTTAGAATCATGATAATTATGTGAGTGCCAGGTATTTAATGAATTGTGAGATATGTTACTTGGTAGCATACACTTGGGCAGGAAAACCGCAGGCAGACAGGCAGGCAGGCAGGCAGGCAGGCAGGCAGGCAGACAGGAGGCAAGTAGTCAGGCGGGCATGCAGGAAGACATGAGGCAAGCAAACATACAGGTAGGTAGTCAGGCAGGCAAGCAAGCAGATGACAGTGACTTGTTCGGCTAATAAAACAGATTAAAAACGAATACAGTCGTGATTAGTACTTGATGTTTCATTGCAGACGAAAAAAGAAATAAAAGCATATTGAACGATTGTGTAGAATTAACCCTTTAAGCGCTAAGTTATAGAAATTAAATTTTCACCCACATGAAATTGTGTCTCGCTACCGCGACCCACAACTTTAAGTTGGCGGAAATTACTGATATTTGTTTAATTTGAGACTAAACATTTACAAATTTAATGTTTAAACACACATTTCATTCGCAATAAATTTGATTTGATTGGCCAATAAAACTAATTGAAATCGACCCGAGTCTTATAGGATTAGTCCTCTCACCTGCCAGACATGTCTGCTTATTATTCATTTCTTCCACGCTTGAATCTCCTCTTATTATTTTGGTCAAGGTTAAGTAAGGTTAAGAAAATAACAAAATGAAAGGTGAATGGGAATAATAGTAATGAAAGGCTAATGAGAAAAATGATAAAATGCAAGGTTATGAGAATAATAATAATGGGAGGTTAATGAAAACAGAATCTGACGTCTGTAGACTTGAGATTCTGACGTCTACAGTCAATCCCCGCACTAAAAGAGTAAAATATTAAGAATTAAATGTCCATACACCCGTAACATAGGTATTCAAATGAAGCGGAACAGCTCACTAATATAGACATTTATGATGCTTTTGAATTGAAAAAAAAAGAACTTTGTTCTCCGTGGCTTATACCAAAATGTTTCAGCGTTTTAAGGATTAAGGAGAATAATAAAAATGTCATCATATACCCAAGTGTAATATGTCAAATCAAATCTGAAAAACATTTTATTTTGACGGGGTTATAATATTTCTGCTGAATTAAGTCAATTTATAATATGTCATGTATCACGTTTAAGGGGCTAATTTGGAATTTGAATTATCCATCCATATTAAGTTAGATCTCTCATGAACTCAAATTTCATAGGGAACATACTAAGGTGGAGATGATTCAGTTTTACTCTTTAACACCCAGTATATATTTCCTCATTTTTAATCCCCGCCAGCTGCGGTAATTAACGCGTTCGTCAGCTGTGCATAGCCGTGGTAATTCCAATCCATCAAATAATAACAATCCATTAACCCTTTGAGTGCGGGCGACGCTTTTAAGCGCATTCATACTGTTTTTCCACAACTAAAATTTGACAGAAATTGAACAAATATGCATGTATAAATCTTGAGTAAAGCCCCTATTGTGAAATTTAGCAGGTTTAATTTTTAAGTGAGAAGGTATTTTCCTTTCATTTGAAGTTGGCAATTGCGTGAGCAATGCCAACTTCAAATGAAAGGAAAATGTTAAGTAGTAATGAAGCACTTAAAGAGTTAAATAATAACAACCCATGGAATAATAATAACCCATGACATAAACGTTGATTTATTATGTATGACGCATAAGTCTACATAAGACTTCCCGTCGTCAATAAATATATATTATACTCTTGACCAAAATGTGTGATTTTCATGAGAGTAATTCACAACGCATAGTGAATATATAGATAGAATAAAAAGATTTAATCTCTGCAACGCTGTAATATCACGAGACCAAAGGATTTTTTTTCTAATTTGAAATCATCGTATACATGTATTTGTTAGCTCTTTCCGCTTCATTTATATATCTATGTAATGCATGGGTCTACAGCCATTATAAATCTTCAATTCGCTAAGTTCGGGGATCGACTTTAGACGTCAGAATCTGACGTCCTTAGATGTCAGATTTTGACGTCAAAAATCGCCCCCCGCGCTGAAAGGGTTACCATTTTCCTGTAGATAGAGGGTTAGGCGATGGCAATATTACAAGCTGGTGATAGTTTAAGTGTGTATTGCTGTGAATGACACAAACAATCAGCACATCAACGTATCATGTGTCATATTATGACCATTAAAGGTATTAAATATTAACCTCCAGGCTGGCCACTCTGGGTCTCGCAGGTCCAGGACTCATCATTAAACAACACGTCTGTAGCTTAGGGTCATCACGGCTGACTGTATTCATGTTCATAAACATACACTAAAACCACAACGGTTTAATGCTGAGCCAGCGTCTACCAAGCTGCCCATCATTAATACGATATTGGCCAAATTTTTCAAGTGCATTGGTGATAAATAGAATCTATCTAGAAGTCGTGTAGGCAGAAATACAATTTAGTGGCTTTGTAGTATGTAAAAATTGCAATAATTTGTAATTTCATCATATTTTCCTTGTTGCGATCGGTCTAACATAACTTACATTCTGACATCAAATTAAGTCATTCCTATGGTATATATCGACGGCCATTATAAATCACTAATTCTTGCAGTGCTAGAACGGACTTTAGACGTCAGAATCTGACGTCTATTGACGTCAGATTCTGAGACTAAAGTCGGTCCTGCGCTGAAAGGTTAATTACTTTAATAACCATCACTTATCCCTCACTTTGCTCCAATATTTTCTGTATGTGTATGCAAAATAGCTTGCTGCATCAATTATCTTCATCCCTTATAATAATAGGGGCTGAACTGACGTTTTTTAATTTCAATAACGGATGTAAAATTGTAGATGTAATAACTATAGGCTATACAACTATACCACTCATTTGATGCTTTCAATTGTTGAACTTGAGAACTATTATATGTTGATGGTTATTTGATGGGTAACAGTTTGAAAATATAAATAGTGAGATAACAATTTTCCTTGTTTTGCAGACTGTTAGAGCGATACAGCCATAAGGCTGATCGATATGCTGTGATGGCACTTAACAACCTTTATAAAGACAGTTTACAACATAGTTCATGGCGTACTGTAACTGTTTATGGTCTCACCACACACATTAATGTTCGCAGATCAATAAAGAACATTCCTATTTATTCTTAAGAAAGTTTAATGGCCCAAGTAGTGTACTCTTCTACAACCCGAACAAAATGTGAATCAGTGAAGGATATTAGCTGATTCTGATGCATACCATAGCCACTCGAAGCAGCTAAGCATGTAAACTTGAACGCAATATACCAAAAGTGCAGAGATTTTAATCTCTATTGTTAGATTTAAAATACATAAGGGTGATTATTAATTACCTTGTGTATAGAACATGTTATGTCCTAATCAGACTCAAGAGACCTAAGCCATGCACGTTATGGGATAGGTATTCCGCGATGCACTACGGACCGATAGCTAGCAAGTAGCGTCATTAATAATCTCTCATTTTGTTTTTGACTTGATTGCAAGCGGTGTGATCATAAAGGAATAAAGAAAAACGAATGCATTGTGGGATAATGTACTCCAATATGCAGTATTAATCAGCAAAGAGCTGAGAGGGTTCGCTGAGTGATCTGGTATGTGTTTGATGCGAGAGACGTAACCGCAAAAGGAGCAGTCAATCGGTAAATGACGTCATTTCCGGTAGATTGAGTTGCCCTGATTACTTCCGGTGAATTGATTCTATCACGTGACTGAGTAATGGCCATAACGAGGCTGCTAGGTTCATGCAGGCCAATACTAGTACGGCATGTTAATGCAGCAACAACCTGTGTGCCGTGCCAGTGTTATGTTTGGATCATGACGTTGTATTCTTTATTCATTAACCCTTTCAGCGCGGGGATCGACGCTAGACGCCAGAATCTGACGTCTATTGACGTCAGATTCTGACAGACAAACAGAGTAGGCCTACGGGGTGATACATGGCAGGCAATACAAGAGTAATAGCCCACAGACAGACACACAGACATACAGACAGACAGACAGGATGACGCATGGCAGGCAATACAGGATTTAAAATCGAATTTGAAAAAATGTCATCACTGTGACTGCATTGAAATTAACTGGAAGGGTCTAGTTTTTGGTAAACAAAAGACTGGAGTTGTCTCTCCTCCAGCAGCATAACCATAAAGGTTGATAGTTAATAAATAAAATGTCAATGGCTTTTGTAATTAATGTTATTAAATGGCTCCTGTGGACAGTAGAGACTATGTATTAAGCGGAATGTATTATCCCGTTTTAGTGCGAAACACTTGTCAACACTTCCAGCAAACACAATACGTTGACCCAATGCTGGACCAATGCTGGCCCACCGTCTGCGACTCTGGCCCAGCATCAAACCACCACTGGTTCAATGCCCCGTGTTTGCTGGGGCTGCGTTCAATACACCTTTTTCAATAACAACACGCCACACGGTGAGCAACGCTGAACTCTTTTAATCAGACAACTGTTACACACATTTCAATGACAACACGCCACACAGTGAGCAACTCTGAACTATTTTAATCAGACCATTTTTCACTGCGCAAACTCGTGCAAGCAGTCTATAGTACGCTGGTCTTGTAGTGCCAAGGAGGTTATATAGCCTTCTTGGTGCTTACTGCTGGCGGCGAGTACAAGCCGACACTGACCCAATGTTGAATGTTGGGCCAGCGTCACCTCTGCTGGTCATTATCCATCCAGCCCTAGTCAGCCTTCATGCTGGTGGTATCGACATGCTGGCAGTACCGGCACAATGCTTTGAATCAAAGCTGGGTTAATGTTAGCCCGCCGTCTGTGACGCTGGCCTACATTCAGTGTGGCGCCAAACACGATACGGTAACCCAATACTGGGCTGATGTTGGCTCAGCGTCGTAGATGGTGGAACAGCATATCCCAGCATTGGGTCAACGTCTCGTGTTTGATAGCCTGCACGATAGAAAGCGCTGGACAGAAATGAATGGAACATACAGTTTCACAGAACGCGACAGAAACACTGAGCGGACAAAGGCAAACCAACATGTCCCCACATCTGTGTACAGACGGGAGACATAACAAATAGTCTAGGATATGTCACTAAAAAAAAACCAGGTAAATAATAGCTGCAGCGATTTGATAGAAGAAATACGGCGTGATTTACATCTTCAGGTGTGTTTTTTCGATCTGGCTACTTTTATTATTCGAAAACGCTGATTGGTTCAAATAAATGACGACAATTTTATTTATCAACTAATGACCTGTCTGTAACCATGGTAATATAGCGTCTGGCACCAGAACGAGGCCTTGTCAGGCAATATCCTAGCGAACACTATACATCGAGTCAACGTCGGCTCAATGTTCGCCCATCGTCTGCGGAACTAGCCCAACATTAAGCCAGCATTACCTCAATATATCGTACTTGCTGGCATAGCATCTAAGATGTTGCAGTATAACCATCGCATTGGTCGCTACCCATTTCGCTACCCGCTTTACAAATTATGGTGAAATTGCGAGAAGAAGACAGGGAAATGCACCATGATCTTTATTTTGATGGGTATACTTAATAATCTTTAATTTAATGGTATACCTATTGATTCTAGTTTGATGGATATACTTGAAGTTTATTTTGATGGGTATACCTACTGATCCTTATTTTGATGGATATACATGTACCTACTGATCTGTATTTTGATGGTATACCCACTGATATTTATTTTGATGGTATACCTACTGATCTTTATCTTGATGAGTATTCCTGATCGTTATTTTTATGGGCATACCTACTGATCTTTATTTATTTCTTATGGGTATACATACTGATCTTTATCTTGATGGTATACCTACTGATCTTTATTTTGATGGTATACCAGCTGATCTTTATTTTGCTAGCTATACCTACTGATCTTTATTTTGATGGTATACTTGCTGATCTTTATTTTGATGGTATACCAACTGATCTTTATTTTGATGGTATACCAACTGATCTTTATTTTTATGGTTTACCAACTGATCTTTATTTTGGTGGTATACCTACTGATCTTTATTTTGATGGTATACCAACTGATCTTTATTTTGGTGGTATATCTACTGATTTTTATTTTGATGGTATGCATACTGCTCTTTATTTTGATGGTATACCAACTGATTTTTATTTTGGTGGTATAGCCACTGATCTTTATTTTGATGCTATACCAACTGATCTTTATTTTGATGGTATACCTACTGATCTTTATTTTGCTAGCTATACCTACTGATTTTTATTTTTATGGGTAAATCCACTGATCTTTATTTTGATGGTAATGTTGGCCCGTGGTCTGCGACGTTGACCCAACATTAAACCATCATTAATTCACTGTATCGTGCTTGCTCGGCTTGATTTTGAATACGATTCATTGAACCAATGTTGGATCAATGTTGGCCCACCCTCTGTGCCGTTGGCCCAACAATAGGCCATCATTGGTTCATTCTATCGTGGGGTTCATTTACCGGTCTCGGCGGTTTGAAAGAAACAAAAGTTTTTCTTCCCGATCCACTCGTAAAACTCAGTATTGTGGGGAGCCTTTGTGACCGAGAGGAAACGTGCTCGCCCTCAGACCTCCAGGGTTTGAATTTCGAACCCTGTGTCAGGAGGGCAGAGTCATCTCACTCATCTCTGGAGGTTCCCTGTCCAAGTTTGTCCTGTATGTGCACAAAAGTGGCATAAAGCCCGATTCATTTCATTTTTTGCTCGGCTAGATTTTTATCCAATCTGGACTGATGCTGTGCAAGCGTCTCAGACATTGACCCGGCATTGACCAAACATATCATGAGCGAGTGACTATGATTGTTCGGTCATATTAACCCTTGTGCTGCTAAGACCGTATATATACGTTTTCAAGCAAATTTCGGACTAGATAAAATACCACTAAAATGTGTAGTATATCTTGTGATAGATGCTCAGTTAATCAAATAACTCAATTTGGGAGATGTCTATTTTTCATAAATAATATTATGTTATGTTTTGACCTTTATTTTGATGGTATACCTACTGATGTTTATTTTGAATGGTATACCTACTGACCTTTATTTTGATAATATACCTACTGACCTTTACTTTGATGGTATACCTACTGGCCTTTATTTTGATGCTATACCTAGACATTTATTTTGATGTTATACCTACTGACATTTATTTTGATGGTATACCTACTGATGTTTATTTTGAATGGTATACCTACTGACCTTTATTTTAATGGTATACCTACTGACCTTTATTTTAATTGGTATAATTGATCTTTATTTTAATTGGTATTTTGTTGGCATGTATACTAATCTTTATGGGTATACCTATAATAGAGGCAAGAGAGACCCACAAAAAGCTTTTTAAAAAGCCGCTTCCATGCTGACCACATGGGGTAAATCTCACTGACGGTCACTTTGTTTGATTTATCATTCAATAACGTCGCCTAAACCTGATGGAACATGCCGCGTCTTCAGTAATCCAAACAAACTGGCACAACCGGATATAGTATGCTGTTTTACAGCCAAGTCACGTCAAATTCTCGCAAATCTGGATGAAATCTCGACATGTTCTCGTCCAGCGCTCTGCATAATCTCGCTGAAGTCTCTGTAAGCTTATAATCACGTGACTGTCATATATTTAATGATTTGGGAGCTATGTTAGCACTGGTTAATAGACTGGCAGACAGACATACACATAGAAAGACAGAGAGGAAGGCGCGTAGGCAAAAACTGTCAGACAGACAGGCAAGTAGAGAGAGAGAGAGAGAGAGAGAGAGAGAGAGAGAGAGAGAGAGAGAGAGAGAGAGAGAGAGAGAGAGAGAGAGAGAGAGAGAGAGGTAAGTAGAGAGAAAAAAATGCAAGTAGGGAGATATATAGATAAGTAGGCAGATAAGCGGACACCTGCAGAGACAGGCAAGTAGGCAGGCAGGCAGGCAGAGATATGGGCAGGTAGGCAGTCAATTAGACAGGGAGACATACAGACAAGTAGGCAGGCAGGCAGGCAGGCAGGCAGGCAGGCGGACAGACAAGCAGGCAAGTAGGCAGACAATCAGGCAAGTAGAGATTGACAAACAGCAAGTGAAGCAAATAGGCAAGCAGGCAGGCCAGTTCAATTTGGTTATCATAGTTTTGTTCTCTCTGCGTCCCTTAGATAAACATAATTATATTATTTCCTCTGTATTCTCTTGTTACCTTGTAAAGTAAATAGATTGAAAAATATCGCCGAGTAGAATATAACGTGGATTTGCGTATAATTAATGCTATTACTATGGGGTTCCAAACATACACTTGTTTATCCTATAATGTGTAGAACCTTTCTACAATTTATATCAATACCCCACCTCCTACCATAAGCTTAGCATCTGATTAGCCCATTAACAAAATGATGAGATGAGCACTTTTTTCAGACTTCTGTAATAAATCTCCCTCCAGACCAGCTCGTTTTGAGCACCTGCATTATGTAAGATATAAAAAGTGAGCGAGCTAATTTCCATATTGCGTGCGGAGCTCCACAGTAATCTGCCTGAATAACAGGATGAACTGGGTGATGAAATATTCAGCACAATTCCCAGCAAAATACGACACATTGAAACAATGCGACGCTGGCCCAACAATAAAACAACATTGTTCGTTTTTGCTGGGAACTGTCGATCTAAGATAAACAGCGGTAATTGATTGCTTGAAAAGTAAGCAGTTACTACTTTGACGCATCCAGCCAAGCTAGAGATGTACTCAGTCCTACAAAGGCACAATGCAGTATCTGCTTACTTTACAAATGAGCAGATACAGCCTTTTGCCTTCGCAGTAACTCTCGGCTGAATGTGGCCAGTCTCATGATAGGAGGTCTCATGTACATTATGTACATGTTATTCCCTGAAGCGACACTTTACTTTCAATGGTCACTTATGTAATCTTTTGATCGCTAAGCACGAATGTAGTTTTTTTTATCTGTTTACCCTTTAAGCCCTCACGATGCATTAAAGCATCATTTTACATCCCTGTAAACAGACTTAATTTTTCTACAACAAAGAGTTTTAGACCGAAATTTCTATGAAACTGGTTTACCAATACAGGGTAATTCTCTTCAATTTTCCACCCACATCAGATCATCTTCATCCACTACAAGTCGAGAATTGCGACAGCAATTCGCGGCTTGTATAGCATAGTGAAGATGACAATGGTAAATTCGAGCTTGAAAGGGTTAAACATCAAAGCTTTGGAATAATTTGTCGCAAATTAAACAAATGAGAGTAATTCTCACCCAGTTGAAGTTGGACCCTCCAATTTCTTACGTTTTTCGTGTTAAGGTCTCCAATATAAAATTTTGTTTCACTTTTCCCTATTGAAGCCATTATAAATACCGCACCCCAGGTCCTATCATGGGTACAAGCCTAAACCCTGCATGGAATAAATTTGTCCCAGGAGGAGTGACAACCTACTGCATGGATCTATTTTTTATCCTGTAGTAGTAATAAATAAATTGTATGTATTTATTATTTACCGAGAGCGAGTGACGCCTTGTCACATTTGTCAAGCACTGCCCACAAACATAGCATGTTGCTCCGATCCTGATTTAGCCCCTACAAAGCCGAAATAATTTTTTTATAAACGATGTAGGGCAAAGGTTTTTTTTCAATTTGAAATCATCATATATGTCTTAGTTAATTAGCTCTTTGCGCTTCATTTGAATACTTATGTTATGGGTCTACGCTCATTATAAATGTGTTTTTTCAGTGCGGGGGTCGGCTTTAGACGTCAGATTCTGACGTCTGTAGACGTCAGAATCTGACGTCTGTAGACGTCAGATTCTGACGTCTAAAATCGATACCCGCTCTGAGAGGTTTGAGGTTGGCCCAGCGTCACAGCCTACCCAGCACAGACACCAGACGTCGAGAGTAACATCACTAACGTGACGATAAGGTCTCGGTTATATATTCTAATAAATAGGAAATATTACATTATCGTTGCACATTATTGCAGCGTGGGCATATATGTTTTTTTCTTCTAAGGCTTCAGGAAAGATTAAAGATAAAATATAGGTCCTTTACACATCATTGCAATGAGAAACATTTTTATTGCCTGAATATGTTAATATATATTACGTAATTACGCTATAAAATGACATCGTATAGTACAAAGAGCGCCATAAATAATATCGTTGACACACTTTAATTATTCTAAATCTTTATTGTGCAATATATTTGCTTTACTATTCACTGATACACCAGTGCAAGCCTGCGGGGGTAGGGGGCAGACTGATCGCGAGAGTCGCATTGCACTAGAGGAGTGAAACTTTTATATATCCTAAGGATTTATGGCTCTATATTCACAGCGTGAAATGCGTTCTGTTTTGCCGCCAGAATTACACAGATATTACAGGACATATATCCTTGATTTGTGTAAAAGACACCAATATATGTCTGTCTGATAGAGCAGCAAGGCAAGGCAAGGCAAACATCAGTAGCTGCCCACTGGAAAAACAAAGCAGTTACCGCTGCTCGCCTTGTTGCTTACTTGTGCATAGGTAAACAACAAAGACAAACAGCAGTAACTGCTTACTTGGAAAGTAAGCAGTTACTGCTGTTTAGCTTTGCATTGCAGGATTCTCTTCTGCCATCGAGTACTGGCATACTGACCGCCGTGCAAAGACAAACAGCAGTAACTGCTTACTTGGAAAATAAGCAGTTACTGCTGTTTGTCTTTGCATTGCAGGATTCTCTTCTGCCATCGAGTACTGGCATACTGACCGCCGTGTAAAGACAAACAGCAGTAACTGCTCACTTGGGAAGTAAGCAGGTACTGCTGTTTGTCTTTTGCCTTTGCAATGTGGCACAAAAAGACACCTGCTTATATCTAAATCGCGTGCACGCCTCCACCATTATATAGTCGCATAACAAGATGAAAGTGATGAAATATTCAGCATCGAGGCGCTGTGCGTATGTCAAGAGATATCTATAAGTTCTGTGTATGGTCAGAGATACCTGTAATGGTCTGTGCAGATATCTGTTATGGTCTACAGGATTGCCCATTCTACGGATTTTCCGTATATTGTACGGATTTTTTCATATTTTTTTAATTCTGCGGGTGGATTTTCTTATTAGGTCGAATGTACGGATTGTTTGCAAATATATTGTTTTCATTTTAGTGAACCACATTTGTATTTTCCGTGACGCCCAGATCGGTTGCTATTGCGCCTTTAAAAACCCTCATGTAATCACTCACTGTGCAGTGAGATGTAAATATACATGATTATTATTTCAATTTTAAAATGTACCATGACATTATTTTCTCAGTCTTACCAGTACATTCTAAGCCGGGAATGGAGAGTTATTGTTGACCTAGTACAGACCAATTATCATGGTACAACTATGGTATTAAAATCAGACCCAGACTCAGACAGTGAAAAAGGCCTTCGACCTCGAACCTTTTCACAGCTAAGAATGTAGAGCTCCTCGGGCTTTATCCTATACAGAGGCCGCCTTATCCTGAACACAATACAGCCAGTCAGACATCCCCAACACCCCGCCTTCCCCAAATTAAGATTTAGAACCAAATAAATTAATACGTCTACATCGCCATCGCACAAACCGTCATTTGTCATGCATGCGTCCTAGGTTCGAACCCCGCTGCTTCTTCTGAGTGTGGTTATCAGAGAAATGATACTGCCTTGTTTCTCCCTCCTCGATGTGACTAGGCGATCACGTTAATGGCCGTTTCGTCGAGATAAGGTTGACACCAGTGTATCGAGGTTAATTTTTAATTTGAAACCAAACATTTGCAAACATTCATTTGCAAACATTCATTTTATTCCCAAGAACTGTGATTTTTTCTAATGAAACAAACCAGAAACGACTCGTGATTAGCGACGAAACGTTACTGATTCTAATCAACCTTTTTGCGACCTCATTGATCAGCACCAAGTCTTAGATATAACTGTCCAAAGAAAAGTCCCACGATTTTGACTGGCCGTGATCTGTGGGTGAAACCTTTAGTTTCAGGTTCCGTTTCATTGTGGATGTAGATTATGTATAGGATAAAGCCCGAGGAGCTCTACATTCTTAGCTGTGGAAAAGGCCGAGGCCGAAGGCCGATGCCTTTTCCACAGCTAAGAATGTAGAGCTCCGAGGAGGCATTTTCCACAGCTAAGAATGTAGAGCTCCAAAGAGGCCTTTTCCACAGCTAAGAATGTAGAGCTCCGAGCAGGCCTTTTCCACAGCTAAGAATGTAGAGCTGCGAGCAGGCCTTTTCCACAGCTAAGAATGTAGAGCTGCGAGGAGGCCTTTTCCACAGCTAAGAATGTAGAGCTGCGAGCAGGCCTTTTCCACAGCTAAGAATGTAGAGCTCCGAGGAGGCATTTTCCACAGCTAAGAATGTAGAGCTCCGAGGAAGCCTTTTACACAGCTAAGAATGTAGAGCTGCGAGGGTTTTGACTGACTTTAAACACATCCGACCATAATGAAATTCCCTCATAATCAACAGTTCGGTCGCGCCTGACTGATTATTGCACCATAGGCCTACCGTGATAAAAGGTCTGTACTTGATCAACAAAAACTCTCCATTCCCGGCTTAGAACGTAGTGGTCGGACAGAGCAAATAATGTGGTGGTGTGTTTTAAATACAGAGTAACTATGTACTAACTTTACGTCGCATTCCACAATCATGGCAATATTGCGACAGAAGGATTCCCGAAGTCGCGACTATTATATGTCCTTCTCTTTTCGAATGAATTCAAGGGTTCTTTACAATGCACTGTACCATGGACAGCATTGCACACTCCAGGCCTTTTTTGAACAGTTTGGATCACTGTAGATGCACAACCCCGATGAGAAATATCCCACTTGGCCGAGATTCGAACCCAGTACCTCTGAGTTTTGAACCACAACCGGACCGAATACGCATGTACATTATAGAGCGCTCAAAAATATTCAACTGTCTAAACTAAGTATAATGTCTCTAAAGTGTAGAGTGCTGTGTACAATGTTCCGCACTATGAAAAAACCTTGGAAATGTCATAGTTTATTGTCCTTCTGTTGTGAAAAAACAAACATCAGCAACCTGTTCACAATTTGTAGGCCAACATAGCTTGATCACAATGTAGGTTTAATCCTCTTGCAATGTTATAAAATAGGCAACGTATGTTTCACGATCTATTTGCCAATTTAAAATTGATGAATGTGGAATTCTAAATTTTAATTAGTTATGGAATGCCACGGCCTACATACGAGCTGTTTCTGCTTCCATTATCGGGTCAGCCATAGTGTATATAATACGTAATCTGTACACGAGTTCCTGAAATTCTCATCTAACAATAGATATTAATAGATACCCGCCAGGCAAGTGTTTACAGACATATTCCCGGGCTGAGTTATGTCTATTTAGGAATCCTTTGACCCCTTGTTCCCCTCCCAGCATGCCAAAGATCACAGACAGCATCCGGACGCAGCATGTTCCCAGTTTTCCCAGAATACTGTGCGAATTCTCAAAAAGCTTCCCAGCGTGCCTAGGGGCATCTGCCGTGATAGCGTCTCAATACTGCCGTGTACTGCTGTGTTAAGGCAAGCAGCAGTAGCTGCTTACTTTTCAAGTACTTTTCAAGTACTTTTCAAGTCTTCATACGTCAGAAGCTGACGTCTACAGAAGTCAGATTCTGACGTATAAGGAAGATTCCCGAATTAAAAGAAATAACATACTTAGAATGGCCGTGGACCCATAACATAGGTATTCAAATGAACCGGAAAGAACTAAGTAAGACATTTATGATGATTTCAAATTGAAAAAACCCTTTGATTTCCATGGTTTACGAAATATTTCAACGTTAAAAGGGTTAACACGTCAGTATAATAGTAGCTCCTACGACGAGACACACCTAGGAGCCACATCCCAGTCAGCACGTTACACTGGTCTAATGTTGGTTCAATGCTGGACCATCGTCTGCTACACTGACCAACATTGCATCAGTGTATCGTGTTTGCTGGGATGCTTCTCCATGACTAGCATATATTGCAACCCCAGTTATCCCGGCATGTGTTGGCGTGATGGACACAAAAACAAAAAAAAAAAACGGAAAATAACAGGAAAATAACAGGAAAATTTTGATATTTTGAGTCAACCTTTCTATGTCATTCAGACTCCTTTGGGTCTTGCATGGCAGACGTCGACCTACATGTACAAACGTAAAGTTCAGTTTTTCAACTGATATCAATATTTTAGCCCGGTTAGTGATGCAGTATAACATCCTTATCAAGAACTCATGACATTGAATCTTGTAAGCATTAACATGAAGATAAAATAAAAAAAACGTGGTCGATATATCATAATATATGTTTGTTAGATCACTATATTTATTGATTTATTTATGAAGTTGAAAGTCTCTGCTACATGGTAGGTTATATGTTCAATATCCAAACATCATAATAGTGAATAGTAAATAATCAATGATTGTTTACATTCTGGCGCTGTTTCGCACAGGTGGATTTTTTTATAAAATGATTGTGGCTTCTGATTTGTTTTCTTCTTGACTATTATGAATACCTATGTTTTCTTGAAATACTCAAAGTTGGCATGAAATGTAACTGATATAGATGGTGATGATATGCCTGACTAGCTAACGCTCATTACCCCTTAAGGCGCTGAAATATTTTATATAGACCATTGAGATCGAATTTTTTTTTCAATTTGAAATAATCATCATAAATGTCTTAGTTAGCTCTTTCTGATTCATTTGAATACCTATGGTATGGGTCTGTGGCCAATGTAAATATTTTAATTCTTACAGAAGGGGTCGTCTTTATAAGTCAGAATCTGACGTCTACAGACGTCAGATTCTGACGTCTAATGTCGATCCCCGCACTGAAAGGTTTAACTATTAGTATTTGAGATCGACATTTATTATTTCAAATCACCTGACGGCGATAATATGTAACTGATACAGATGGTGATGATATGCCTGACTAGCTAATGCTGATTAAATATTAGTACGAAAACAGCCGCATTAATATGGTTGTCATGACAACTGGAATGTGTGAGATGAAACTTGACTCGTCAGCAAGCATCCAGCCAGATTAATCGGCAAGTAATTAATGATAATGAGAAAATTATAGTCAAAGCCTGATTAATGAGTAAGGAATGATACCATGGATACCCTACCTGTTATTGATGACTTTGTTTTTCGCATTGACGAGCATTGTCCTGGCTGCTTGGAAGCGGATAGCGGATAACAGTAAAAACGGAATAAAAATAATATAATGTTATGGCTGCATGGAGGGACAGGATCGAAACAAACGTAATAACGGAGTAAATGTAATAAAAAATATATTATGTTAAATCACTGTTCTTGGGAATGAAATGAGTGTTTAAACATCGAGATTTTAAACTATTTTGTCTCAACATCAAACAAATATGTATAATTTTCAACCACTTGAGGTTGTGGATCGCGGTAGCGAGTCACAACCTCAGGTGGTTGAAAATTTAAATAAATATACTTAGCATGATAAGGGTTAACAATACGTCTTCAGCAATTAACAATATCCATTTTCTTCAGGGAAGATAGTATTTGAAACTAGAAATGCCTAACGAAACAGTGGATTCTTTAACTGGTGTGCTTATGGGCATGCCATGTGCATGTCAGAAAAAATAAGTCATCCTTATAAACCAATTAAAGCCCTAGATAACTCTATGTATGTTTTTTGTTTTAGTTGTACCCCAGTTTTCCATATCTCTGTAATACGGTAGTTCTTTCTGGGTACAGATTCGTCCCGCTGTTTGTACACATTGGACTACTCTTTTAACAGCAAATATACTGCAATGAACAATCAACCATTTTTCAGAAAAATAGTATTTTAAATTTATTATGGCTGTTGCAACAGTACATTCAGAGTCAAGGCAGAAACGAGTCTGTGATTTGCCACAATTTTGCGGAACTGGGAGAAAGTGCTTTGGGCCACAGAGCTCTGGGACTCTTCCTGTCGGAAAAAAGTGGTCTGAGAAAAACCAGAGATTAACTATTCTCAAAAAAACTGATCCAGGGACATTTTATTAGCTATGGTCTTGTTGACTTATCGTCAGTCAGATCAGATTAAGTTGCATGAAAACAGACAGAGACGCAATGGGACCTCCATATTATTACATTTGTCCAACATTTGGACAATGTTCATTGTTCTGCGTCTGCCGAGGTGGACGCTGAATGGAAGTTGATTGATTTTTCTAGATTGTTTCAAAATTAACTTGCCACAAAAGTCGAGCTCTTTTATTCTGACATCAAATTAATGCGGCTTCTTCAAAAGTTTATTTTATTTTATTAACCGTTACAGAGCGGGGATCGATTTTAGACGTCACGATCTGACGTCTACAGACGTCAGATTCTGACGTCTTAAGTCGATCCCCACGCTGAAAGAGTAGCACACTTAGAATGGCCGTAGGTATTCACATGAAGCAGAAGGAGCAGTTATGATGATTGCAAATTGACAAAACCCTTTAGTCGCCATGGCTTATACAAAAATATTTCGGCGTTGCGAGGTGTTAGTATTTATGGACACATATACAACATCATGTATGAAGGTCGTACAAATCAAACACTCTATATTCTTATTTAGCCGGATTTAATCTGATTTAACCAGGTCTCCATATGTCACGTTTGAACTTTTCAATGCATCAATCCACATTTTCCTCTGTCTGACACTTTCCTTTCAAATCTGATCGGTTTTTATGATTGCACATCCTCCTTTGTTACCATAAATACCAAAAAGCAATTATCACGCTCAAAGTACTTGTTCGTTTATTTCTTTATTTATCCACAGTTTCATTTTTCTCGAGATTTGGAAAGAATAAATATAATCGAAGGAACAGTTTACTGAAAGACTCACTTTACCTAATTGTCAAATATCCACATTATTACAAATATATAGTGTGCTATTGTTTCTACTTAAAATGTATCCTAAAATGTTTTTAGTTCTAAACTTAAAATCGCTATTTCGCTTAAGACGATGTCTCTTTTTTCACAATAAAATAAACATTGCCAAGAAACGACGCTCAGAAAGGTTCTGTTTCTGTTTGAAACATTGTAGTATACTGAACAGCAACAAATGCGAACAAGAACATGAAATGCGCAAAATTCCATATAGCTTACATATCCAAACCATAACAATAACTGCAATGAGAACTAAAATGTTACATCAAAACAAAAAAATCACCCAAAGTCTTTGTGCAGTTAGAGTAAGGCTACTGTATAACTGGCAGGAATCCACTCGCTCATGAGTACAGTGTAGACTATTGTACAATAAAAATCACAGCCAACCCCAGGACTTTGTACGGTTTAGATTATTGTATAAAGAACCGCCATATAAATTACTATTAACTCTAGAACTCTAGAGCTTTGAGTACCGTTATAATACTGTACTGTTCAATTATGAATAGGGCCTACGTGTTCAAATCATAGAGCGGAAAACGTTCCACTACAAATACAGAAGCTTAGCTTTTGTATCCGAGTTATCCCCATGGCAACAGCACCTAGTCTTTGATGCAGATTGGATAAAAAGGCATCACTTTGACCTGGCGCAATCAAAGGGTCATGTTATCTGACCTCAAAGAAAACCTGGTGGCAAATCATTCAAACTAAATTGAAAGGAATTAGAAAAGAAACGGGTCCCGGGTGACGTGGAATTAGGGAATGTAACACAAAGTCAAACAGTAACGGTATAGTGTGGCACAGCTACTGCTATGCTAGTAATATTCACTCATTCGCTCGCTTCTCATCTGTGCTATAAATGAAATGAATCGGGCTTTAGGCCACCTTTGTGCACATATAGGCTAAACTGGGCCAGGAGAACCTCCTGAGGGTGGTGAGATGATTGAGATGACACTGTCCTCCAGACACAGGATTCGAAATTCGAGCACTGGCGGTCTGAGGCCGAGCACGCTACCTCTCGGTCACGGAGGCTCCCCACAATACTAACTTTCACACGTGGATGGGGAAGAAACATTTTGTTTCTTTCAAACCGCCGAGACCGGGAACCGAACCCCGGACTCTGGCGTGAAAGGCAGCGTTGCTAACCACTACCCTAGGGCCCCCGCCCCTCATCTGTGCTAATGGATTCGTTAATTAATACCTGATAATGATATTAAGAAATGAAAACAAAATCTTCTCTTGGATTAAAATAATAATTCAATTCCTTTCACGATGATTAATAAAGAAATCTGCTTTTGATGAATTCGTGGCACCATTTTGTATGTTTGGGGTTTTTATATAGCATAATTGTTTTATAGTAATTACTCGTAAAAATAACCATTGGACCCATCTATTTAACCCTTTCAGTACGGGCAGCGCGTTTAACATGATTTGAACTATTACAACAGCACACTGTGACTTGATCAAATGAGCTGTTGTAAATTTTAAAATTGAATACTTCCACCAGGCAGGTTATGTTTTGGTCTCTCTCTCTCTCTCTCTCTCTCTCTCTCTCTCTCTCTCTCTCTCTCTCTCTCTCTCTCTCTCTCTCTCTCTCTCTCTCTCTCTCTCTCTCTCTCTCTCTCTCTCTCTCTCTCTCTCTCTCTCTCTCTCTCTCTCTCTCTCTCTCTCTCTCTCTCTCTCTCTCTCTCTCTCTCTCTCTTGTCGAATTACTGAAATTGTAATGAACTTCAACCAGCCAGACAAGAGTCACGTCAACTAGCGAGGCACGAGTCATCTCATGACGTCAAAAACAATCTCTGTTCATAATGTCAAGGTTCTGAAAAATCGGTCTGGGTGGACTAGAACGAATCAAACATTAACATCATTAAAACCTACTCGGAAAACGAAAATATATGGACAGGAAGTTTTAAGAGAGTAGAATATAATTACTACAAGTCAATCAGTTACAGCAGCAGCACGATAATAATAAACGTCAGACATTAAACCAATGCTGCTTCAATGTTGACCTACCGTCTACGGCGCTGGGCCAACATTGAAGCAACAATCGATAGCTGCCTTATGTCTGCTTGATTAACCCTTAAAACGCGGATTATGTTTATATAAACCGAGAGATCAAGGATTTTTTTTATTTTGAATCATAATTATCATAAATGTCTTAGTTAGCTCTTTCCGCTCCATTTTAATACCTATGTTATGGGTCAACGACCATTAAAAATATTTTACTATTTCAGTCTGGGGATCGACTTTATACGGCATAATTTGACGTGTACAGACGTCAGATTCTGACGTCTAAAGTCGATCCCTGCGCTGTAAGGGCTAAGCAGACACTGTCACAATGTTTTTTTCGGGTTAATTTGCGCAGTGTTGGGATAACTTGTTATGTGATTGGGCCATTCACTAACATGTACCCCAATTGGGCGCTGTGCAGAAGATTGATTGTTTTTTTCCATGAGTTTACACACGTGATGCAGCTGAGCCAGCCAGTGACATGTGACCCAATCAAGTGTTGAATTGAGGGGTTTGCCGGAAAGATCCCTTATTGTATTTCAAGAAGCAGAATCCGTGCTGCAATGATTAAAGGGACTGGCCCAGTCTAAAAGCATCAAAACATCGGTGATTTTATTTTGGCTTCTTAATATGCCCATATGATGTAAACATGTCCATAGACTAGAACTGCAAACGTTTTTTAATGTTTGTGATGCGCATTCACCAGTTAGGCTAGATATAGAGACGAAATTCCTGATTTCTAATTATTGACAACCATGTCAAAAATTAGAAATACGAGAATTTCGTCTCTATATCTAGTTTAACTGGTGAATGCGCAGCAGGAAAATTAAAAAACTTTTGCAGCTCTAGTCTATGGACATGTTTACATCATTTGGGCATATTAATAAGCCAAAATAAAATCACCGATTTTTTGATGATTTTAGCCTGGGCCAGTCCCTTTAACAGTTTCAGAGATGAAATATGTTTGTGAAAAGTTTTTTTCAATTCGAAATCATCATAAATGTCTTGGTTAGTCCGTTCTGCTTCATTTGAATACCTAGATTATGGGTCTACGGTCATTATCATTTTTTTAATTATTTCAATGCGATTTTTTTCATTAAATCGGCTTGTCGTTATTTTCAGTCAATCAGTAATTTCAGCATATCATGATAGATCAGATGTCATGTCATAAAATATAATATATAACCTGATCATATCAACTAGAAGATGGTCTTATTGCGAAAGACATAATAATATTATTATATAGACATGAAATCAGCTCAACGTTTGTGTAGGCAATAAAATAGACCCACTATATCACCACCAACTAGGTGGGAAATACAATACACCCACCATATCACCACCAACTAGGTGGACAATACAATAGACCCACCATATCACCACCGACTAGGTCGGCAATACAATGTACCCACCATATCAACAACAACCAGCTTTACAAAGCAATAGAGCTACACATCACCAACTAGGTGGGCAATAAAATACACCCACCATATCACCACCGACTAGGTGGGCAATACAATAGACCCACCATATCACCACCAACTAGGTGGGCAATACAATAGACCCACCATATCACCATCAACTGGGTGAGCAAAAAAATATACCCACCATATCACCACCAACTAGGTGGGCAATACAATACACCCATCATATCACCACCAACTGGGTGGGCAATACAATACACCCACCATATCACCACCAACTAGGAGGGCAATACTATATACCCACCATATCACCATCGACCAGGTTGGAAATACAATTGACCCACCTTGTCACCACCAGCTAGGTGGGCAACACAATATAACTTCAATGTCACCACAACTCCGGGCAATATAATATACCCACCATATCACCACCAGCTAGGTGGGCAATACAATGGACCTACCATATCACCACAAAACTGGGTGGGCAATACAATAGACCCACCATATCACCACCAACTGTGGGCAATATAATATACCCACCATATTACCAGCAACTAGGTGTACAATAAAAAGACCCTCCATATCACCACAAAACTGGGTGGGCAATACAATAGACCCACCATATCACCACAAACTACACCACCAACTGGGTGGGCAATACAATAGACCCACCATATCACCACCAACTGTGGGCAATACAATAAACTCACCACATCATCACTAACTAGGAGAGCAATACAATAAACCCACCATATCACCACCAACTAGGTGGGCAATACAATAGACCCACCATATCACCATCAACTGTGGGCAATACAATAAACTCACCACATCATCACTAACTAGGAGAGCAATACAATAAACCCACTATATCACCACCAACTAGGTGGGCAATACAAAATACCTACCATATCACCACCAACTGAGTGGCCAATACAATACCCCACCATATCACCAACAACTAGCTGGGCAAAGCAAAACAGCCACACATCACCAACTAGTTGGGCGATACAATACACCCATCATTTCACCACCAACTAGGTAGGCAATTCAATAGAACCACCATATCACCACCAACTAAGAAGGCAATACAATAGACCCAGCATACTGCCAACAACTAGGTGGGAAATACCCATCATACCATCACCAAATAGATGGTCAATACCATAGATCCAACATATCACCACCAACTAGGTGGGCAATACCGTAGATCCAACATATCACCACCAGCAAGGTGGGCAATACCGTAGATCCAACATATCACCACCAGCTGGGTGGCCAATACCGTAGATCCAACATATCACCACCAGCTGGGTGGCCAATACCATAGATCCAACATATCACCACCAGCTGGGTGGCCAATACCGTAGATCCAACATATCACCACCAGCTGGGTGGGCAATACCATAGATCCAACATATCACCACCAACTAGGTGGGCAATACCGTAGATCCAACATATCACCACCAGCAAGGTGGGCAATACCGTAGATCCAACATATCACCACCAGCTGGGTGGGCAATACCGTAGATCCAACATATCACCACCAGCTGGGTGGCCAATACCGTAGATCCAACATATCACCACCAGCTGGGTGGCCAATACCATAGATCCAACATATCACCACCAGCTGGGTGGCCAATACCGTAGATCCAACATATCACCACCATCTAGGTGGGCAATACTATAGATCCAACATATCACCACCAGCTGGGTGGGCAATACCGTAGATCCAACATATCACCACCAGCTGGGTGGCCAATACCATAGATCCAACTTATCACCACCAGCTGGGTGGCCAATACCGTAGATCCAACATATCACCACCATCTAGGTGGGCAATACTATAGATCCAACTTATCACCACCAGCTGGGTGGCCAATACCATGGATCCAACATATCACCACCAACTAGGTGGGCAATACTATATACCCACCGTATCACCACCAACTAGGTGGTACATACAAAAGACCCACTATACCACCACCCTAGATGGGCAATACAATATACCCACCATATCACAATCAACTGCTCGCAGTCTTTTTAAGTCACGTTATCTCAGCTGAATATAATTCTTATCACAAATTTATCTGCTAGAAATTGGCTGAATTGAAGAAAAGCTGGTCCTTTGTGACATTAAATCTATAACTGATGTCTGAAGGATAAGTGTGCTACGTGGTATCTTTGCTAGGAAATGAAGATATGACTGAGGCTTCTGGACTTCATACTGTTGATATAACCCAGTGTAATAGTAATAGTAATAGTAATAGTTTATTAGCATTAGACATTACAGTCTGTGCGCATACAATACAAAATCAAAAATAATAAAAACACTGTTATAATGTACAAACGAAATACCCGTCTAGAAGACGACAGGTAAAAAAAAAATATATAGAACAGCCCGTTCTATATATTTGTTAGACTTGAAGAAAGAAAAAAGAGCATAGTGAATTATTGTGTACAGTATGATCCCCACAACTACTTTTGATGAAAATTGTCTATTCAAAATCAGAAACACTTGACCTTATCGCTAATGCACGCACAAGGGAGCTAATTAAATTGATTTGATCTGAAAAAGAATCTAATACTAAATCTGTGAATTTGACGTGTATTAGAGCCGATCCTGATGACAATTAATCAATAAATGATAATTAGATGGGAAAAGCGATATTTGCTCGTTTACGCCGAATGACATTCAACAGCAGCGCTGTCCACTTTCAGGTAGATATTTCCCTTTGATATAAAAAAGTGTATCTGCCACTTTACAAAGTGGCATATACTCCCTTTTATATCCAAGGGGACGGTTTATTATTTATTCACACCTCTATATAGCTTTGATCATCTCCATGACAACATGACAATGCGGATCAAAATGGGTCATGATTGAATCAGGTGAGGTCAAAGGTCACGTCATCTCAGCTCAACGCTGGATCACGAATCTGTCTGCGTGAAATTGGACATGAATTAAGCAAGTAGCTTCGGTAACACCAATATTTAGACCCACTAAAAATAGCACAGGCATATTAAACAGTAAATGCATATTAAAAAGCAGAGGCATATTAAATGTAACGGCATATTAAATAGTAGTGACATACGGCATATTATTTTTTTTAATAGTAGAGGGATGTTATATAGTAGAGACATGTTAAAGCGACAGAATCAGGCCAAAATCATCATTTTTATTTTAGCTCTCTGATATATCCATTATATGAAATCATGTCCATAGATTGCGTAAGTTTGTATTAAATTTAGTGTTGCACATTTACAGTTAAAAAAGAAATAATATTTCAAACATGCATGCCAAAGATAAGAAATACGGGAATAGCTGATAAACAGGGCTTTCCGCACACTTGCTTCGCCCCCCAGCAACCCAAGACTTACGCAGTTATAGTCTATGGGCATATTCACATATTATTGGTATATTAAGGAGACAAAATAAAAATGACGATTTGTGATGTTGTGAGTTGCTTTAACCATTATCCTGCTAAGTTTATTTATTTAAACTTTCAACCACTTGAGTTTGTGTTTCGCTACCGCGATCCACAACTTCAAGTGGTTGAAAATTATTTATATTTGTTTAATTTAAGAACAAATATTTACAAATGTTGATTCTGACGTCTAAAGTCGATCCCCACACTGTGAGAAGAAATAATTTGTAAAGGTCGTAGACCCATAACATAGGTGTGCAAATGAATCCGAAAGAGCTGACTTTCATTTATGATGATTTCGAATTGAATAAAAGCTTTTGGTCTCCATGGGTTATATAAAAAATATTCAGCGCTTTGAGGGTTAAAACTACTATTATCGCGATCAGCACTCAAAGGGTTATCCCTTGGAGTACTGTTCGCGTCTATAGCCGTTTCTAGCCTTTTTATTTGTCATTCAAACAAGAACATTTGCTGTGAAGATTGGCATTGATTTAAAAAATCATCAAAGCGGTTTTGGATTTCAAGGTGCAGTAATTCCAATATACAAATCATAATTACTACAGATCACTTAAAGGGACTAACTCAGTCTAAAATCATAAAAAAACGGTGATTTTATTTCGGCTGCTTAATATGACCATATTATTTTAAACATGTCCATAGACTAGAATTGCAAAAGTTTTTTCAATTTTTGTATTTCTTATTTTTAACATGGTTGTCTAAAATAAGAAATCAGGAATTTCATCTCTATATCTAGCCTAACTGGTAAATGCGCGACACAAAAATGAAAAACTTTTGCAGTTCTAGTCTATGGACATGTTTACATCATATGGTCATATTAAGATCATATTAAGCCAAAATAAAATCACCGATTTTTTTTTATTATTTTAGCCTGGGTGTGGGCCTTTAATTATTACAGATGATAATTATTGGCATGTATGACCTTGTGATACTTAACACACCTTTACTCTGGGTGATCTTCATCATGGTTTTCACACGCACGCACCTCGATAAGGGGGTTCTGGGCATGTCTAGGGGATCTAGTCCCAGACATGGCCCAGCCCGAAATTAACGAAATTAACGCATGCATGACTGTCGAGGCAGTCAGGCGCCCTACCAAAGCGCCACACCCCCTCCTCTTCATGTTTGGTGGGCAGTGAATCTGCTGATAAATACAGTAGTGTAAACGGCAACAAGATAACATGCAATTAGATACAAAAAGTACGGCGACTTTCATTATTGCTCTCGTTTGACTTGGCAATCGATCAAGGCTGTCGACTTGGCCTTTGGAGTCGAATCTTGTTAAAGCAAATACCCAACCCGGCACACATGATACACTTGAACAATGTTATTTTAATGTTGGCCCAACGTCTTCGACGCTGGCCCAACTCTAAAACAGCATTGTTTCAATGTATTGTGTTTGCTGAGAAGTCATCCATGCTCTGGGACTTTTTCTTTGCTGGGAAAATACATTTATTTCACAATAAAGTGTGAACGGTCAGTCTACCACAGGACATTTGGAGCAGACGCTCTGTGATCAACAAAACAAGTCACACTTTACGTTGTTATCTATTCATTTGAAAGACGTTTTTTTCGTGCCGACTTTGAATTGTTCTCGTTTGCCTTGGCAATCGATCGAGGCTGCCGACTTGGCTCTTGGGGTCGATGTTGTTAATACAAATGCAAATGCACTAAGACTTTTCCTTTGCTGTGGAAATATATTTAGTTCACAAAGAAGTCTGATCGGCCAACTTCCTACAGGGCATTTGTAGCAGACGCTCTCTGGTCAACAGCACAACCCACTGGGCATATGACGTTGTTGCGACGTTGAATAAACGTCGCAGCAACGTCATATGCCCAGTGGGAATTCACAGTTTATGTTATTACACATTCATTTTGAAGACGTTTTTTTATGTGACAAAGAAATCTGTCTTGCTGGTGAATAACTCTTAACATGTGTTAGCTGAGCATTATATCATTCGCCATCTTATATCAAATCCGGGAGCGTCTGCCTGAAATACCACCACTATCATATCACAATAAATCGGTACTTGACTTATTTATGAGAGCATCAGCATAATTTGTGTGACGAGCAACATAAAATATGAGACAAAGATTTGGCACAAGAGACGGATCAGGATTATACGCTATGCGCTGAATTCTGCGTCACTAAAAAGTCAACCTGATCGTTTTGTGTTTTAGTAATTAGGACTAGATTGTTTCTATGTTAATGCAGTGTAATTTTAACCAATAACCATTTAAACGCTAATTTAAATAATGTTATTTTCCACCCACTTGAAGTTGTGTCTCGCTACCGCGACCCCCAACTTCAAGTGGGTAGAAATTACTCATATTTGTTTAATTTGAGACCAACGATTTGCAAATCTTGATCTTTAAGCACACATTTCAAAACGTGCTGATTAATCAGATTAAAATACTTATATAGTCCAGTCCCTGTCCCACAACCCCGTGTACATTTTGATGCACCCGAAATTTATCAATGGTTTCATGTGAAGGGACCAATCCCCGATGATAATGAACAGGATAGACATACATTTGACCAGGGGGGCATAACTCGATTATGAGCATTACTTAAAATGGCCGCCAGACGACATATTAAACAATTATATATTGAACTATTTGTCCAAAAACCTCAACTAATACCTCTTTTTCGACTAATTTGAGGTCAGGAATTCATTTGTCGGGTTATTTTGACAATATAAGTGACCATTGACATATAAATCCAAAATGGCCGCCAAACGAGATATTAAAAAAATATATATTGGGCTATTTGTTAAAAAAATCTCTACTAATACCTCTTTTTCGATTAATTTGAGGTCCAGGAATTCATTTGTCAGGTTATATGGACAATCTTAGTAGCCATTGACATATAAATCCAAAATGGTGGCCAGCTGTCATCTAAAAAATATAATTTACTACAACTTTTGTAAATGCAATCTCTCGACTATTGGTTGATTTAGATTCTTCAACTATTTGGAAACCATAAAATATCTTTCTGTTGTTTTGGAGGATCTAAAGGAAAAAGGAAAGAGATTATATCATTTTATTAAAAAGATAATATCACAAAAAAGACCACTGTTATAAACCGTTGAATTGTAATGTCATATATATGTCAAGTGACATCAATTCACCAACATATTTTTATCATTTGTTGACACATGTACTGATATATCTCTTCTCTTTGTGAAAGAAGAGAACGCATATATATGCCTGTTTGCTTTGCACTTGCACTTTCGAGTTTCACCACACAGACAACAAACAAGGTGTAATGGGTTGAATCGATGCTGTAGGAATCATAACACCGCCCTCATTAATACGGAATACGGCGTTAGCTCATCGGTGTCGGCTCGATCACTGAAGTTAAACAACGCCGGGCCTGGTGCATAATTAGATGGGTGACAGTCTGGGGCTACCAGGTGCTGCATACACTAGGACATGCGTGCAGCGATGTTGTGTCGTGGGGCTCAGAGAACCACGTAAATGAGATGGCTCGTCTGACTGTCTTAGAGTTGGACGTAAAATAACCTCAATGGACGTAGGCGCAGTTTTTATCCGGCGAAACCCCAGAAAATCCACAATGTGGTGCGATAGCACCCGTGGTGCGATAGCTCCATGAGCCATTAGCCTTCCAAACTAGAAAGCTGTGCTCAGTATACAAACAAACAATTGGTGCATGTGAGTGCGGCATGATTTATACCAACTTTACTGACAGCATCATTGCCAGAATGAACATGAGCTTTCACCAGAATGCTTCCCCAAACCTGGCATGGAGTGTATGAGAGGGATCTTTCGCTTGTGTTACCCGGTGCCAGACTCCACTCACACCTCCTGGAGTCCCATGTTGATGAAAGTTGTCATGTATCTCAAAATCAACACAATGCTTTTTCACACCCTCTCTTCACACTCTAATCAAGGTGAGAAACTAACCTGCAATTAGCTTCTTCTTGCCAGTTGTAAAGGATTGGCACTTCATTGGTTGATTCGATCTCCTCCTGTACTTGTGCTTTAATAACTTCATCGTTCACTGCCATTGCACTGACAAGAATGTTACTAAGATCCCGGAGAGCGATCTATTTGGCCAACAGTTGTATGATTTCTTTGTTTTTTGAGCTTGCCCAAAACTTCTGTATTTGTTGTAGGATGGGAATTTCGTCGGCGATTGCCATCATATCAATAATCCCTATATCTTCCTCAGCTCTTCGTGCTCTCTTTCACTGACAACTCACAATAGGAATCAAACACGAAGTGAGTGTAGTCAGATCTGCAAAGATTTTTTGCAGCAGTCAGAACTACCTTGATGGCTTCCCAAAATTTCCAAATACAGTCAAGTCTGGATACTGTCTCATGTTAAACCACTGGGTAACGTATCGCCGCCGAAGTGAATCGGCAACACTCAGCGTGTGTGTGTATATGTCTTATACACGCACGCACGCACGCACGCACGCACGCACGCACGCACGCACGCACGCACGCACGCACGCACGCACGCACGCACGCACGCACGCACGCACGCACGCACGCACGCACGCACGCACGCACGCACGCACGCACGCACGCACGCACGCACGCACGCACGCACGCACGCACGCACGCACGCACGCACGCACGCACGCACGCACGCACGCACGCACACACACACACACACACACACACACACACACACACACATATATACACACACACACACACACACACACACACACACACACACACAAACACGCACACGCACACACACACACACACGATTCACCTCGGCGGCGAGACGTTACCCACTGTTTTAAACATGAAATCAATGATAACTTAATGTTCTTATCTTTGAAGCAGACTTAATGAAAAAATCTTGATGACTTTCCCAAAGTTTCCAAATACAGTCAAGTCTGGATATTGTCTCATTTTAGACATAAAATCAATGATAACAACTGAAGCAGAATTAAAACTAAAATCACTCGGATTTAAATTATTTTCAAGCTAAGTGATCAGTTGCGCTTTGTCTGACTTTGTGCAACGAAGTGAAGTGGGATCACCATGAAAACTGATGACAAAAAGGTCATAACACAGAACCTGCGCCAGTGGTTTGCCTCGCTCTTTGGCAACCTTAACCATCTGTATAGCAGAAACATCAGATTTGTTCACTAGTTTTGTTTGGTGCTTTGCTGAAGCAGGTTGATTATCAAGCGTAGGAGACCAATGATATAACAGATAACAAGCTGTAAAACCAATGATATAACAGAAAACAAGCTATGAATGAATGAATGAATGAATGAATGAATGAATGAATGAATGAATGAATGAATGAATGAATGAATGAATGAATGAATAGATGAATGAATGAATGAATGAATGAATGAATGAATGAATGAATGAATGAACGAAGCTCTCAATGCTAATATATTTTGAATATCACATCAAGTTACATATGTTCACTCAGACAGACAGTCGTGAAAATTGTTTAATCTTAGCCGCTAGGAAATTCGAAATGGTTTGATTACATTCAACATACAAATTATTAAAATTATTTAATACTAAATAAGCCAGTACGGATGTCAATTCTTCTAAAACCCTATGATCATACTCATTTTTCACTTCAATTGCAAATGTTTGAAAGCAACTAAAAAAGAAAGTATTTCTTACCTGATAGAGGTTGCGGGTGGCAGTAGCGAGAATTGACGTCAATCCAAAACAAATTTGAATTGTTATACTTCACGTGCAAAAGTTGAATGTTCTGAATATTCAGCGAAATATTCAAGGTAAACAGTTAATCAAATCTAAAACATTTCCTTACTTTTCACGATTGTGCTAACACGTAGAATATCACAATTTTGCTTTCATAAATATCAAGTAGAATATCACAATTTTTGTTTTATAAACTATAGATTGCTCACACACATGTAATGTTGGATTCAAAATTAAAAATACATATTATTTCTTTATCGTGATCATGTGACTAAAAGTTGGACTTTTTTTACTAATAAACAGGGTACCAGCATGTTGTACCACTAAGTTTTTTTAGTAATTATTTTTTTCCATTCTAGATGATATAGAAAAACGAAAATGTATATTTTTTATAGCTATGAATATGAAATAATATTATATTTAACAATTTGGTCTTACTCAAATAATAATCATGCAAATACCATTATGCTGATTATCACGATCATGACTAAGGCTTATGTCATCCGTTGTATCTGTATCCGCCACTTACAAAGTAGCAGATATACCCCTTCTTATCCAAAGGGATGATGTAATCTTCCTCAAACAAGATTTCACGCCCTGGGCTGAGATATCTTGTCTAACAAACAACTCTGATTGAACATTTCCACATTCCCAACGTGTCAGCAACAACAACCGCTGACCTGTGGGTGTCTAGACAGACTGTGATCAGTAATCCAAAAATGAGCCAACCAGGATGAAAGAAAAATTATTCTTTCAGCATTCACAGTGGCATACACATTTGTGCACCAAGCCGAAAGCTATTAGTAGTAGTATTGCAGATGATCAAATATGACGTCATATATTCAACCTATTTCATTCATTTATAAAAGTGAGTAGGTCTAGTAGCAGTACACAGCAGCTGTGAGACTATGACGTCATAAAGTAGTATTCCATACAGGTAGGTCCAATTTACTTTACCACCGATCCATGTGATCTGGGCCCCGTTTTATCAACCTGAAAAGATACGAGCTCGTATTAATAGCTCATTTGCATATGAGGATCGTTAAAATTCAACGAGTGGTTCAGAGTGCTCGTATCCTCCCTATACATGTTAAAGAGGGGGACATACGAGGAAAATCAACGAGCTTCTATATTCTCGTAAGTGGCAGACCAAGGTCACGAGAATTACGAGATCTCGTATCTTTTCAGCTTGATAAAACGGGGCCCTGGATCGTAATCAGGATTCCGTATCCGGATCGTAATCGGGATCATCCTCAAAGTGTGATCGATTGTTCTTTGGCCCTAAACACACATCTGATAACAGCTACATATAAATACAACAATACCACAAACATAACCTTCTAGGCAGAGGTAAAAACCTTAAGGATGCATTTGGAAATTCACTTTCTCACACATGATCATGTTAATTCATTGTCTTCTATATTCTGTGTTATAATTCTTTCCATCCTGGCAGATAATAGTCTTCTTTGGTGTACTGTTCTTCAAGCCAGCTGTCTGGTTCAGGATAGCCTTTGGGGTAGACAGTGTGACCACCTGCCAGCCAAGCTCCCCACCAACTGTAGGTACCTGTACTCATTATGGTGTGGTTACAACTAGCCAGCAGACACATGTCCTGGTTGGCTTTGGTGAAGGTCGAATATACAACAATATGGCGGTCTGATGTTATGTTGGCTTTGCTCCAGAACATATCATCACTGGCCACAACAAAAACGACGTTCTGAAACAGGTCTGCCATGTGCTGCATTGCTCTTGTGAAATATGTTTGTTCTGCTGTTTTATAACCAAGCTCGGTGAAATACTCCTCAATGAAATCACCACGACGTACATGAAGACCAATGAAATGTGGGACGGTGGAATTGCTTATGGTTTCCACAGAAGAATTATCTTTTATTTTTTTGGCTGTCAAGATGCGCCAAGTCTGTGCAGCAGCATGAAGAAATGTGTCCACGTCGCTTTGTGCTGTTTTATTAAAAACAAATTGGCTTCTGAGCTCACTTTCTCGATGATGAAAATACCGCCAAGACTGCAGGTATCCTGAGAGGAATATACTGGTGTTCCTACTGAAAATGTCATTCAGCTGTTTCTTGTATTTCATGGCATCTCCCTCGCCTTGATGAGGCCAATCTTGTTCAGGGTGACCTTCAGCGCTGAGAGCCACATTTATCTTAGGGAAACAAGTCAACAACTCTTTATAATCCAAAACCATGGGGGTCATCGAATTGTCTCGGGCAAGAGCGTACGTTGAAGCGAGCTTGAATATTTGGTTACCTAAGCGACCACCTATTTGTGTGACTAATATATTGGTTTCTGCAGGTAAGTTGGTGGTATTTCTAAATGACGGATGACAACGCTCTTCGCTGTGGTTTACAGTAGATACAATCGTCGGTGTTTTCCGTGGCATTTCTCTGATCATTGTAATATTTGGAGCGATGAACCACCGAGGGTTCTGCTGCCATGTGCTGGCAGACATTACCATTAAGGATACTGCGATTAGAATTCCAACCGATAACGTCTTTGACCAGTTGTTTTTTGTTGATGATTTCACTCCATCTGAAAACAGAAACACTCAAATGTATTCACATTTTTAAAGTATATTGCAAGCAATATTAGCGGTGTTTGCAATCTTGACCGGAGTATTTCGTTGAGGCTAACATAAACATACGGCCACCGAGACGTAATAATGGGGCCAATACTGAAACCACAAGGATTATGATGTATTTATTATATATGACCTAGCTTGTAATTCTGCTCTGTCACCTAAATTGGCCTAAAGTTAGGCTGGTCTACATGTGATAGTATCGCACTCATAATGTTGGCTTTCACTACGAGACGTATGATGAGATCAGCCCATCTCGCACTCTCTCCTAGACCCGTATACGTTTCACTGCTCACTTTGCTTTTGTCGTTTCAGATAGATATTCTTACTGCATCGTTGGGTACGGCCAAATGGGCTGATCTCGGCACTCGTCACCAAATCAAGACCTCGTCTAAAGGCTCGGGCTTGATGTGGTGACTTGTGCTGAGATGTGCCCATCTCGCTTTCCCAACAATGCTCTATGCATGCATATAATTCCACTCATGGCTATTAATCCCAGGTCGGACCAACATCTAGGCTAATTATGTTTGGGCATAACAAACATATTGAGATTGCTTATCCTTAGGTACAGCGGGAGGTGTGTCATAGCTTTTTTTAAGATTTCCCAGTTGTTTTTCCGCATTTATTCAGGATTTTCTGAATCACTATGTGGATCGATGTCGGTTCAATGATGTACATGTCCATCCATTGCACAAATTAATTTTGACCAGTCAATAGGATACATTTGTAATAGACGACTCCATACCGACACCTTTTAAGCACTATGTACATTTATTATTTAAAATACATTTATTCAGTAATGTTTCAATGTCAGGCCATCGTTGCAGACAGTGGCCCAGCATTGAACCAATATTGCATGTTTGATATGGACAGTATCCTTTTAAAAGCTACATTTAACAATTAGAGCACCAGTTGCTTTGCAAATTAAACACGAAACGTCAATCAATCAATCAATCAATCAATACAATTTCTATAGTGCCAATATCCTCAGCAGACCGATCTCAGAGGCGCACAAATCCTTAGCGTGATCATGTGTCGTAATCGAGGACAAAGCAGGTTCGTCAACAGGGAGCCGGGATGCTGAGGGGCTAGGGTGGGAAAGTCAGGTCAAATAGGTGAGATTTAACTAAATAAATGTTGAATCAATGTTGGTTTAATGTTGGGCCAGCGTCACAGACAGTGACACAGCATTAAGTCAACAGAGAAACAAGTCAATGTGTTTACAAATATACTGTGGACCTGGTAATATTACATCTGTGACGCTGGGCCAACATAAGTCCAACCAAAACCCTTTAAGCTCTAATCACTATATTTAATTGTGAATGTATTTTTTCTGAACACTTTTTAAAGACGAAAGTACTTAACCTAGGATCTCAAATGTTATATTCGACATGTTCAGAAGGACTGGTGTACAGAAATGTCAACCGTCTCCCAAGCACAGCACCCCTCTTTGCCCTCAATAGTACAAAAACTCAGCAAAAAAAACTTAATAGGGTTCCTGGCCTACAGCCAGGCCTAGCAAATAAAATATTTCATGAACTGTTACATCTAAAAATCTAATAATATTTAAAATTTTCAGCGCGCCGTCGAGCCCAGTTGAAATAAATAATTTGTCCGCTCTGTCGTTCTCATATAGTAGTAGGCTTATACAGTGGGCGAATATTGCTGTATGTCGCTTTTTGTACAATCATGGCAAAATCGCGACAGAAGGAAGCCCGGAGTCGGTACTATGCCCTACTCTTATCGAATGACTCTAAGCGTTCTTTATAGTGCACCGGACCATAGACAGCACTGCACACTTCAGTCCTTGGAACAGCTTAGAGGACTGTATATGCTCAACCCGGATGCCAAACATCAGAGCCAGCCAGTATTCAAAGTCAATACCTCTTTAGAGCCACAACCGGACCGAATGAGCCATTGGGGCCGGCCAATACACTCTTTGCACGAGTTTGCGCGTGAACATTAGTCTCAACAAAACAGTTCAACTTTGGTCACTGTGTGGCGTGTTGTTATTGAAAAGTGTGCAATATTAGTCTGAACATAACAGTTCAACTTTGGTCACTGTGTGGCGTGTTGTTATTGAAAAGGGTGTCAAAATTTGTTCATCGGGCAGTGAACAATGCTAGGGGACGCTCCATTTGATATGCTATTTTGATTAAAACATTTGTTGTTCAGCTATTGATAAAAAATGTTGAGAGTTGTGCATAAAATGATTATTCAAGGATACTTAAAAAATGCTGATGAAGTCCACGTGTTTTTCAAAGAGAGAGAGAAAAAATAGCCATGAAAAATAATGGGAAAAAAGTATACGCAAACAATTTGCCCAACTGAGAATAAAACCTGTAGAACCCCATGGAGATCAAAAGTTGCATCTATAGGACATTATTATATATACTTTCGCCTATTAGTTGTTAATAAGTCTATATGACATGATCTTGAAAACAAATTCACTGGCGGTTCGTAGTTTGTACATTTTTATCTAAAACATTATTGATGACTGATTGGTTGCTTGGTTGGGTTATTTTCAGCAATGAGTGCGCTTTATTTTTTCAGCACTATAATCTTTTTTTTGCATATAAAAACTTTACTGAAATAGATGTGAAAAATGTGTTATGAGAAAACCCCACAAGATTTCTTAACTGGTGTTTAGTTTGTGGCCATCTGTTTAATTTATGTCAAGCGTTGATAAATGTATCATTTTGTTCAGAATAAATAATAAATTGTTTGTCCAAATACTCTGATAACTAGCGTTGTTTGTCGACTCTTTTGTGTGGAAAGGTTTGGCTCATATTCGGGAAAGTGAAGTTTACCTAAACACGAGACAACTATTATATAATGTGATTGCATTATTATTACCGTGCCAATTAAGACCAGCTCAAAATTTAAATCTCATTATCATCTATTAGCAGTATCTTGTTATCTGGACCATTTTTTCCCAGTCAGTTGCAAAATTCAGGTACTCACGTTTGAAGCAGTATGTTGATCATATTGTGGTTCATATTTACATTGTTCCAAACTGTTCAATGACATGGAGTGTACAATTTGCTGCCTAAGATATTAAGATATGCAATTATTATTATTATTAATATCATTATTATTAATAATATTTATATTCTTCTTCTTCTTCTTCTTCTTCTTCTTCTTCTTCTTCTTCTTCTTCTTCTTCTTCTTCTTCTTCTTCTTCTTCTTCTTCTTCTTCTTCTTCTTCTTCTTCTTCTTCTTCTTCTTCTTCTTCTTCTTCTTCTTCTTCTTCTTCTTCTTCTTCTTCTTCCTTCTTCTTCTTCTTCTTCTTCTTCTTCTTCTTCTTC
>OZ024905.1:97207429-97597468 GCA_964017125.1 Flabesymbios commensalis | reverse complement strand
GTAGGTAGTGAAGTAATGTTGTGATTTATCCTCTCGGCTTAGCGTCATGTGTTCTGTGTCTTATCCAGCATGACAACAATACATCGTGTTCACGTCGCATTAGGTTTATCTCGCCGAGCTGGAGCAGGGTACTGTTCAGAGGTTGAAATCTTAACAAGTGTCATATATAGGTCAGATAAAGGTTAGACTGTTACTCTCGAAGCGTTTCACCAAATGCTGTTTTCTAATTGGTCAAGAACGCAACTTGTCACACAGTCATATAGATCTACCTAACATGCCATATTATGTAATAGCCATTGAATGTATAGGACCTAGGCATTGATTAAGACGAGCGGAGAGGGTAATACGGGGGTCATTTAAGAAATTAGCCAGCAAATTATTCAATTTGAATTTTCACCCAATGACGCGATCCACAACTTCAAGTGAGTAAAAATTATTAAGATTTGACAAAATGTAGGACAACTGTTTTCAAATATTGCTGATTGATGTCACATTTTATCTTGAACATGTTTAAAAGGTGGTACTCAATGTGCTAATAAAAAATGTAAACCCGAATATATGCGGCACCGGCGGTTAAAGGGTTAAGACGAGCGGAGAGGGTAATACCGGGGTCATTTGAGACATTATTCTCAGAAAGGCTGACCGAGCCTATTGATTGAGATAATTAATTAGGTAAAATTATGCAAGAAATAATGCGCACCAGTTATCGGGCGCGATGTTTCAAAGCAAACATGAGAAATAGAGCCATTGCTGGTTCAACAATGTTGGCTCAACAATTGAACCAACAATGGTTTCATGTCTTGCGTTTGCAGGGTTAAAGTGGAAAGTGGTGGTCAATGTGGTCCTTGACTGGAACGCTATTCTCTAAATATGCGTTACAATACCATTCGCATTCGGGGGGGGGGGGGGGCTATAATATCAGATCCACTGCCTCCGATCTTTTAAGGAGCGTACTGTTCGATAATATGCACTATGAAAATCGCCACGTCATCGTGATAATGGATAATAAGATTAACTGTAGCTCATAATCACATAGATATATCACCTAATACCTTGACCAAGAACTTTCTTTACATCTCTAATTATACAGAGCCACCATTCGTTCTAGCCCAGGTTTCAGCCACAGATTGACCGCGTACAAAATCGTGGGATATTTCTTTGAACTGTCATATCGGAAAATATCGGGGCGTAATCAGGTCAAAAACATTTTTTTTTAGCATCAGTAACATTTCAGTTCCATGCCCGCATGCTCAGCTCAGAGGTCGCACAGTCATTAAAATGTTATGGACATTTTTCGGACCTTGGGGTCGGGATCGCTCTCAGTCACCGCCATGTTGGATTTTTCGGGTAAAGCAAATACATCCATCCACGGCCTCGGAGAGGACGACACGGCAAGTTTAACCCTACACGCGCGGGGACCTCTTTAGACGTTAGAATCTGACATCTGTAGACGTCAGATTCTGACGTCTACAGACGGTAACCGCACGGAAACAGTAAGGTATTTATAATAGCCTTAGACATAGGTGAAATAGGTATCTAAATGTAGCGGAAAGAGCTAAGACATTTATATGATTGCAAATTGAAAACAACCCTTTCGTTTCCATAGTTTATACAAAAATATTTCACCTTTGTATAAGGGTTAATTCCTCAGTGCGTGCAGTGGTTTCCCTATGAGATTATATTCCCTATTGTTATAAGTCCATATCGCACTAGGTTCTCGTTTGAATGATAAGCACTATATATAGTCAGATCCACATTAAATTCATCAGACAGGATTATTGAATTTCGCGGATTTCTCAGTCAATTCTCAACCAATTTTCATGAAATTTTACACACACTATTTTCCATTCATGTCGTGACTACCTTTCAAATTTCGCAAAGTTTTGATGAGTATATTAGAAGTTAAACCATTTGACAATACAATTCTGCGACGAAGTTAATGGGTTTATAGAGGGCAACATGTTTATTTATTTACTACATGTCAAATGGTCTAACTTCTTAAATACTTATCAAAATTTTGCCTAACTGGAAGATTGTTGTATAAACTATGGAGACCAGTTTCTACAATTTAAATTATTAAAAATGTCCTCGTTAGTTCTTTCTGATTCATTTGAATACGTATGTTACGGGTTAACTGCCATTCGATTTATTTTCACTCTTTTAGTGCGGGGACCGACTTCAGACGTCAGAATCTGACGTCTACAAATTTGACGTCTAAAGTCGTTCGCCACGCTGTAAGTGTTAGCCTCACCCCGCTAAGCACGACCGACTATAGTTTTTTTTATCTGTTGTATTAGCCGATCAGATCACAGTTATTGGGAACGAAATGAGGGTTTAAACATCAAGATTTGCAAATATTTGGTATAAATTAGACAAATATGAATAATTTTCACCCAGTTGAAGTTGTGGCTCGCTAACTTCAAGTGGGTGAAAATTTAAATTTGATCTAGCGCCTTAAGGATAACAAACCAAGTGACTTTTATCTCTTTCCTTGACATTAATCGTGACCGCCAGCTTTGACTTTGACATTAATAATAAAATAACTCGAGATATAAAGTCACGGCATTTGAGTTGGAAGGAGTTGTGATACCAAATCTGCCTGCTAGAAATTGACGCAAATTGGAAAAAAATACTGTGCTGATGTGATTGAGCTGAGGTCACTGGTTTAATTTTCTCACAAAGCCCAGGAGACAATGGTAAAATGCAAGTGTCTTTTGTGACAGAGTGTGTATAAAAGTTCACAAGTTATACAAGCTAATACACACGGGGTTAAATTTGATCTCAAAGAGAATCTAATCATGAATCTGTCTGTGTGATTTAACGTGGATTGAAGGAGAACCTGGTCAAATTTAATCAAGACATGATGCCTGGGTCAGGAGAGGCGATGTTGGCTCGTGTAAGCCAAATGACAGTAAACAGCAAACACGAGACATTCACCCAATGTCGTCTCAATGTTGGGCCAGCGTCAAAGACGGTGAACCAATATTGAAACGACATTGAGTGAATGCCTTGTGGTAAATTTCAACAGCAGCCCAGTTCTTTCAGGTGAATATTTATTATTTATTCACACCTCGATGTAGCTTTAATCATTTCCATGACAGTGTTCACGTTATCTATAGTTGAACAATAAAAGTAGAATAATCTAAGTTACAACTTATTTATATCAATATTTTTGTACGGGTTTTTTAATCTGTGTGTATTCGATGGCATAATTTGATGCATGGAATATGCTTGACAACGTTAGTAATAAACATATTTGTCAGCAGTCGTTCAAATATGAATATTCTGCCACGTAACGTAAGTCGTATGTTCAGCTATTCATTATATGCGAGGAAAAACCAGCAAAGACTTTCGGGTCATAAAAGTAAACAAACGTCAAAACAGCATTTAATTATACGACATGAAATGATGAAATAAAAACTACAAAACAAAACTAGATCACGTGTATAATTACACTGCCCGCCCTAGACACTGCTACTTCGCATGTTAAAATGTGCAGATGGGTGACGTCATAGCCCCCACTCTTAATTTCAAGTATTGTAGTAAGCTTGTGATTGGCCGGCTGTCTTGCTAAAAGTACCCTGATCGGCTGGCGAAAATATTATGGAGGGGAGGGGTGGGTGGCTGCATTTGACCCAATGCTGTTTCAATATTGGCCCACCGCCATCGGCGCTGGGCCAACATTGAAACAACATTGGGTCAAGTCCTCGTGTTTTCTGAGAGAGCTGTCTGCATTTGGATACACGCGTGCCGTCTGTGTCTGGTTGGAACAGGCTGCACAGTGCTCTGTGTAGTGTATAATCAAATGTATGTATAAACAATGTCGATTCCACCCAGGGTTATATCAGATGACACAGTTTGCAACATAGAGTAGAATGACATACTTGAATATGAATACGGGCCCTGTCTGACATCAGCTTTGAACTATAAAGAATAAGTGTGTGATATCAGCTATAAACTGTACAGAATGAGCGTGTGATTGCAGCTTGAAACTGTGTCCCCTGTTCTCAGATGAAACATAAAATTGGGACAATACTTCAGGCAAACGACAGATCTCTAGGAGTGATTTTTTGAATAAAATGATACTTAACGGTCATCAGTATATCTATTCCTTTCTATAACATACATGACATTGCGTATACCAATGCTGTAGATCTATAAAACTGCATGGGAAAACAGTAATGAGAGGACATATGGATAACGTGCAAATAAAAAGAAAACACGTGTGGGAAATGACAACACGAAACTATAACATTTAGCTTGGCAATCGATCAAGGAGGCCGAGAGCTGACAACTTGGCATTTGGAATTAATGATGTTTATTTCAATATTCCCAAGTCTCTGTCAATGCGCAGGAGAGAGAAATAACATTTCAGCTTTTAGAAAAAAAGCTCTCAGTGTTTTCTGTCATCAGTCATAATGCATCAATGATATACGTTCTCTGGAACGCAACACAATCCAACACAACACATCATTAGAGATATATGCTCTCTGGACCAGTGCTTAATGCCCAAGTCACACGGGGCTTTTTCGGGTAAAATAGAGATACGGTAGGCATTTACGGTCCGTCCGCCAAAGAACCGAATCGAACCGTATTGGACCTCGCGCACCGCCAGCCGACCGGCCGTCTACAGCGGTTGTTTTTTTTAATTTTTAAACATGTTTGAAAACTTGATACGGTTCACGCGCGGTCCGCCGAACCGTATATAACCTTATAACATCGTAAACTTCCGTAAATGACCGCAAACGATATTTTGTGAATCGTAAATGACCTTAAATGACCTCGGCTTTTTTCAGGTCTGAGGTTGGAAAAAGTGATTTTCGGGGTTTTTATGAATACGTGATATACGTTTGGCAATAAGCGGTCTAATGCGGAGATTTAAGGTTATTTGCGGTTATATAGGGTTATATAATGAAATTTACGGTTCTGTGCGATCGAGAAATGTTTAATGAGGTCCAATACGGTCATTCACGGTCTGAGTAGCGGTCATATACGGATTCACAAGAGGTGTTTCACGGAGATTTTCTGTTAAATACGGAATAATTATTTCGTGGTACGTTCGGGTCGATACGGTCCAGGGATGGGTCCAATACGATCTACATTCGGTCCAATACGGTCCATACTCGTTTATGTACAGTGTAATACGGCCAGATAAGGAGAAATAGGGGTATTTAGTGTTATTTAATGTTAGTGCTCACATCACAGGGTCATATTAGGTCATTTACGATGCCTTGCGGACATGATCACGCGGTGGGACAAAACGAATAAAAGCAGGACCAACTTACAGAACTGAAATGCTTCAATTTGTACGTGTATTATTTAAAATAAAAAGAAATGAAAGCGGTTTCAGGCCACCTGTGTGCACATATGTGACCCGATTTGGTTAAATGAGTCGTCAGTCACACTTTGACAAAGGATACTAGGGCTCTTAACCCTTTCACGCCCACGTTCTTTTCATGATTTAAAAACAAAAATGATAACGCAATACAAACATTTGTATATATTTTATCTTTTTATCCTAATACACATGAAACTTTCCACGAACACAGGCAACACTTGCGGGGGGGGGGGGTTACTATAAAGTTGTTACTATACCTCTTGGAGCATCCCCTTACTCCCTAGAAACGGTTTCCATGGCAACAGTACACAATCTACAGTATTTTGTATATATCCATGCCACGTGAGATCAAATCACTATAATCTACTTATAGAAACACATTTATGCAATTGACAGATTTCCGGCGAAGCATTTTATAACAAGGACACACTCGAAAATAGCCCGCCGCCATTATTGAACCTAATAAGTTATTTATTAATTTTTTTTCAGCCGTTATCGAGCTTGTCCGAGAACTGCTTATTAGTAACATGTATAACAAACTTTTCAAGTTATCGCGCCCATAAGGTCAAATTATTGATGTAAAATGGGAAAAAACGCAATAAATTGGTCACTTTGAATTTTTTTAGCCATTATTGAACTAGTCCGAGAACTGATCATTTGTAACATGCATAGCAACTTTGGGAAGGATACATTTTCAAGTTATTGTGCCCACAGGTAAATGTTAACGCCGACGACGCCGAACTTCAATTGCAATAGCCCACCTTTTCTAATTAAAATTAAAAGGCGGGCTAAAAATGATCGGCAATAAAGAATAATAACCGTCGTTGCTATGGGCATAAATGGCAACGATTATAAACAAATCAATCAAATCACATTTATCAAATCAAACTTTATAATTAAAAATGATCAACGCATTCCAGAAAAAAAAAGATTTCGCAAACCTATCATGGAGATGTACCAACTTTCAGCCGTTTATCATTACATTATTTTTCGTCATCTTCACTTAAACCATCAAAAAAGTATAAACCTACACAGCTTAATCTGTTATATTCTTGAATATGAGCTTAGCGACAGTAAAATCGGCAACGATAAAAATATCCAATCCTATAGAGAAATCATGTAAATGGACCGCTATTTTCATTGTTTACAAGTGTCACATGATTTAATTGTCCAAAAACTCTTGATAATACAATAATTTCTGCTGAGGTAGGGGAGTAGGGTAGCCTTGGTTGACATAATAAAAATAACATTACTTAGATTATTTATTACACCTTGCATAATACATTCTGGCCGGATTGTTACCTATTTAAACGCATTATATCTATCTAGAGCCAATGTGAACAAAGGGTGAGTGTGAATAATAATGTATGGAAAAAAACTACGTCATAATTCACCAGCTACTGGTGGTTGTATGGGCACGAGAGGGGTAAAAGGCAAAATGGCCTTGATTTGACACATTTAAACTTTTTATATTAGTTTTTATTTTCATATGATTACTTTCGAATCCTGAAATTGTGTGGCATAGAAATTGATGTAGATGTTGAAAAAAACATATTTATAATTTAATATTATTTAAATTTTTAATCTCAATTACACTTCAATCAGTGATATTTGTTTCTATTTAAATGTTACCGGGGCAACAGAAGGAGATATGGATACAGTGTAAAAATCCTGATGATAAACATTTCTGGCAGCTACTTTTAAAGTGTTCAAAATGTTAGAATTATACGCCTATTATTATTACGTCTAGAATTATCTCTCCGCCTTAAACCCCTAACTCTGCATTACTCCTTATATCTCCTTATATGTCACTATATCTCCGTATCTCCGTATCACACCCTACATACCCACCCAGTGAACCGTAAAATACATTTTCACACCGCTCGTCGGTCCGTATTTGACTTTCTGAAAATGTAATTTTTGAGTCTGTATTTATCAATTTCAAGGGCAGTTGTATCTCCTTAAAACATTTTCTGTCCGTATATAAACGCAAGGGACCGTATATATAATTATTGGGACCTTATAAGACCCTATCTCAACGAATCAACAACCTTATATTCCGGCTGTTTCCTCGTAAATGACCGTGCTAATTACCCAAACAGTGAGTATCTCTCATTTTGCGAACGTATCTCTCCGAATCAGACAGTATATACCCGCCCGTACAGATAGGCCGCCCGTACAGATAGGGACATATACGGTGCATTTTTAGCGAGGTGTGTTACGAGCGAGGACAAACTCCCTCAGTAATCGTATATGAACGTATATAACCGACACCGATCGCATATGACCGTACACACCAGTAAATAACCGAGTCACGACCGTATATATCGTTTCTGAAACCGAATATGACCGCCAGAAATATCCATAAATCGCCGAAAGAACTGTACAACTGCGTATTATTGTTTTTTCGGAAACATGCCAAAATTGCCAAAAATACCTTATGAGGCCGTATCTGACTATATTACTCTGCGTATGACATTCAAATTATCATGGACCGCGGCTCGAACCGCCGACTTTCGCACGGCTTAAACCGCATCTCTGTTTGGACCGACCGCCACTTCAAACCGCCTCAATGTGACGGGGCCTTAAAAGTGATCTATCACCCCTTATATGGTATGAATAATTATGTCATTATATGGGGTGATTGGCTATCATGTGACCCTCTCAGAGGGTCAAATGATAGCCAGTCACCCCATATATAGGGTGATTGGCTATCATGTGACTCTCTCAGAGGGTCACATGATAGCCAATCACCCCATATAAGGAAACACTTGTGCCCCATCTTGTGGCAACTATGATTTATTTGTCACAAAATTATTCATACTATATAAGGGGTGATAGATCACCTTTAAGACACATATACAACACAACACAGTGTACCTGATTTCTCATTCATTTGGAACACGGTTCTTTTAATGTCTACAAATTAACCTGTCTGGCAGATGATCAAATATCGACATGTGGTAATTGAACATATTGTTTTATCTGTGTTAGCGCAGACATCGTCTGCTTGAAGTATCACCACAAAAACACCCTGATTAGTATATTGCCTGCACGCGCACTGCCGTTACATGGTTTGTCTGACCATTCATTGATCTGACCTGGTAAGATAAAAATGATGAAACAAGGATTCAGCTACAAGGCTAACATTCTCAGAAATTAGGCAGTGATTGGTCAAGTTTAGCATCTTAGCCAATCACAAGCATAAGATCTGGGTCAGTCGCCTGAGAATGCCAGCCCTTCGTGCAACAACTGGCCTTGACATTTATGTGAAATGTGATTTCAAAGACAAATGTATGTCCAACTGATGTTGTTGTAGTTTTATACCCCAGTCACACATAAACGACGAACAGCCCACGCCTTGAGTGACAAAAATTAGACCAGTGCGTCGTTGTGCGTCCATGAATTTTGTCAGGATATGACAAGAGCCAGCGAGTTCAAGACAAATATACAGCGTGTTATAAATAAATCAGGTGTGTAAATCAGCGAATACACAGAGTTTCGCCACCGCGTTGCGCGTTAGCAGGGCGACAAAGTTAATGAATACACCGCACATCGCCAGCGCGAGTCACGGATTAGTCAGAAAGCATTTAGCACGCCCCATATACGTTATATGTTCGTTGGACATACGTTAGGAACACGTTGGATGGGCGCTGTATGCGCACTCAGTGCCGGCATGTTTTTTTTTTCTGACCGTAGGCCTCAGTCTCACATAGTCGACGCACGACCCACGCACGGAAAATTGATTAGTTTTTGCCAGAGCATCTGTCGTGCGTCGGTCGTGCGTCGGCACTCGTTACTGGTTCGTGGAGGACGCTGCACTAACGTTACGCATATTTTTGTTCGCGGTGCAATCGCCAAATGAAGTTGGATGTGTTTAAAGTATTGAACGCATATGAACCCATAAATGTACACGCCAGAAGATCGCCAGCAACACGTAGGGCGCGCTAGAACAACGTTATATCAACGCCAAATACGTTTGTTTTGTATCACATGGCTGCCCGTTGAGGGCGCCGTGCATTCGCTACCAGTTTTTGGGGCTTTTCACAATCCGGACTCAAATTGTTATTTTTTTTTTATGCGTGGACTGTGTGTCGTTTATGTGTGACTGGGACAAACCTCGTCAGCGGAAACACAACGAATTTAGAGCGTGTGCTCTACTTGTGCCTAGCGTTAGACAGGCGCTTGTCTGACGTTCTTCTGGCGTCTACATTCACACGTGGAAAAACACTCACATTTTTTAACATGTAGAAAATGCGCGCATAGGTTGACGCACACAATAAATGAATGATGTTCATCCAGCGTTCTCGTCAAATCATCGACGGATTCACAACGCTCAGCGAATCACAACGCAATGACCAAAATTCTTCATCTTTGTGTGCGCTGGACGTGCTTGATGTTATGTGTGACTGGTCCTTTAGTTATTAATGTGTGAAGTAATCATTTCATACTCTGTTTCGCTATTATGCCTGATGTATTGTGTTTTCTACGGGAGTTCAAATTAAATTTAAATTAAATTAAATCACAAGCTACTGAAGATTCTACAATACATTTTTTAGAACAAGAGGCCTGGAGTCCTATATCACCCCACACTATAAATTAGGCACTCTCACACATAGGCGAATATGCTAGCGAATATAGTGAATATGAATCTTCGAAATTCGCAGTAAATTCGCACAAAAATTGTGAATAGATAGCGAATATTTTCACCTCAGTCATCCCTCGACCTCTCCTTACAAATGTTGAAAATACACTGTGAATGCTTGCCAACGCTTGCCAATGCCTTACAAATTGCTAACAATCGTTGCGAATGGTGCAAATGGGCTTATGAATAATATCAAAACAATGCTGCGACTGCCTTGCGAATGTTATGAATGCTGCGAATGCTTACACATTGGCTAGCAAACGTTACAAACGGATACTTTTGAAGGATTGAATGATGCGAATGGCTTACCAACGTTACCATTGCCTTGCCATTTTCTGCGATTGGTATAAATACGGAGTGAATATGACGCTGGGCTTACATTCGTAAGCACATTCGCTAGCATATTCGCCTATGTGTGAGAACAGCATTTATTGCGGTCACAAATATTTAAAAAGTCGACTTGTGGTGGCCATTTTAAATTTCAGTAAAATCACCTGCACATTTCAAGATGGTGGGTAATGTGTTTGCAAAACATTTTAAAATTTGAATAATTTCTGACTTTAAGTTTTAGAGTTTTTGCGCACACAAAAATTAAAAGGTTGATCCGTGGCGGCCATTTTGAATTTCAGCAAAATCTTTAAAAGATCACCTGCAATTCTCCATGTCGTGGGGAATGTGATGGTAAAATTTGAATAATTTCTGACTTTAAGTTTTTGAGTGTTTGCGCTCACAAAAAAATGAAGTTGATCCATGGCGGCCATTTTGAATTTCAGCCCCATATTGCTAGGAATGTGCTTTTAAAATAAAATAAAAAATAATCAATATTTTTTGTGTTTTTGCGTTCACAAAAAACGTGACGCCTGACCCCTGGCGGAATCCTGGCGCGACTAAAACCCCCCTTCTCCTACGGGCGGGGGATAAAAAAACAGGTCAGGTCAGGTGAGGTAATCCTGGATGTAGATACATGAAAGAAGGTTGAGTAATGTGCATGTTTTGCATACGTAACCTATAAAGCGCTAAACACGGTCGTTTATAATCTGATTTATTAGCAGTTTCATTCACAGATAACAGAAAGGAAATTAGTGGTCTAAACACACCATTTGCAAATGTTCGGTCTCAAGTTAAATAACTATGTGGAATTTTCATGCACGGACATCAAACCAGTAAACTATCATAGGTTCAATGCCTCGTGCTTGCTGGGATCCCGCTATTCAGACTTAAACGGAGGCTCCCAACAAAACAGGTATTAAGTTTCAGTTGTGTACGGATTCTTCGTGGCCGAGAGGTAGCGCACTCGACCTCAGACCGGCAGGGCTCGAATATCAAACCCTGTGTCTGGAGGGAAGTCTCATTTGATTCATCTCACCATCCTCAGTAGACTCATTTATGATTTATTTTTATTTTTTATTTTTTTAGTTATTTTTGTTTGTTTGTTTGTTTGTTTGTTTGTTTGTTTGTTTGTTTGTTTGTTTGTTTGTTTTATATAAATAATGTGGACATGACAATGGGTGGCTGTGCAGTTTGGTGTCAGCCGGGAAAGGAAATGATTGTCATTATAAGTGCCTTGGTTTAATAATGGTCATAAAACATAAGAGACGGACATGAGTGCAAACAACACTAAATTATGAGGAGACCATAAAAACAGCACCGGATTTACACCAGCCATGACATCACATGAAGCCATGACGTCACACATGTCACATAAAGCCATGCTGTCACATAAAGCCATGACGCCACATAAAACCATGACGTTACATAAAGCCATGACGTCATATAAAGCTATGACGTCACATGAAGCCATGACGTCACATAAAACCATTTACTTAAAAAAAGCCATGACGTCACATAAGGCCATGACGTCACATGAAGCCATGACTTCACATGAAGCCATGACGTCACATAAAGCCATGACGTCACAAAAAGCCATGACATCACGTGAAGTCATGACGTGACATAAAACCATTTATGTCAAACAAAGCAATAACCTCACAAAACCATGACGTCACATAATGCCATGACGTCACATAAAGCTATGACGTCACATAAAGCCATGACATTACATACAGGTCTGCTTAGGTGTATGAATGATTCAACTTATATCAGCGTAATATATAGTATGATTGTGACACTTAAGAGGCGATTTGTATAATTTTAAAAGTCATTTCAAATTTGAATTACGCACTTAATTCACATTAGGCGCTTTAGCATGGTGCACTGCACTGGGTGCTAGGCCTGCTAGCAATCTAGTAACGTATTGACCTATTTTTTCTCATCTTACTTCTTAAGCTTTTACAGCAATGTTTTCTCTGTATAGCCGTGTGGTGGCATACTGGTGTAGGGATATAATTGTGCGTTCATTTTTATTAACATGCACATATAACATAGCGTTGATCAATTGCAGGCGAATAATGAGTACAAAGGCTGACGCACGCCCATCGAACCAGAACCACTTGTTACCATTATTAAATTTTCACTGTGTACACAGAGCCGAGCGTCGGCTCGCAAACCCACTGCTCTCGGAATCATTGTTTGGGCTATCGCGAAGGAAAATAATACATTGTTCCCTTCTGTGTACATTTCATTCAGATTTTAACCGCCAAATAATTTAATTGAAAATTTCACCCACTTGAAATTGTGTCTCGCTGACGCGATCCACAACTGCAAGTTGCTGAAAATTATTCCGATTTGGCAAAATGGAGGTCAACTATTTTCAAATCTTGCTGATTGATGTGACGTTTTATGCTAACACGTTGATATATAATGTGTTAATAAAACAAGTAAAACACGAATATAATCGGGACCACTGGTGAAAAGGTTAATTAATGAAGTCTGACCACCAATCTCCCACATGAAGTGTGGGTTGCTTTATTTCATAGTGTCTTTCTTACAACAGCTAGACTAGACCATGCAGTCGCTGTGATACTGATACAATCGGTCCGCATCACACCCTTGGGCTGCTCACACTCAGAATCTTAAAATTAAGATTATCCTAACTTTTTCTGATTTTCTTTAGAAAAATTAGGAATAATCTTAACTTTTCTAATTGAAATAAGAGAAAGGAAAGCTAATCTTAATTTTAAGAATCTCGCAATTGATTTTAAGAATCATGAATATAACATTTCCAGTGTGGCATGTGTTTTTAACGAAAAAAATGAGTAATTTCCTCTAATTTTAAGCTTTGGATCACCTCAGCAACACACAGCCTTGAATTAGTAAAACAAATAAAAAAAATCAACTAGATGCGTTTGCGATTAACCTTTGACCTTTTAAGCCCTTACGATGCATTAAAGCATCATCTTACATCCCTGAAAAAAACCTTAATTTTACTACAACAAATGATTTTAGAACGAAAATTTCTATAAAACTGGTTTACCAATACATGGCAATTTTCTTTACTTTTCCACCCACATCAAATCATCTTCATCCACTACAAGTCGAAAATTGCGACAGCAATTCGCGGCTTGTAGTAGATGAAGATGACAATGGTAAATTCAGGCTTCAAAGAGTTAAATCGCTATCATGACTAAAGCCGTTATAGTTAGAATCTGCTTTATTATCAGGCTAAGTCACAGTTACTGGAATGCAATGAGACTTGAAACATCAAGATTTGCAAATGTTTGTTCTCAAATCAAACAAATACGAGTAATTTTTACCCACTTGAAGTTGTGTGTCGCGGTAGCGAGACACAACTTCAAGTGGGTGGAAATTTAAATTATGTAATTTAGGTCTTTAAGGGTTAAACGGTTACTACGCTACAGTAAATGAATGAATGTGGCTTGGTGTGTGTAATATGTGAAATATGGCGTCCCCGCAATCACCATCTCTGTTGACTGACTCTGACAGTCGCTAATATGATTGGTGACGTGGCAACCTCCCTCACACACTCTGGTCTATTCACAGCTGGTTTAGGAGTTAAGTGATCAAAATTTATAGTGATCCCAGACAAGATCGTCAAACACACACCGCTGGTAACACAAGACCCCTGAAGACCAGTAACCAGGAGAAAAAGGAGGTACACATGTACATCAGCGCTAGTAACCATGGCAACAAAGGGGATACATCAGCCGCTGGTAACACACGTACATCAGCGCTAGTAACCATGGCAACAATTAAATGGAATACATCAGCCGCTGTAACACACGTACATCATCCCTAGTAACCATGGAAACAAGGGAGGTAGACCAGCCGCTGGTAACACACGTACATCAGCGCTAGTAACCATGGAAACAAGGGAGGTACACCAGCTGCACGTACATCAGCGCTAGTAACCATGGCAACAATTAAAGGGGATACATCAGCCGCTGTAACACACGTACATCAGCCCTAGTAATCATGGGAACAAGGGAGGTACATCAGCCGCTGGTAACACACGTACGTCAGCGCTAGTAACCATGGAAACAAGGGAGGTACATCAGCCGCTGGTAACACACGTCCATCAGCGCTAGTAACCATGGGAACAACGGTACATCAGCCATTGGTAGCACACGTACATCAGCGCTAGCAACCATGGGAACAAAGATACACCAGCCGCTGATAACATATGCACATCAGCGCAAGTAACCATGGCAACAAAGGTACATCAACCACTGGTAACAAACGTACATCATTGCTAGTAACCATGGCACAAAGGGGGTACACCAGCCGCTCACTTTACACTAAATCCATCAGCCTCTAGCCAGCAAACACGAGACGTTCGCCCAATGTCGGGTTAGGAAAATGGTGCAAGATATGATATATGGGTAGCTTTAAGCAGGGATATCAGGTGAATCGCAGAACTTGATATTAAACTTCATCTCATTCGTAGAAGCCCACTTGCAACTAAAGGTTGTTATCCTGGTGTGTGAATAGCCTGATATTGTAGACGTTGCTAAATTAATAAGGTAAATGAAATAATTGATGCTTTAATTATAATCTACTGTTATGCTTGGATAAATTTAATTTTTAATGGTTTGCTGTGTTTGCTGAATGTGTTTGCTGTATAGGCCTACTTCCCTTTTATATATATTGTTATCAGTGGTGTCCTATTTCGCTTCAAAATTAGTAAACATTCGCAAGATTTTATTCGGACTTAGTTGAGCCTGTCTCTGAACAACAGTAACCCTCCAAGCCCGGTTGATTGACAAAACAAAATATTTTTATAAAGTCAACATAAATTTAGAAATTATCGAATATTCTGAATTTGTTTTAACAAAAATTAACAATTTTTTAATATTTTAATCTATTTAAAACAAGCCATTTTTTTCAATTTTTTCATTAATTCACACTAACATATATACGAGTTCTGCTGATTCAAAACTGCATTTTGAATTTAGTACTTTCCCGAACTGGGATTCTTTTAATATTTTTTTTTTACTGACTATAGTGTATTGTCAGGCTAATATTCCAGGAATATTATTTTTTTCTTCATATCACCATGGCAGTTTCACATTTGACCTTATATCACACGAACTTTTGATCATCCGATGGTTTCATGGACTAATCAACCCAACGAAGTTTTTTTTCGGGACAAAAATAGATGCTACCCTGTGGGCCCCACTGACATGAGACCTAAATAAAACTCTTTGTTTAATTCCTGCAGTACTACTAGATACACACCGTACACCAGCTAACACCAGGCAGGTGCATTTGGCACACGTCACACCGGGATGCTCTCATGATCAATCCACATTCAGAAACTGATATGTTATCATCATTTTATGAAAGACTGAAATATAATCATAATTGACATTATATTTAAGTATAGTCAAATGTCATAGGAAGAGTCGGTAGACCTGATTAGCCTGACCGATAGAGACACTGAAATAGTCGTCTGACCAACATAAACCTGGCCTTAAATGCCACGACAGTCCGAGGTTATTAGTAACGCAGCACGTGCTTCCACCAGAAATATTAAATTTTAAAGCGATATTATTGACTTAAATTTTAAACTTTGAAGCACTACTTTACACAATTTAAATTTCTACCCATTTGAAGTTGTGTCTCGTTACCGCGACCCACAACTTTAAATGGGTGAAAATTACTAATATTTGTTTATTTTGCGACCAAACATTTGCAAATCTTGATGGCAAAAGACCCATTTTGATTCGCAATAACAGTGATTTTATCGATTAATAAAGCAGATTTGAAACGATTATAATTGTGCTATTAGAGTTGTAAGTGTTAATGGTAATAACAAGTTATTAACTTCCGGTATGGAACGATCATTTCAAATGACAAAACATTTTTATGCCATTATGCGGGGCATTGGGTATAATGAGACAGATACAATCCTGGGACAAAATATGGTATTTTATCAATGAAATAGTGGCTCAGCATCAGTGGCATAGCCTTTCCTAAACTCTGTTTCATTTCAGTAGCATAGTGTATTATGGGATGCTGTAAAATGATACAATCTAAAATTAATCAAACTCGTAAAAACTTTCCAAAACAGCATAATATAGCGATAGTTTTCTGGTAATCAGCTTATAGTTTTTCCACAAATCAAAACGTGGTTGACTAATAATTTATATTTTTGTAAACAAAATACATTAATAGTGCTTTTAATATACTCATTCATGATTCCATCTTCACCACAACATTCGCAGTATTCCACAATTATTGGTATAACCTGCTAAGAAAACAGATTGAAATGTATTCTTTTTTATCGCTTTATTATTAAGGGCAGCACTTTGCACTTTAAAAATATGATCACGGGGTATCACAGCCATGCACGACGGCATACATCTGCCCAAAACGGTACCTGCAGGTTTCGAGAGCACAGTAAAGCCGAATGAGATACTATATCTGCAGAGGTGAGAGCAAAGAAGTAGAGAAAATCTTTGGACAAAAGACATGATGCATCAGTGAACTGGATAATTCTCAGAGACCAGACCAATGCTGTAGAAGACATATCCTGTCGTGCAAAGCTGAAATGCAGTATCTTCTTACTTTATTAGGCAGATATTGCCTTTTGGCTTTGCATAAATAAGTGGATGAGATAATTTTCAGAAATCAGACCAATGCTGTAGAAGCTAGCCCAGAGATCACACATAATAATCATTTATAATAACAACACATAATTATATAATGCTCATTGGAATCACTATTGTCGTGTAAATACCATGTAATCAATTCACCCACCATACTTACCTGTAGAGGTGTATGAACTCTTGGGTAATATATGAATATGTTTTGAAGAAATGAGCACACACCCTTCAGTCGAGTGAAGAGATGACTAATCTGTATCTACACAAGCTTGTTACCACTTCAAATAAAGAGTTGAGCAACAACGATATAATTATGGATTTCTGATATCTCTGACATATTAATTTTCATCATATTTGTACCCATATGACATATGATTACTTCACCAATACGACTGTGTAAGAAAGGAAACATTTTGTCAACAGCAATTTATAATCCTATGCACAACAAAGAGCGGGTGCCTACCGTCGTGAGAGAGTTTTGAAGGCAGTTTATTTTCTAGGCGTTAGTTTATGTCAATTCCTCTCGTGGGTTAAAACCCTACCACCAAATTCTATTTTTAGCCCCGCATACGGATTGATGTCCGTGTCAAAGCAACATATGACTCATATTGCCCAAAGAGTTTTCGAATTTGTATATGTATATTATTTGCCATTTTTTTCTATTTAATCTGGGAATTTTATGAAAGACTGAAATATAATCATAATTGACAGTATATTTAAGTATAGTCAAATGTCATAGGAAGAGTCGGTAAACCTGATTAGCCTGACCAATAGAGAAGGTAAATATCAGCATGACATGAGACACTGAAATAGTCGTCTGACCAACATAAACCTGGCCTTAAATGCCACGACAGTCCGAGGTTATTAGTAACGCAGCACGTGCTTCCACCAGAAATATTAAATTTTAAAGCGTCAACAATACTGATTATACGTGACTGGTGATTCTTAATATATTAAATATTATGGTAATACTTGCATAGCATGATGTAATATGCTACAAAAGATCCATGAAATCATATTAAAATCATAATTAAATATATTACTAATCATGATGATGGTAACAACAGCGTGAATATTTGATAAAATCTAGCGAAAAGCAAGATTTTCACTAATAATCGCTTGTTATTTTTGCAATAACTAATAATAAAATAGCTGCAAATGATTAAATCGCTTTAAATAAACACAATGGATTGCTTTTGGATAGATTACCACTTTGAAAATGTAGATATGTGTTATTGACGATATCTGGGTATATGGAATAATAGTACATTTCATAATGAATTTGGCGGCCATTTTGTTTTTCAGTTTTAAACACTTTCCAGGACTGTAAAAGATTGTTATCCGCCCTAGCGCTCATCTCTGGTATCGATAGAACATATCTGGATAGATAGATTGCTTGTAACAAAGATTTGCACCATGGTGACACGATAGCTTTCGATGGCTGGCTGGCTATTTGCAGTGTGGCATGTGTATACAACGAAAAAAAGAATAATTTCCTCTAACTTTAAGTTTTGGATCACCTCAGCAACACACAACCTTGTATTAGCAAAACAAATAAAAAAAGCAATTAGATGCGTTGGCGATAAACCCTTAAACCGCTCAGCACGACTAAAGTCGCTTTTTATCTCTTTTATTAGCAGGTCAAATCATAGTTATTGGAATGAAATGAGTATTTAAACATCAGGATTTGCAAATGTTTGGTCTCAAATCAAATAAATATGAGTAATTTTCACCTACTTGAACCGCGACACAACTTCAAGTGGTGAAAAATTAATTTAGTTATTCTAGAGCTGTAGGGGTTAAACGGTCAATACGCTACAGTCAATGAATGGATGTGGCTTGGTGTGTTTAATATGGGAAATATGGCGTCCCCACAATGTCCATCTCTATTGACCGACTCTGACAGCCTCTAATATGATTGGTGACCGTGGCGACCTCCCTCACACTCTGGTCTATTCACAGCTGGTTTAGGAGTTAAGTGATCAGAATTTATAGTGATCCCAGACAAGAGCGTCAAACACACACACCGCTGGTAACACAAGACCAGTAACCAGGAGAAAAAGGGGGTACACACGTACATCAGCGCTAGTAACCATGGCAACAAAGGGGATACATCAGCCGCTGGTAACACACGCACATCAGCGCTAGTAACCATGGCAACAATTAAATGGGATACATCAGCCGCTGTAACACACGTACATCCGCCCTAGTAACCATGGAAACAAGGGAGGTACATCAGCCGCTGGTAACACACGTACATCAGCGCTAGTAACCATGGAAACAAGGGAGGTACATCAGCTGCACGTACATCAGCGCTAGTAACCATGGCAACAATTAAAGGGGATACATCAGCCGCTGGTAACACACGTACATCAGCGTTAGTAACCATGGAAACAAGGGAGGTACATCAGCCGCTGGTAACACACGTACATCAGCGCTAGTAACCATGGAAACAAAGGTACATCAGCCATGGGTAGCACACGTACATCAGCGCTAGCAACCATGGGAACAAAGATACACCAGCCGCTGATAACATATGCACATCAGCGCAAATAACCATGGCAACAAAGGTACATCAACCACTGGTAACAAACGTACATCATCGCTAGTAACCATGGCACAAAGGGGGTACACCAGCCGCTGGTAACACAAACTCACTTTACACTAAATCCATCAGCCTCTAGGCAGCAAACACGATACGTTCGCCCAATGTCGGGTTATAAAAATGGTGCAAGATATGATATATGGGTAGCTTTAAGCAGGGATAGCAGGTGAATCGCAGAACTTGATATTAAACTTCATCTCATTCGTAGAAGCCCACTTGCAACTAAAGGTTGTTATCCTGGTGTGTGAATAGCCTGATATTATAGATGTTGTTAAATCAATAAGGTAAATGAAATAATTGATGCTTTAAATATAATCTACTGTTATGCTTGGGTGAATTTAATTTTTAATGGTTTGATGTGTTTGCTGAATGTGTTTGCTGAATAGGCCTACTTCCCTTTAGATATATTGTTATCAGTGGCGTCCTATTTCGCTTCAAAATTAGTAAACATTCGCAAGATTTTATTCGGACTTAGTTTAGCCTCTCTGCACAACAGTGACTATCCAAGCCCGGTTGATTGACAAAAAAATAATTTTGTAAGGTCAACATACATTTAGAAATTATCGAATATTCTGAATTAGTTTTAGCAAAAATTGACAATTTTCTAGTATTTTGACGTATTCAAAACTTGCGTTTTTTGCAATCTTTTCTTTATTCACACTGACATATATACGAGTTCTGCTGATTCAAAACTGCATTTCTGCGCCCATTTTGCATTAAGTACTTTCCCGAACTGGGATTCTTTTATTATTTTTTTTATTTACTGAGTTAAGTAGATCCTGTAAAAATCAGTTTGTTACAAATTTATTCCACCCTATAGTGTATTGTTAGGCTAATATTCCTGAAATATTAATTTTTACCATTGTATATCATATCACCATGGCTGTTTCACATTTGACCTTATATCACACGAACTTTTGATCATCCGATGGTTTCATGGACTAATCAACCCAACGAAGTTTTTTTTCGAGACAAAAATAGATGCTACCCTGTCGGCCCCACTGGCACGATACCCAAATAAAACTCTTTGTTTAATTCCTGCATTACTACTAGATACACACCGTACACCAGCTAACTCCAGGCAGGTGCGTTTGGCACACGTCACATGGGGATGCTCTCACGATCAATCCACATTCAGAAACTGATATGGTATCATCATTTTATGAAATACTGAAATATAATCATATATAATAACAGTTAAATGTCATAGGAACAGTCGGTAAACCTGATTAGCCTGACCAATAGAGAAGGTGAATATCAGCATGACATGAAACACTGAAATAGTCGTCTGGCCAATATAACCTGACCTTAAATGCCACGAAAGTCCGAGATTATTAGTAACGTAACACGTGCTTCCACCATTGATATTAAATTATAAAGCGATATTATTGTCATAGATTTTTAACCTTGAAGCGCTTTTTTTTTATTATACAATTTAAATTTTCACCCACTTGAAGTTGTGTCTCGCTACCGCGACCCACAAATTCAAGTGGGTGAAAATTAATCATATTTATTTATTTTGAGACCCAATATTAGCCAATCGGGATGTCCAAAGACCCATTTTCATTCCCAATGTCAATTTTTACTAATAAAGAAGATTTAAAACGACTAAAGTGATATTAGCGTTTTAGAGGTAAAATAGTAATAACAGTTTATTAAGTTTGGAAATAGTAATAACAGTTAATTAAGTTTGGGTATCGAGCGATCATTCCGAACACTGACAATTTTTTATTGCTCAGTCTTATGCGGGGCATTGGATACAATAACACAGATACAATGCTGGACGAAATATGGTATTTTATCTTCGTATCAATGAAAGAGTGGCTCAGCCTGACACATGACAAGATCAGTAATCATTTCAAATAAATACACATCAGTGGCATGGCCTGTCCTAGAACCTGTTTCATTTCTAGTATAGTTTATTATGGGAAGCTGTAAAACGATTTAATCTAAAATCAATCAAGCTCGTAAAAACTTTCCAAAACAGCTTAACATAGTGATATTTTTCTGGTAATCATGTCTCTGTGTGGACATGTATGACTCTTGTTAACAAAACGTGATTAAATCATAGTTGATATATATTTATGATATATAGTTGATATTATCATTAGTGCTTTAATATACCCATTGATGACAACATTTGTAGTTTAATTTGTAACTTTATGATAATTTCACGGTAAAGCTCCTCGATCATGTCAGAGTCAGCAGTTTCAGTATTGTCTATTTTACTATTTTTATAATCGTGATCAGATACAGGGTTTGGGTCTTTGGGCTGATAGAGGTACAAAGAAATCCTGTATAGTTTAGTATTTTTACCTCAGCAATTTTTGTATTGTGTACTGGTCCGGATCATCTTATGAATGGAACTTTTTATATACTTTATAGTTAAATGTTACAATCATTCGGTTGACTTTTTTCTGTGATACTAGATGTATTGAAGAACATAAAATCGAAGGGCTTGGTCAAATAGACATTTTTTTCCGCAGGTCGTCCCAAATCGACTAGCCTATTACCTCTAGGAGCTGTGGCATTGGGTTTGGGCTGTTCCATTGGGCTTTAACCCTTTCAGCGCGGGGACCGTCTTTAGACGAATCTGACGTCTATAGACGTCAGCTTCCGACGTCCAAAGTTGACCCAAAGTTGGTCATACACCTATAACAAAGGTATTGAAAAGACGCGGAAAAAGCTAACTAAGACATTTATGATGATTTCAAATTAAAAAAAAATTAAAATAAAATAATTTCATCGTTGTAAGGTTCAAGGTACTGCCGTGGTTTAGCAGCCGAGGTCTTGTAAGTTACACACAAATGAATTGTACGTGGAACACTTTGGCTGCTAAGGGGTGGCATATCGCGTTACTTATGAAGTAATTTACTAAAACTAATATTCCTGGCAATTAACGACAAAGCTTCCACCTACCATCTTGCCACATCAGATCTGACAGTCAGGCCACTGGTCTGACCTTGACAATAGGTGTGCTTAGGGGCTGTACGAAACGGAAGGGTGCGAGCAACATGAATTATGACGTCACCGGTTTACTGTCTGCTGTGTGGAAGGTCAACTTGTCTGGGTTGTCTGAGTTGGCCAGGGAAGAGATGAGGGTCGTATACTCATAGTACATAATTATGCGTGATATGCCGGTAGCAGACAACTGGATAGATGAAGATGCCACCTACATATGCAAACTGATCGAGCAGCACACCTTGCGACGTGAACTGCGGTCGCGAGCCATGTAATTATGCTGAATCAGCCACGTTCCAGAACAGCAGCCGGCGATTGTGCCTTTGTCACTGCTGCACCAAGGCTGCGGAACTGTTTGCCTGCCAATATCAAATGTATCACCACTATTTCTTCATTCAAGAAACATCTTAAAACATAGTAAATTAAACACGAATATAAACAGCTTCTATGATAGTTTTCAACAGCGATGTACATGCGCTTATGAATCAGTTGAGTTTAGTCGCAATATAAATTCTAGTAACAGTAACATTAGCCTACTTATTGCACATTACAATATTGTGGCAATATCGCGACATTGCCCTACACTCTTAGAAAATGGTTTTAAAAAATGATTTATAGCGCACAATACCATATGCGGCGTTACACACTTTAACCCTTACCATGCTGAAATATGTATGAACCATGGAGACCAAAGGGTTTCTTCAATTTGAAATCATCATAAATGTCTTAGTCAGCCCTTTCCGCTTAATTTGAATGCCTATGTTATGGGTCTACGGCCAATAAAAATATTTTAATTCTTTCAGTGCGGGGACCGACGTATAAAGATAGTCCCCGCTCTGACATGGTTAAAGCGCTACATCATCTGATTTAAATTTTCAGCCACTTGAATTTTCAGCCACTTGAAGTTGTGTCTCGCTACCGCGACCCACAACTTCAAGTGGTTGAAAATTACTCATATTCGTTTAATTTGAGACTTGGTGTTTAAACATTTTTGTTTCCAATAAATGTGATTTAACCTGTTAATAAAACAGATTAAAACAACTTTATTCCTTCTTATCGCTTTAAAGACAGCACTTTACACTTTAACAATTTGATCAGTGTGGATCACTGTATGCACAGCCATGACGAAAACAATTGCTGCAAAATTAATCAAAATTGCCATAGTACCAGTAGTTGACACTCTGAGTTTACTAGGGTGGTGCCTCAATTTGAGGTACTACCCTAGTAAAGCCAGAGTGCCAAGCCCTTATATACCATAATGTCGGTGGTGTAGTGCCTCAACTTGAGGCAGTACCCTAATAAATTTAGAGTGTCAAGCCCTTATATATTAGCTGAGAAGACCATTGATTGACACCTATTTTTTAAATCTGACCCCCTTCTTCAAAATTCTGAATCCGCCCCTGCAAACTTCCGGCCAGACTAAGATCTCAAAACGGTACCTTCAGGTTCCAAGAGCACAGTCAAGCCGAATGAGATATTATATCTGCAGAGCTTGGAGCAAAGAAGTAGAGAAAATCTTTGGACAAACGACATGATGCATCAGTGAATGAGATAATTCTCAGAGGCCAGACCAATGCTGCAGAAGACATAATGCTGTCGTGCAAAGCTAAAAGGCAGTATCTGCTTACTTTATGAGTAAGCAGATACTGCCTTTTGGCTTTGCATACATCAGTGGATGAGATAATTATCAGCTGTAGAAGCTAACCCAGCGATCATACAGGGTTCATACAATGCATGTGTTCTGCAGGCTCTGCAGAGCGGAAGTCCTTGTGATGGATTATGAGGGTGATTGACAGGCAGTGCAGGCCACGCCCAGCCAGCCAGAGCAACAAGCCGCGTGGATGCTGGCAGAGTCTGGCTGTAAGCGGCCTGCTGCTGAGGAGAGAGAGAGCTGCTGCTGACATGCTATGTGTCAGCATCCTCCTCCAGAGGCTGATTACAGTACGGGATTCTGCGGTGACCAGCACGCACTGCTGGAGCTAAGAGTGCCAAGGTCTGATGGGCCTAGCTAGAGATTAACAGACAAACCAACCAGTAGAGCAGCCAGCCGCCTGCAGTGGATGGACAGATGCCCAGCACGGGATATACCTGGAGCTACAGTATCCTGCAGGCAGCGTACTGAGGTCAGTACATGGTTTATTTAGCTTGGGACACGTTGGTGTCAGTACATGTGTTCTTAGTTTGGGACAGGTATCGACAGAAGACGCACTGAGGTTAGTACATGGTGTATTTAGCTTGGAACAGGTATCGGCAGCAGACGTACTAGGGTCAGTACAAGAGGTGTGTTTAGCTTGGGACAAGTCCCTGCAGGAGACGTTGGTCTCAGTGCATGTGTGTTTAGCTTGGGACAGGTCTCTGCACGAGCTCAACACGTAGCCCATCAACCAGTCACCTAAATAATTGTGCACCAGATGTAGCAGGACAGACCTACATCAGACGCCTGACCAGAATCACAGACTATAGGAGATTGTGTCCGGATTTAACACAAAGCAATCAGGATAGGGCTTAATCCAGGTGAGATTGTGCACAGGTTTAATAGGTTTAAAGCGCCACTTTAAATTTTTACCTCTGGGCACCAGATCTAGCAGGACCAGACTGCTTCATTTGCAGGCGACTCACATCAAACGCCTGGCCATCACAGGGCCACAGACTATAAGAGATTGTGCACGGATTTAACACAAAGCAATCAGGATAGGCTTATCTAGGTGAGATTGTGTGCAGGTTTAACCCGCAAAGCGATAAATTAAATTTTCAGCATCTTTGAAGTTTTGAATCGCGGTAGCGAGACACAACTTCAAGATGCTGAAAATTACTCATATCCAGTGAAAATTACTCATATTTACTCATATTTTTCAATTTAGGCCCAAATATTGTGCTTAAACACTCTTTTCGTTCCCAATTACAATGATTTTATTGGCTAATAACACGGACTTACTTAACTCTTTGAGCCTTCACGATGCATTAAAGCATCATTTTACATCCCTGAGAAACACAATTCCGAGAAATATAGGTAAGCTACGTACAAAGCCACAGACCGAGTAACTCGGAGGCAACTCCCAGCCAACTGTTCGTTAAAGTGTCTAGAATACGTAACAATAAGTGAATCGTACAAAATTAGACGACCCGAAATAACACCATTTTAAAAAATATATTTATTTGAAATCGTTTCACTTTACATACTATAATTGTTGGATTTAACCCGTTATTTCAATATTGGCAAAAATTCCAATTGGAATATCAACCACTTTAAGTTGTGCCTTTCTAAAACGACTCGTAACTTGGAGTGGGTGAAAATGTGTCAAAATGGTGGCACATGTTTAAAGTGCTGCTGATGGTAGACAGGCTTGAACATCAACAACCGCTTTGAAAAGTACTTTAAACATTAAACCACTATATTGAATTATATAAAGTTTCAACCACTTGAGATTTTGTCTCGCTACCGCGACCCACAACTTCAAGCAAATGAAAATTACTCATATTTGTTTAATTTAAGATTAAGCATTTGAAAACTTGATGTTTAAACCACTTTCGTTCCCAATAACAGCGACTAATAGAACAGATATAAAACGACTATAGTCGCAATTAGCGGGTTAAGACGTTAACATTGTTATCACCTCAACCGCCAAATTATTCAATTTGAATTTTCACCCACTTGAAGTTGTGTCTTGCTGACGCGATCCACAAATTCAAGTAAGTGAAAATTATTCAGATTTGACAAAATGGAGGTCAATTCTTTTGATGGTTGATGGTTGATGTCACATTTTATCTTTAACATATCTATAATGTGGTACTTAATGTGTTAATAAAAAATGAAAACCCAAACATATGCGGCACCGGCGGTTAAAAAGTTGAAAAACAATAGATTGGCACCCAAAAGGTTAAATATCATATTTTGCTGTACGGTGTATCTCTCATGAATCGGCGATCACGTCAATGGCGGCTTTATCTTTGTGCAGAATGTCATTACCACATACACTAAATGTGATATTTTTCTTAACCCTTACAGTGTGGAGATCGACTTTAGACGTCTGACGTCTGTAGACGTCACATTCTGACGTTTAAAGTCGGTCCCAGCACTGTAAGAGTACTTGGTGGAACTATGTATAATGGATGTAGACTCATATCGTAGGTATTCAAATGAAGCGGAAAGAGCTAACTAAGACATTTATGATGATTTCAAATTGAAAAAAAACCTTTGGTCTCCATGATTTATAGAAAAATATTTCAGCGCTTTAAAAGTTGAATATGTTATTTTGTATGTATATGGCTTCTGTTCTCTTGAAGTTTTTGTTGCATGCTTAATAGCTGTATGTTATTTTTAGCTGCTGCTGATGAATTAATGCTTAATATGTCTGCAGTGGTCGGAAAGAAAAAACATCGGGGCATTGATTTCACCAAAATACTGAAGTCACGCAGTAATGCAATTATCATGATTATATCATGTCTATGGGGAGACATATTAACCCTTTCACTGCTGATCACGACTGTGCACTTAAACCTTTTTCTGCTAAGCAAATCTATTTCAATTTTCAAGTACTTGAGGTTGTGTCTCGCTACCGCGATCCACAATCTCAAGTGCCTGAAAATTACTCATATTTGTTTAATTTGAGACCAAACATTTACAAATGTTGATGTTTAAACACTCATTTCATTCCCAATATAAGTGATTTAATCAGCTAATAAAACAGGTTAAAAATGACTATTGTTGTGATCAGCAGGCAAAGGGTCAAGCCTTTAACTGCTAAACACGACTATACTCGTTTTCCATCTGTTTTATTAGCCTGTTAAATCACTGTCGTTGACATCGAAATGAGTGTTTAAACATTAAGATTTTTCAATGTTTTGCGTCAGTTAATCACAGCTAATCATTTGTCTCAGTTAATCAAATAATTTAATTTTGAAGATTTTTAGTTTTCATAAATACAGATATTTTTTCTTCATTCGAAACTGGAAATTGTGCGAGCCATTCCTGTTTCAATTGAATGAAAATATATTTTTCATGGTTCCAAGAGTCATAAATATAGTAGTAAAGTGTACTAACTTTGGAACAAGTGTTAGAAACTTATGATGCTTCGACTTGCTTCGGCAAGCCTTGATCATATGATCAAGGCTTGCCGAAGCAAGTCGAAACGTCATAAGTTTCAAACACTTGTTCCAAAGTTATTACAATTTACTAAGCCTACTATCTTAATGAAAGTCTATACTTTAAATCGGGACAGTGATTATCATTTACATTTGATGTATGTTTACAGGGAGCTAAAGTGAGCAGGAACGAGGAACGAGGCAGGTACAGGAACAAGGAACATACAACATACATCAGAACAGCTGCCTGGGACGAGCGACCAATACAAATAACGTTTATTGACATGCTACTCATGCTGTGATGTCACCGATCAAACTGACGTTATGTGAGGACATCTCATGCGAGCTGTGCCGTAATCAATCTAAATGACGTTATATATGGACATGCTACGCACGTTGTGACGTCATCAACTTAAGTGACGTTATATATATGGACATCTGCACACCTTGTGACGTCATTGTGGCCGTGACGTATCTGTTCGTATTGATACACAGGGTACGTGTATTTTCCTCTACACACAGTGAACGAGGGAGGATTTTATCTCCACAGGATTAATATCATTGGTCGTGTGCCTCAGTCACCTCATCAAGCACCTTCCTGAATGAGGTATACTGATGTGACCTAATCAAAGGTCACAGCGGCTGTGTGGTCCGATTAGAGGAGAGGTTATGTGTGATGTCATTGTGACCTGATTCCAGGACGCTGGCGTATCTATATGACGTCATTGTGACCTGATTCAAAGTCATCGATCGTGGCCTGATTCTGGGACGCTGGCTATCTGTGCGAGGTCATCGTGACCTGATTCAAGGTCATCGTGACCTGATTCGAGGACGCTGGCGTATCGAGGAGACACTGGTGACTTTCAGTTGACCAGGATGCCTCAATCAGAAAGGCCTTCTGGGGGTCAGGCGGTGGAGCCGGCCTCCTGGCACCATAATTTCCTCCACCTCACCGCCATCTTTGTCGCCTGTATGACCTTCAACATTACCATACTGTTCACGTCAGGGGCACTGGGACATCGATTAGGTGAGTGGAAATCATTTATGGACATGTCTGTAGAAATCTAATTCAGTTCATGCACAAATGCCTCACACATATTGGCACGATGCTGTTTCAATATTAGTCTAGATTTAATAATGGGCGGCGTTTGTGTGTGACGTCATGAGTTGTGAGATCCTCCCAGCTCAGTGAAAACGTTTTAAGTTTTTCATTGACAATAACGAATAATGAATGCACCGAAATAATCTGATAATATAGAGGACAGGACCTTTCAATAGTATAATGTCATTGTAGTATAATGTCATTGTAATAGTATCTTATGCTATTTCAATGGCACTATAATATAAGGATATCTCTTGATGTAGTATTATATCAAGGGAAACCAATCTGTTTAGTAAAGTGCAAAGATTAAACCTTTAAAAGCCAAAGTATTTAATTTGAATTTTAATTCACTTGAAGTTGTGTCTCGCTGACGCGATCCACAACTTCAAGTGAGTGGAATGGTGAATTATTCAAATTTGACAAAATGGAGGTCAACTTGTTGATTGACGTGACGTTTTGTCTTTAACATGTATAAAAGGTGGTACTTAACATGCTAATAAAAAAGTGAAAAGTGAAAAGTGAAAAACCCAAATATAATCGGGACCGGCGGTTAAAGGGTTAATTAATGGAAAATGTCACCACCATAGACAATAAAACAGGACTAATTACTTTTTACCAGATATGAAAACTAACTGGAAAAGCGTATTTAATAGAATTTTTAATTGTCACATGACACCAATACTATGGACTTCCAATATAAAGCTGTCTATGATGTTTTAGCAACCAATTATTGGTTATATTAGTTGTAGATAAAGCATCGTGATCTGTGTTCTTTCTGTAATTAGGTAATCAAATTGCAGAAACGCAGTTTCATTTATTTCAGGAATGTAACGAAATATATAAAATGTGGACAGTAATAAACTGAAATATTGTAACGTTACCAGTTTTTCATCATAATACTTTATCATATTACGATGTTCTACTGGGGACTGAAAATAAAGAAATGTGTAATATATTTATATCCGAGCGATTTATTTGCAGATTTAAATTTAACGATGCATTGCCAACATATCGAATGTTCTACTATTATTTACGCAATGTAGCAAATATAGAACGCTTACATTATAATGTGCCGCTTCAAGTCCTTATTCTCTTATATTAGATTGCGTGGCTGTGTTATTTTGCTGTGTTGTGCCGCATTATCTGGGATTATGTCTTTATTGTGTTGTCTTTTCGCTGTTAGAATGTGTCGCTTTAAGTCCTTATTCTGTAGCAATGGCGCTATGGATATTTTTTTTTATTCTGCTGAATTGTGCCGTTTCATGTCTCTATATTGTTGGGTGTATTGTGTCGCTTTGTGTTTTTATTCTGATAAATTGTGCCGCTTTATGTCTTAATTTGATTGTATCGATTTACTGGATTAATATTTTTTGCTTGATGATTTATTTAATAGGTATCTCGTACAGCATAAATCTGACGAGGTAGCAGTTTATACGTGTTAACAGGATCCTTTTCTTGTTATAATATAAATAACAGGAGAATATGCCTGGTACCATGGCTAAGTGTCTAAGGGACATATTGATTTAAGTGTTAACAAGGAAAGATGCTACCATGGCTGCCAGTGTGACATATTGATTCAGACATTTATTCCTTATGAAGTCTGAATGGACACCAATCACCCTGGGGGAGGGCCACATCCCGTCGAGTGAGCCCGGGTTATAAAATCGCGGATTCACAGGCACAGACCAAATAGTCAATGTGAGCTTTTAACCCCTATAATGAATGAATGAATTAATTAATATTGCTTTACGTCGCTTTCTGCACAACTATGGCAATATCGCAACAGAAGGGAACCCGAAATCAGGACTATATGCTCTACTGCTATCGAATGACTTCGAGGGTTCTTTATAATGCACAGTACCATAGACAACACTGCACACACCATGCCTTTGATTACCCTGGAGCTTTAACCCTCTGAGTTAATAAATGCAATTTTTAGCCACCTGAAGTTGTGTCTCGCTACCGCGATCCACAACTTCAAGTGACTCAAAATATTTTAAAATTTTAAAATCTATGTTTTGAAAAATATCTGTGCCACAGACTTGAGAGATATTTCACTTTATCAAAAACTAGGTAAACTAGTGCTAAAGGAAACACTGAAATATCATCAACCCTCCAAGCGCTGAAATATTTTCCTATAAACCATGGATAACAGGGTTTTTTTAATTTTAAATCATCATAAATGTCTTAGTCAGCTCTTTCCGCTTTATTTGAATACCTATGTTATGGGTCTACAGCCATTAGAAATATTTTGACTCTTTCAGTGCGGGGATTGACTTTGGACGTCAGAATCTGACGTCTACATACGTCAGATTCTGACGTCTAAAAGCGGTCCCCGCACTGAAAGGAATAGAATCGACATAAGTGTTCTATGGATAAATGAAGGGAACCCTTTTCTTGTGATCTTTATTAAATTTTCACCCACTTGAAGTTGTGTCTCATTGTCATGCTTAGCAGTGAAAGGATTACCCGTATCCTGCTTAGTTAAAGGGACTGGCCCAGGCTAAAATCACCAAAAAGTCGGTGATTTTATTTTGGCTTCTTAATATAACCATATGATGTAAACATATTCACAGACTAGAGCTGCGATTTTTTTTTAATTTTTCTGCTGCGCATTCACCAGTTAGTCTAGATATATAGACGAAATTCCTGATTTCTAATTATTGACAACCATGTCAAAAATTAGAATTACGGAAATTTCGTCTCTATATCTGGTAAATGCGCAGCAGAAAAATTAAAAAACTTTTGCAGTTCTAGTCTGTGGACATGTTTACATCATATGGTTATATTAAGAAGCCAAAATAAAATCACCGATTTTTTGGTGATTTTAGCCTGGGCCAGTCCCTTTAAACAATTTAAATTTTCACCCACTTGAAGTTGTGTCTCGCTACCGAGACCCACAACTTCAAGTGGCTGAAAATTATTGATATTTGTTTAATTTGACACCAAACATTTGCAAATATCTATGTTTATTCAATCATTTGATTCCCAATAACTGTGATTTAATCAGCTAATAAACAGATTAAATACGACTGAGGAAACAATTAATCAGGTGAGTTTTAAATGAAGTGATTCTATGAAGCAGTGGTCTAAGCTCGTGATCATCTCACCATCCTCAGGAGGTTCTCCTGGCCCAGTTTAGCCTATAAGTGCACAAAGGTGGCCTAAAGCCCGATTCATTTCATTTCAGCGCGGGGACTGTCTTTAGACGTCAGACACAGACTCTGACACTAGACGTCAGGTTCTGACGTCTAAAGTCGATCACGCACTAAAAGAGTAAAAATAATTGTAATGGCCGTAGACCCATGGCATTAGTATACAAATGCAGCAAAAAGAGCTAACTAAGACATTTATGATGATTTTAAATTGAATAAAATCTTTGTTCTCCATGGTTTATCTTTAGTCGTGATCAGCAGGCAAAGGATTATTGTGAGATATAACAGCACAAAAACTAAAAAACGTTTGCAGTTCCAGTCTATGGACATGTTTACATCATATGGTCATGTTAAAAAGCCAAAATAAAATCACTGATTTTTTTTATGGTTTTAGACCTGGGCATGTCCCTTTAAATGAATGAAAAATAGAAAAAACACTTCAGCAGCAAAAAGGGTTAAAACTATTATAACTGTGTAATCATAAAAACCTACACCCACTGCACAAAATGCCACTGGTGACTTCTTGATTCGATTATATGTATTTTCTTATATAGTTTCATGGGATGAATGACAACATGATTTTTAATGTTATTGAACTAAATATGTTAAAACATTGGAAACATTTTAGCCACGAACCATTCCTGATCGTGACTAAGAATATCGACCATTTTAACTGCAGCTGGTTTTCCTGTAGTCATTCCATACATTTGAAGCGTAACCCTTTCAGCGCGAGGACTGTCTTTAGACGTCAGACACAGACTCTGACACTAGAAGTCAGATTCTGACGTCTGGTGTCGATCCCCGCACTGAAAGAGTAAAAATAATTGTAATGGCCGTAGACCCATAACATTAGTATGCATATGAAGCAAAAAAGAGCTAACTAGGACATTTATGATGATTTTAAATTGAATAAAATCTTTGTTCTCCATGGTTTATCTAAAAATATTTCAGCTGTGTAAGGGTTAACCCTTTCAAGCCTGAATTTATCATTGTCATCTTCATCCACTAGAAGCCGCGAATTGCTGTCGCAATTCTCGACTTGTAGTGGATGAAGATGATTTGAAGTGGGTTAAAAATTAAAGAAAATTGTCATGTATTGTAAACCAGTTTCATGAAAATTTTCATTCTAAACCTCCTAGTTGTAGGAAAATAAAATCTGTTTTCAGGGATGTAAAATGATGCTTAAATGCATCGTGAGGGCTTAAAGGGTTCAACTAATTCTAGAGTCCAAGATAATTCTTATAAAACCCGATATCAGCATACCTCCGTGATAGTGTTAAAGGTGAAGCTTCTTAGTGTTTAGCAGTTATATAACATTTCACTGTTTGCATGAGGCTAGAACCAGATCAACAATCACGAGACGCCCAATGTTGGTACAATGTTGGGCCACCGTCTCCAACGCTAGACCAACATTGGGTGAACTTATGGTGTTTGCTGTCTCTGACTGGGTGAGCCAGATGTTTTCTCTCAGCATTTTGTTTTACAAGGCGCGTCATCTCAACCAGTTCATAAATACCAGGATCTTGCCACTCCACTTATATTACAACACTTTGCTCGCGCTGAAGCCCCGGAATTGTCTCTCATTTGATGTATGGTAAAAACTACAGCCACGAAGAATGACATCATAGATTATACTCAATCATATTACCGATGTTCATAATCTAACGGGTATTTTTGTAATGAAATATTTATAATAGTTGCATTATAGGGTGGAAATGTATAATTGCGGTATGGGGTGAAGCACTGAGCTATTCAATTTGAATTTTCAGTCACTTGAAGTTGTGTCTGGCTACCGCGATACACAACTTCAAGTGACTGAAAATGTATGCGATTTGTGACATTTACGTCCCAACATATATTTGTGTTTAAAGATTGAAGGCATATTTTACTTTTAACAGCTGGTTATACAGGTGCTTTTAAAATACAGAATGTCTACTGTAGTCGACCTTAGTGTTCTAAGGGCTAACATCTAACGTGTATTTTTTGCAATGAAATATTTATAATAGTTAAATTACAGGGTGAGAATGCATAGTCGCAGTATGGGGAAGGTTAACCCTTGAAGCGCTGAATTATTTTTGTATAAACCATGGAGACCAAAGGTTTCTTTTCGATCATAAATGTCTTACTTAGCTCTTTCCGCTTCATTTGAATACATATGTTATGGGTCTACGGCGATTATATATATTTTTAATCTTACAGTACGGGGACCGACTGTAGACGTCATAACCTGACGTCTACAGACGTCAGATTATGACGTCTAAAGTCGATCCCCGCGCTGCAAGGGTTAACATCTGGGGCAATATTAGAGGAGACACAAAGTAAACTCACAGACCGTAGATCGTCTGCAGACTCTGGCATTGTGCCACGCATGGAACTCCCCTAGCTATTACTCCCGACTACGGGACACATTTCATCATGGTCATGTTCCCGGCAATTCATCCCAACAGTGTGTGTACTGGATATTACTACTACTGTTATGTAAGGTATATATCATCCCTTTGGATATAAAAATGTGTATCTGCCACTTTACTAAGTGGCATATGCACACTTTCATATTCAAGGGGACGATATGTGAGGCAAATAAATAAAAAATAAACTTTCGTATAAAAATGAGAGCTGTCTAAATGTGTGGACAAATTGGATGTGGTAGCTCTGCACATTTCATTCCATTATACATTACATATGATCCACACTGTCTCTTTGTTGATCATAATCTATCCACCACTGATTGTGAAAGTCAGTGGCGGATCCAGAGGTGGAGTCAGGTGTTAGTTGACCCCCCTCCTTCTTTTCCAAAAATAAATTGCCTCAACATCGAGTAAAATTGACAAAATATCTCGGTATTTGACACTCCACATTTACTAGGGTGAGTGCCTCAAGTTGACGCACTACCCTAGTGAATTTAAAGTGCCAAGCCCTGATATATTACATAAGAAGACTAACATTGTATTGATTGACACACCTACACTTTTTTTCACCTTCCATTTTTTAAATTCTGGATCCGCCCTAAAAATTATTATTGTAAATTTCGAGATATTCTCAAGCAAACAATATCAACTCAGTGCGGCATGGAAAAATACAGCAAACTGCATGCGAATATGCCGCTGAGCTGATACAGCAAACTGCCTGTGAATATGCCCCTGAAAAACATAGCAAACTGCACGTAAATACGCCCTTGAGAAACATAGCAAGCTGCATGTGAGTACGCCCCTGAGCTGAGAAATACAGCAAACTGCACATGAATACGCCCCAGAGCTGGGATTTAAGATATAACATTCCTGCACTCATGCTGTTGGCTTTCACTACGAGACGTATGGTGAGATCAGCCCATCTCGCACTCTCTCCTATACGCTTCACTGCTCAGTTTGATTTTGCCGTTTCAGATGGATAGTCGTACGTGAAAATACATCGTTGGGTATGGCGAGATGGGCTCATCTCAGCCTAAAGGCTCGGGCTTGATGTGGTGACTTGTGCTGAGATGAGCCCATCTCGCCTGCACAACAATGCTGTATGCATATATTCCTGTTCTGAACAGAGTAGTGAATGGACGGCTGCAAAAAGATGGCAGGTAGAAACTCGATGCCATCTCTGCTCTAAACTGATGGACAGGACTGTGTAAGCATCGAGCAGACGAAGCATACACGTCAAGGTCAAGAACATTTGTGTATATTTCTGCTCAGTGGGAGCCTTGAGTGTAGATGATCCATAGTCAAACAGTAATTGGTGAATTGAAATAGATGCAGCCGGGTGTTTCTTATATATTTATATTACCATGCCTGGTTGTGATTGGGAGATTTCACAAACATAGTCTCCGAATTTGACGAGCATACCATGCATGGATTCTTGATTTCAAACTGTACCGTATGTCTTTCTAGAAGCCCGAACGTCCCCGATGGCTTATTCTGTCCAGTTGTGGTTCGAAACTTAAGAGGTAAAAAATGAAATGAATCGGGCTTTAGGCCACCTTTGTGCACATATAGGCTAAACTGGGCCAGGAGAACCTCCTGAGGATGATGAGATGAATGAGATGACACTGTCCTCCAGACACAGGATTCGAAATTCGACCCCGGCGGTCTGAGGCCGAGCACGCTACCTCTCGGTCACAGAGGCTCCCCACAATACTGACTTTCATACGTGGATGGGGAAGAAACATTTTTGTTTCTTTGAAAACGCCGAGACCGGGAACCGAACCCCGAACTCTGGTGTGAAAGGCAGCGGTGCTAACCACTACCCTAGGGCCCCCGCCCAACTTAAGAGGTACTGGGCTCGAATCTCGGCCCCAGGTCGGATGTTTGTCATCGAGGTTGTGCTCCAAACTGTTCAAATGCCTGGAGTGTCGGGCTTCCCTCTGTAGTTGATATTGTTTGCTTGTAGAATATCTCGAAATCTACAATAATAATTTTTAGGGCGGATCCAGAATTTAAAAAATGAAAGGTGAAAAAAGTGTAGGTGTGTCTGTAGCGATATTGCCATGATTGTGCAGAAAGCGACGTAAAGCAATATTTACTCACTCACTCCCTAGAAGCCAATAGTATGAATTTATCACCAGACACTGAGTGAAGGTCTTTTCCAAGAGTAGATGAATGGGGTTGGGTTCTTGTCGAAATCTTTCTTTTACCTCAGAGCTCGATTTATTGACCTGATGTGACTATAACTGGGGTAGAACGGCCCTAGTATACAAACCTATGATTCTGATACAAAAATTAATATGTTAATGTAAAATACATATCATTGTACCACAGTTAAAATGCAAACAGCCTTTCGATAAATATTTTCCGTACGAAGGCAAAGATCAGTTTCAGGAGTTGCCATACAATGTTAACCGTTAAACGCTCAATTAAATAATTTGAATTTTCACCTACTTGATTTTGTATCTCGCTACCGCGACCCTCAACTTGAAGTGGGTGGGAAATACTTGTATTTATTTAATTTGAAGCCAAACATTTGCAAATGTTGATGTTCAAACAGATATTTTCATTTCCAATAACTGTTATTTAGCTTGCGATAGTCGCGCTGAGCACTGAAAGGGTTTACAACTGGCACTGAAATCAGATGATTCACATCGTTTACTAATTCCTGAAGAGCTGTAAATTAACCCTTTCAGCACGGGGATCATCTTTATACGTCAGAATCTGACGTCTGTAGACGTCAGATGCTGACGTGTAAAGACGGTCCCCGCACTGAAAGAATTATCACATTTATAATGGCCGTAGTACACACATCAGATAGGTATTCAAATGAAGCGGAAAGAGCTAACTAAGACATTCATGATGATTTCAAGTTGAATAAAACCCTTTGGTCTCCATAGTTTATACACAAATATTTTGGCGTTGCAAGGGTTACTATTTCCAGAAGAGTTGTAAACTAAATATCCCAAGCGGACTTCGCTCGGCAGTCTACATGAAAATTAGTGACTTGTGAATTTTTTCAAACTTCCAATGTTTTTCTTTCTCTTACGTCACACTGTACTTGGTCTTCTGATCACGTGGACCTATCAGGCAGTATCACGCCTTGTTGCCCCTGACAACGAGCAGTACGCCCTCTAGTGATTACATTCGGGATGAGATCAGCGGTGCGTTAACGCGTGGCGGCGCCTGGCGGTGGACCTGCTAATTACAATTGAGAGGATTACCATTCTCACCGCTAGGTGGCGTACATTACGATGACAGGGTAAAACCGCCGTGAAATTGACCACTCTTGTCCGCCACGTGACCACTATTGTCCCTCACGTGACCTTCCAACCTTCCGGTTCATTGTTGGGCCAACGTCTGCGACGATAATCAGTATATTACAGCAGCTTCTGTGTTGATAGATTGATTGATTGATTGGTTGATTGATCGATTGATCGATTATTTGATTGATTGATTGATTGATTGATTGATTGATTGATTGATTGATTGATTGATTGATTGATTGATTGATTGATTGATTGATTGATAAAATTATTAATTGATAGCCTGATGGGTCGACTGATTGATTAATTGATTAATTGATTGATTGGGTAAAATGATTGATCGATTCATTCATTCTTTACTAAGTTTTTTTGGTTCCATTATAGAGGCCTATAAACTGCCGCCTTACATGCTGGTAGTAGGGTGGTGTCGGTGGGTCAGGTAGACATGGCGGGTCGGTGGGACGGTGTGTCGGGTAGACATGGTGGGTCGGTGGGTTGACTATGTGCTGCCAGGTCCTGCTTCTAGACACTCAATTCCCTCTACCTCAGACGACAAGATTAAATTAACAAAAAAAACTGTCTGCCTTCCCAGCAAACACGAGACATCGACCCAATGTTGGGCCTTCGATGCTGGCCCAAACATTGGATGGATGTATCGTGTTTGCTAGGAGAATTGTCTCTCCTCTCCTGGTTTATTGACCAGTATTCGTCCATCACAGCCAGCTTAGTCGGAGAGGCCATATAAAGGCCAAACCAATTAATTTCTGGCTCGGTGGACACGGCTGCAACGAACGCCAGTGAGGAAATAAAACCAGTCACTTGACTGACTTTATCGTCTTATTTTGGGTTATTTCTGATTCAACAAAATGGTTATTTTATGATGGTTTGTCTGCCTATCTTGCAATATACAATCTAATGCTGCATTTCATTTCATATCCTGGAACTTGGTGAATGAAATCTATAGTATATATAGAAGCACACTTTAGTGGAAGAACCAGAAATTAATCAAGGATCACGCGACTATTCTCAGTCTGGTAAAGGGGATCACGCGACTCTTCTTAGTCTGGTAAAGGGGATCACGCGACTCTTCTTAGTCTGGTAAAGGGGATCACGCGACTCTTCTTAGTCTGGTGAAGGGGATCACGCGACTCTTCTCAGTCTGGTAAAGGGGATCACGCGACTCTTCTCAGTCTGGTAAAGGGGATCACGCGACTCTTCTCAGTCTGGTAAAGGGGATCACGCCACTCTTCTTAGTCTGGTAAAGGGGATCACGCGACTCTTCTTAGTTTGGTGAAGGGGATCACGCGACTCTTCTCAGTCTGGTAAAGGGGATCACGCGACTCTTCTCAGTCTGGTAAAGGGGATCACGCGACTCTTCTTAGTCTGGTAAAGGGGATCACGCGACTCTTCTTAGTCTGGTAAAGGGGATCACGCGACTCTTCTTAGTCTGGTAAAGGGGATCACGCCACTCTTCTCAGTCTGGTAAAGGGGATCACGCGACTCTTCTCAGTCTGGTAAAGGGGATCACGCGACTCTTCTCAGTCTGGTAAAGGGGATCACGCGACTCTTCTCAGTCTGATAAAGGGGATCACGCGACTCCTCTCAGTCTGGTAAAGGGGATCACGCGACTCTTCTCAGTCTGGTTAAGGGGATCACGCGACTCTTCTCAGTCTGGTTAAGGGGATCAAGCGACTCTTGTCAGTCTGATAAACGGGCTCACGCGACTCTTCTTAGTCTGGTAAAGGGGATCACGCGACTCTTCTTAGTCTAGTAAATGGGATCAAGACACTCTTCTTAGTCTGGTAAAGGGGATCACGACACTCTTCTCAGGCTGGTAAAGGGGATCACGACACTCTTCTCAGTCCGATAAAGGGGATCACGACACTCTGCTGAATCTGATAAAGGGGATCACGACACTCTTCTCAGTCTGGTAAAGGGGATCACGACACTCTTCTCAGGCTGATAAAGGGGATCACGCGACTCTTCTCAGTCTGGTAAAGGGGATCATGACACTCTTCTCAGGCTGGTAAAGGGGATCACGCGACTCTTCTCAGTCTGATAAAGGGGATCACGACACTCTTCTCAGTCTGGTAAAGGGAATCACAATACTTTTTCTCAGCCTGGTAAAGAGGATCACGTGCTTGGAACGAAAAGTAGTTTTGCTTGCTCATCTGACAAATTGTAAACATGTGAAAGTAGTTATACCTGGTCAGTGATTTTGGTGTGAGCGTACATCCATAACTGTTTGAAACTGTAATTTATCCCAACATTGTCGCCGCCGGAGGACCCGTATGTATCTACTGCCGCCATTATTTCCACTTCAATCTCGCTTCGCCTCGCTGACCTCACGCTAACCTCACGCCCCCATGGGCTGCATACTGCTAGCGGTGATCCATGTCTGGGGATGAAAAGGGCTACCTAGTGCTGTTTCAATGCTGGGCCAGCGTTGTAAACGCTGGCCCAGCATGAAAACAACACTGGGTAACGTGTTGTGTTGGCTGTGGTTCTCGCCTGGTTGGGTTTTCGCCTAGTTGGATTTTCGCCTGGTCGGATAAATGGTTATCCGCCGGCGGCACTGAGTAATTGTTTATGTAATGGAGCCATCTGTCTAAAAAATCCGCCGGAAATACCGCCTTTTAAAGCTCCATCTATAGGTTACCTCATGTGTTATTCATATCGGGACTCTGACCCGATTCCTTATCCTGGGCTTTCCTGGGAGGGAACACAATACACCGCAGGTGAGCCGGCGGTGGACCAATGTCTGGTGTTTTCCGCGATGCCATCACGCCTCACTTGTATGGATATAGCCTCAGGTGACCAGACACACCCTATACCAACCATTGTATTATATTTTAGAATTTGTGCTGAAATTACGACCGGTTTTCACCAGAAAAAAATCGCGGGTTCGTCCCCCATTTTAGAAGATGCTGAACAAGATACAACTGTGAAAATAAAACATCTATGTGATTAAAAAATACAAGGCATAGGATATAACAATTGTTTAGAAACTCGATGAATTCAATGAATACCTAAGTATTAAAGAGTTGTATATACCACTTTCACAAGTGGCAGATATAACTCTGTAATACTTAGGGGAGGGGACCCAGGTGCAGTGGTTAAAGCTGCCTGTTTGGAAAGTCGGAGATCGCGGGTTCGAACCCCACTCTGGCATTCAAGTTTCAAAGAAAAAAAAGTTTCTTCCCCGCTCACAAGAATTCAATATTGGGCGGAGCCTCCGTGAGCGAGAGGTAGCGTGCTCAGCCTCAGACCGGGAATTCTGTGTCTGGAGGGCGTCACGTCATTCATCTCACCATCCTCAGGTGATTCTCCAGGCCCTGTTTAACCTATATGTGCACAAATGTGACCTGAAAATCCCATTCATTTCATTTCCCCAGAACAAAATAGGGAAAAGTACCAGAGATCATTCATCACCACCGTCTGTTTCTCGTCTCCATACAAAGTATTCCCTCCAGAATAAGACACTTCCATCAAGTGCGTCTTCCCACGCAAGGCTGGCTGCTCCCGACGTCGCAGACAGAGTCGTCTGCGACGTCGGGAGCAGCCAGCCTTGCGTGGGAAGATGATCCATCTGCAGGGATGTTTCCCGATCAGCGTTAACCCTTGAAGCGCTTAGCCCGACTACAGTCGTTTTAATTTGTTTTATTAGGAGGTTAACCCTCACAACTCTAAACTACTTGTGTATAAACTATGGAAACCAAAGGGTGTTTTTCAATTTGAAATCATCCAAAATGTCTTAGTCAGCTCTTTCCACTTCATTTGAATACCTATGTTATGGGTCTACGCAAATTAGAAATATTTTTTGCAGTGCGGGGATCGAATTTGTCTACAGACGTCAGATTCTGACGTATAAAGACAGTCCCCGCGCTGAAAGGGTTAAATCACTGTCAGTGGGAATGAAATGAGTGTTTAAACATCAAGATTTGCAAATGCTTAGGATCAAATTAAAGGGACTGGCCCAGGCTAAAATCATAAAAAATCGGTGATATAATTTCGGGTTCTTAATATGACCATATGATGTACACATTTCCAAAGACTAGAACTGCAATTTTTTTTATTTTTTTGTGCTGCGCATTTATCAGTTAAGCTAGATATAGAGACGAAATTCCTGATTTCTAATTATTGACAACCATGTCAAAAATAGGAAATACGGGAATTTCGTCTCTATATCTAGCCTAACTGGTAATGCGCAGCACAAAAATTATAAAAATTTGCAGTTCTAGTCTATGTACATGTTTACATCATATGGTCATATTAAGAACCCGAAATAAAATCACCGATTTTTTGATGATTTTAGCCTGGGCCAGTCCCTTTAAGCAAATGTGAGTAATTTTCACGCTCTTGAAGTTCAAGTGGGTAAACATTTAATTATATAACTTAGCGGTTTAAGGGTTGAAAAGGGTGGGCTAAGATTGAAATGAAATCCAGTCAATGTCGGTCAACTGTTAATGGTTGTCTGTAACTCGCTATTTAAGAAAAAAACATTCTCCACCACAAACTATTTTATCAAATTTAGTGATGTTTTGTTTGGTCTGAGCCATGCATGTAAACGCACATATACGGTACCAGCAGGACAAGAGTTAATTATAAATAGTTAATTATGAATGTCTCTGGTGTGCAGGGTTGCAAGGGTTAAATTACGAATTCTGTATCTGGTGGCCGTATGATTTATATCCCCATCATCAGACCCAGTTTCTGTTACAGTATATATATGTAGAAAACTGGCCTAATACACCTTTCACTGATTCATTTATTAAATCAATCAATCAATCAATCAATCAATCAATCAATCAATCAATCAATCAATCAATCAATCAATCAATCAATCAATCAATCAATCAATCAATCAATCAATCAATCAATCAATCAATCAATCAATCAATCAATCAATCAATCAATCAATCAATCAATCAATCAATAACCAATCAATCAATCAATCAATCAATCAATCAATCAATCAATCAATCAATCAATCAATCAATCAATCAATCAATCAATCAATCAATCAATCAATCAATCAATCAATCAATCAATCAATCAATCAATCAATCAACCAGTTTTGTGATATATATATGTTATATACCTGTTCCATGGTGTAAATCAAAACGTTTGTAGTTAAATAAAACGTTATAAGTAACGACGGTTATCAATGTTGAGCCTGCATCGCAGACGTTGCCACAGCATTAAAACAACATGAGGTGGGCGCCATGTGGCATTCTTTTTGCTTTGCATTGCAGTACTGCTGTAACCAGGACGCTGGCGCCTGTAGCAGCAGTTCGTTACCATGGTGACACATCTAGCAGCATCCCGTCACATTCAATATGAGTGGATGTAAATAGCGATGCCAGAGAGGGAGATAATGCCCTGTGGGCCAAAGGGCTCCCACAAAAGCGGTGTCAAGTGGTTACCTCATTGAATTGCTGTCACCACAGGGAAGATTACTCCTCTGGTGCCGTGCAAACCCACTGGGCACATGACGTTGTTGCGACGTTGAACCAACGTCAATGACGTACCCACTAATCACACGTCGTTGTTGCGACGTTGAATCAACATCAATGACGTTGATTCAACGTCGTGTGACCAGTGGAAAGGCAAGCATAAGTAACCTGTTTCTTGGTGGCTAAACCGTTACCGGTTGTTACTTTTGTGAGGCAGTATGCAAACTCCAGACGCTGCTCTTTTCAAATAAGAGGTTTATCATGATGAACGTATTTGAGTTTTAGTGGAAGCTTAATGCATTTCGAATATCACATGTGCAGATCTCTAGTTTGGATAGACAATTTGTTGAAGGTTTTGTTATACAGTACAAATCGCTGATTTCATAATGATCGAGTTTTGCGGAAGGTTCACACCAAGAGAGAGAATAGAAAACCGTTACCGCAGGTTCATCCATATACGCCTCACTAGAGCATGCTTACACCAAATAGAACATTAATCATGTTAATAGGCTGATCCATACAATGCAAATCGTTGATTTTATAGAAAATATTCCAGGAGATTTAATGATATCAGTATGGCACACTGCAATCCTCTTATAAATTATTGCCATGAAAAAACAAACAGCAGCAACCTTTTACTTTGCAAGTCAGCAATGGCTGTTGCTTGTCTTTTGGAAAGACAGAGAAGAGATAGATATCTATTTTCCCACAGAATCAGTCACGTTAACCTGTTTTTTTGCTGATCTAATTACTGTTATTGGGAGCATAATGTGTGTTTAAACATAAAGATTTGCAAATGTTTGGTTTTGAATTCAACAAATATGAGTAATTTTCACCAACTTGAAGTTGTGGGTCGCGGTAGCGAGACACGACTTCAAGTGGGTGAAAATTTAGTTTTTCAATGCAGTGCTTGAAAGGTTAATTAAAATAAGGTGTTTGCTACACAATACTTTAGATTCACAAGTGTCAAATTGATGAACAGAAACTATAGTCGTTTTTATTATGTTTTATTAAATCACTGTTATTGGGAACGTAATGTGTGTTTAAACGTCAACATTTTCAAAAAATTTATCTCAAATTCAACAAATATGAGTAATTTTCAAAAACATCATTTTTTAATGCAGCGCTTTTGTTAATACAAAATAACGTGTTTGTTACACAATACTTTGTATCCAAAAGTGTCAGAATGATCAAGATAAACATACTGTGATGTTAGGAGGAGAAGTGTATTGATTATTTTGACGATGTGAAAGGCTACACTTCACAATCACTTAGTCATATCAAGGTCCTATAGTGTGTCATCATCACACGGTATCAAGGTCAATAAAGAGTCACGTTACTGTATTCATGGTCACAAGAGAAAACGATTATTGGTTGTAAATGAACCACTATCCAGCAGACAATTGAGACGTTTATCCATTGTTGGATCAATGCTGTGCCAGCGTCGTTGGCGATGGACCAACATAGATCTAACATTGGATCGGACACTCGTGTTTGCTGGGTGATAGCTAAATGTAGCAGAGAATTGGTTGAAATTGTTACATTAAAAATCTCCGATAAAGAACTTGAAATCAGAATATATTGCTTGGGCTGGAAGAGTTTCGTAGTCCAAGAGGGGTGTAGTAAATTCCGTTCTACGGATTCTTCATCAATATCTGCCTTCTGTAATACATATGAATCTGCAATTGCCGACGCAATTATAAGTTTCAAATGAATGACAAAGCCAAATACATAATTATCAGTTAGCTTATAAAACCAAGATATATTATTATTGACAGTTAAAGGGACTGGCCCAGGCTAAAATCATCAAAAAATCGGTGATTTTATTTCGGGTTCTTAATATGACCATATGATGTAAACATGTACGTAGACTAGAACTGCAAATTTTTATAATTTTTGTGCTGCAGCATTCACCAGTTAGGCTAGATATAGAGACGAAATTCCCGTATTTCCTATTTTTGACATGGTTGTCAATAATTAGAAATCAGGAATTTCGTCTCTATATCTAGCTTAACTGATAAATGCGCAGCACAAAAAATTAAAAAAAAATTGCAGTTCTAGTCATATGGTCATATTAGGAAGCCAAAATAAAATCACCGATTTTTTATGATTTTAACCTGGGCCAGTCCCTTTAACACACAACTTGAGGCACTACCCCAGTAAATTGAAAACAAGCAGAAGTAACTAGTTTCTTGATAACTAATTAGCCGTTACTGCTGTATGGCAGCATTCAAATTCCAGTTCTCTATAGTTCTTTTCACCATGGAGATAGTTCTTTACTAACTCCATGTTTTCACGAAAGAGGCATCCAGTGGGTCTGATGCTACTGACAGCAGATATCTGAGAGAGTTATTTTAGTGTGACAATGCTTTCACATTTGGCTGATTGTTTTGTTTATGATGCTACATGACACCCTGGCGTAGTGCGGCTGTTGGAGTTTTTATGGTGCAGCTCATCAAGTGTTGACATCGCCCATGTCCTCACATCTCATTGCTCATCTCATTCCTCATGTCTCATTGCTCTCCACTTCAGTCACTGTCTGAGAGCAGGGTGTGTGTTTTATCGGAAACTAGCGAAAACACACAATCGGTAGGTGGATGATAGATAGATATTGGATGGATGGAATGGATGAATAATGGGGATGGATGAATGATTGGATAGATGATGGATGGATGTTGGATAGATGTATGATGGTTATGGGTGGATGGATAGATGATGGCAGGATAATGGATGGATGATGGGGGATGAATGGATGATAGAAGGTGGATGGACGGAAGGGATGGATGTTTTATGTGTTGACTGAGGCCAAACACTGGCGAATTGTACACGTTTGTCACAATGACCCGCTGGATATCGCTATTATATATAGCATAATAGTATAAATGGCCATACGATTTTCATTTTCAAGCAATATGACTACTTTTCTTCGTTTTAAGCTGCCAATAGCATTTGTAAATCGGCGCGTATTCTATTACTTTCTAGAAAGCAGTCCTGCTGCTTGTCTTGTGCATGACAAAATTAATTTAATAATATAACCTCATTTAAAATTCCCATTGACGCAAGTAACTCGCCACCTAGGTAACAAAGAGTTATATCTGCCACTTGCTAAAGTGGCAGATATAACTCTTTAAAACCTAGGTGATGAATTCATTGAGTTTCTAAACAGAGAGGGACGTGGAGCGGAGCGTTGTCAATGTCGCTTCTGTCGTGCGGTTTCGAATGCCGCTTGGAGAGGGATTTTCAGAGAAAAATCATGTTTCTCCCCTTTCAATATTGGGACATTGTTTCGATGTTGTGTCCTTGGGCAAGGCACTTAACCCTGAAATGATTACCTTAACTCAGGTAAAAATGAGTACCTGGTAGGACAGAGATGGCAATGTGTACGATAAATTCAATGCGCCGAAATGGCTGCAGGACTGTACGCTCTCCATAGAGTTGAAATAGCACACGAATGATCAGGTTAAGTGACCAGAGGGTAAAATGTAAAGTCGGGTGATAAGTTAGACTTTATATCAGACTATAAACCTGCGCCTTTACCTCTACCTTTATGTCCTGTGGCTTTTAAAACAAGTGGATGTTGTATTTTTACAGTTGTATCTTATTCAGCACATTCTAAAATGTATAAAAACACGTGTACTACTAATAATAGACATCCATACTGCTTCGAACAAAGAATAATGATCCTTCAAACTCACAACGCGTTAATGCACTCCCCCTCCCACGATCCTCTTAACCGATCCATCAATGGCTTTTTAGTTTGGTGAGCTGCAGCACGCATCACAAACAGCCTCTCACCCAAAACGCACCATCACCATGGTAACCCAGCATGAGCTGGGCAAGTGTGAACACCGAGGTCAGATTGCCTGTGTGTGGGTTCTGGTAATATAACACAGCATGTTCACACACGCTTTTGTTCTGTGTGATGGAATGCCACGTCATAACTGGTCCTTTAACCCTTTAACCTTTAAAACGCTGATATATTTATGTATAAACAATGGAGACCAAAGAGTTTTTCAATTTGAAATCATCACAAATCATCACAAATACTTTAGTTTGCTTAGTTTGCTTATGGGTCTACGGCCATTATAAATCGTTGACTCTTTCAGTGCGGGGATCGACTTAACCCTCAGAGCACTGAGCCAAGAAATTTAAATTTTCAGCCACTTGAAGTTGTGTCTCGCTACCGCGATCCACAACTTCAGGTGGCTAAAAATTATTTTAATCTGCAAAATCTAGGTTGAAATGTACATGATTATCTCAGATTTGAGACATATTTAATTTTTCTAACCTGTTTATATAAGACAATTAAAACATGATAAAACAATACTATAGTCAACTGTAGTCGACATCAGTGTGCTAAGGGTCAAGACGGGTCCGATTCTGACGTCTACAGTCGGCCCCCGCGCTGAAAGGGTTAGGCGCTAATTACGCATATAGTCGCTTTTAATCTGTTTTCTGAGCAGGTTAAAGCACAGCTATTGGGAATGAAATGAGTGTATTGCCATCAAGATTTGCAAATGTTTGTTCTCAATTTAAACGAATATGAGGATTTTTCACCCACTTGAAGTTGTGGGTCTTGCTAGCCAGACACAACTTTAAGTGGGTGAATATTTAAAAAAGATAACTTAGCGGGTAAAGATGAATCTTTTCAATTCCATTAACCCTTATACTGCCGGGACCCAATATATCAGTTTTCAATCAAATTTCAGACCAATAAATACAACTCGAATTCCTAAAATGTTTTGTGGTAGATGAATAGTGAATCTATTAATTACATTTTAAAGATGTAGAGTTTATCATAAATATAAATATTTTTCGTCATTTGGAGCAGGAAATTGCGTTAGCAATTCCAGCTTCGCATGAAGAAAAATAGTCTGAGAAAATTGGCAGCATAAGGGTTAAGACTGAGATAATGCCATTTTTTCTTGTATTCATATTATTCAAAAATAAGTCATTATGGCAAGTATGCTTATATATTAAAGAATTAATGTGTTTTCTGAACTACTTTTGTACAACAAAAAGGATGAGCCATCAAATATGCACCATAGCAATCGCGACAGTTGTGTAAATGCCAGCATGGTAACTCAATATCTCTTCAATAATTAAATCTGCCAGACACATGACATTTGCTGACATTTTTATTACTTACAACACACCATATTCTGTGGATGGTTTGGTTTCGTGTTGGATATTGCTTTGGCTGTGGCGTTATAGTGTTGACAAATATGTGTATTAACCTTTTCAAGCCCGAATTTACCATTGTCGCAATTCACGACTTGTAGTGGATGAAGATGACTTGAAGTGGTTGAAAAATTAACGAAAATTACTATGTATTGGTAAACCAGTTTCATGGAATTTTTCGTTCTAAAACCCCTAGTTGTTGGAAAATTAAGTCTGTGTTCAGGTATTTAAAATTATGTTTTAATGCATCGTGGGGGCTTAAAGAGTTAAGTAAGTAAGTCCAGTGAACGCCGCTTTACGTCGCATAGTGGAAATATCATGACGGACGATAATCTTGCTTTGTGAAGTCCTACCATTGCTCCCATTCAAAAATGTGTAGCACAATTTTAGACCCTCAGTGAAAAACGTATGTTTTTGAAAGTTACCATCGCAGATCTTAGCGTGTACATATTCGATATGATCAAGCTACAAACTGAAGGAAAACGGCATTGACTTGCATGAATATGTATTATAAATTGTCAGCACTTGATAACAAGAGTAAGAGGTAAAATATCATAGGACAAGTAGCACCAGGTCGTGGCACAATGTGTTTATTTAAAGAGACATAACCATATTAATTGATTAGCATATCTATCAGCGTAATAAGATGTGTTTGTTATACTGTGGAATATTTACTAGGATATTTTATACTGTGGAATGTTTATTAGGACGTGTTATACTGTTAAGTGTTTATTATGATGTGTTATGCTGTTAAGTGTTTATGAGGTTGTGTTATGCTGTTAAATGTTTATTATGATGTGTTATACTATTACGTGTTTATTAGGACGTGCTATGCTGTTAAGTGTTTATGAGGATGTGTTATACTGTTAAGTTTTTATTATGCTGTGTTATGCTGTTAAGTGTTTATGAGGTTGTGTTATGCTGTTAAATGTTTATGAGGTTGTGTTATTCTGTTTATGACAATTTGTTATACTGTTAAAAAATGTTTATAACAAATTATGAGGATGTTTATGATTATGAGGATGCGTTGTTTCGTAAATTGTGTGTGTGTTTATGATGTGATGTCATGGTGTTTATGATGTGATGTCATGGTGTTTATGATGTGATGTCATGGTGTTTATGATGTGATGTCACACAGATGACTGTTTATGGTGAGGTATTATACTGTAGAGTGATTGTCATGCCTATGGTGAGGTGATATGGTGAGAGTTTATGAGAATGTGATCCAGAGAGTGACCTTTGTTAAGGTCACAGTGTATCACTGGGGATAGCTTACCTCCGCATTATCTGATCAATACAATCAATACCCGGTGAACACAAGACAGCTACCCAATGTTGTTTTGATGTTGGGCCAGCGTCGTAGACGCTGGACCAACATTAAATCAACATTGGGTCAATATCTTGTATTTTCTGGGTACATGGCTACAAAACTATGGAGCAACATCAGAGCAACATCAGACCAATGCTGGGCCTAGGTCGTGAACATTGAGCCAGCTTTTATCCAGATTATCGTGTTATTTATTCGCATGCCCAGTGGCTTATCGGGGCGACACGTGAAGAGAGAGGATAGTGTCTGTAAAGAGAGAACAATGACACATTATCATGCTGTATTGATTCACACATATTATGTATAAGACACAGTAACATGGGTTTTTTCCAAAATATTTTCAAGCCTGAATTTACAATTGTCATTTGCATCCACTACACGCCGCTAATTGCTGTCACAATTCTCGACCTGTAGTGAATGAAGATGACTTGAAGTGGTGGCAAATGAAAAAAAAATATTGTTATTACTAAAAACAGTTTTAAAAACCATAGGTGTAGGAAATTGAGAAATTTTTCAGAGATGCAGAACGATGCTTTGATGCAAAGTTTAAGCGGTTCAAATATGTCATGGCTGGAAGAGCAATCAGACCAGGCTACGGTGACCGGTCGGTCCCAAATTGAATTAAAGAATACCACAATGATAAACGTGTGTAGCTAATTGCCACCGCTTTAAAAAAAACTTCCACAATTTAACCGTGTTCACTAGGTGAAGTCGCGGTGGATCGCGGTAAATTCGCGGTGGATCAGGGTGGAGTCGCGGGGGGGGGGGAGTAGTGGTGAAGTCCCGGTGGATCGCGGGGGACATCAAGCGACTGAATTATGTTTAATTACGTGCTTAATCAAGCAATTCACCCAATCAAAAATGTAAGTTTGTTTGTGGTAGAAATATAGGATATAAACGACACCTATGAGCGGTAGACATTCAGGTCAGATAAACATATTGGTCAACAGTCAAAGAAGGCGGGGCACCTTGTCCGGAACAGCTTAGAGAAATAATGTTTGTTTTAAACCCAGCTGTAATTGTTACCTTTTCTTGGCAGATTTTCCAAGTGGTCCACCTAAAGCCGTGCCTGGTACTCTACATCCGGTGGCTTGACAATAACTCTTACAGCGCGGGGGTCGACATTAGACGTCAGATTCTGCCGTCTATAGACGTCAGATTCTGACGTCTATAGACGTCAGATTCTGACGTCTATAGTCCATCCCCGCACTGAAATAGTAAAAATATTTATGATGGCTGTAGATCCTTAACATACGTATTCAAATGAATCAGATAGAGCTAACTAAGACATTTATGACGATTTAAAAAAAACAAACTTTGGTCTCCATGTTTTATGCGAAAATATTTAAAGGAGTAGTCCACTGTATACGAGCAGCGGGATAAATCTGTACCCAGAAAGCACCACGCCGATTACAGAGATAGAGCAAACTTGGGTACAGCTAAAACCAGAAACAAACATAGTGTGTTCCTTAGCTTTAAGGGTTGATATAAACACAGCTATATCTCCAGCAAGCTGCACAATTACGTCCATTATACATGTATATAGAGCGATATTGACGCGATCACCACCAGATAATATCACAGCGGGCCACTGGGCCATTAACATTTAAAGCGCTGATTTTTTTCATAAACCAAGAGACCAAAGGTGTTTTTTTCAATTTGAAATTTGAAATCGGACGTCTGCAGTCGATATCACTGCTATATCTCCGGGAAGCTGAACAATTACTTTCATTATAGAGCGATATTGACGCGGTCACCACTTCATAATATCACAGCGGACCACTGGGCCAGTACAAACAGAATAATAGCCGTGTCATCAGATCATATGGATGACAGAGAATCTATACACCCTTAGAAATTAGAAGCCGTACATATTCTAGATAAAAAACAACCTCAAACATTTCAGCATTATACTACTCACTTATAACACAACTATTCTAGCTTATACAAATCAATAAAACAAACATTTTTATCATTTGAAGACGTCTATATTTAATACTTATTGAACATTTTACAATTGAAAATATATAATATATATTACATGTCACTTGTGGTAGCAAGAATAATTTATATTTTCTCTGATTTTCGTTGCTGAATATTGATAGAAATATGTGTCCTGGATAAATAGTATGTCGTAAATAAAAAATGTCTGTGGCCAGACATGTTTGAAAAAATAGATAGGCAATTTGAAAAGAGCAATTCCACCACTCCACAACCTTATAACCTGATATAATAACCTGTTAATTGCTTACTTCGAAAATACTGCTGACACAGCAAAAAGATGGTCTCAATGTTGATTTAATGCTGGTCCATCGTCTGCGACGATGGACCAACGCTAAATCAACATTGGGACATACTGCTCTTTTCCTGGGCTTAGATTCTGGGAAGTAGTCATGGCAACGACGTGAGAACAATAGTAAGTAGATATTGATGTTATTAAGCTTTTGGTCAGACTGTTCAATAAATCCTGGTATTGGCGACAATGGGCGTTTGTGGTGGCACTTTGATCTCAGGGCATTATTTAAAGGTCACATTCACAAACATGAAATGATTGGGATTTTTAGGCCACCTTTGTGCACATATAGGCTAAACTGGGCCATGAGAACCTCCTGTGGATAATGAGATAAATGAGCTGACACTGCCCTCCAGATACAGCATTCGAAATTCGAGCCTTGACAGTCTGATGCGGAGCACGCTACCTCTCGGTCACGACGGCCCCCACAATAATGAATCTTTATGAATCAGCGGGGAAGAAACATTTTGTTTCTTTTGAATTTGAAGGCCAGAGCAGGGTTTGAACCCGCGATCTATGACTTTTCAAGCAGGCTGCTTTGACCACTGCGCCAGGGCCCCTTCCTTCATATTCACAAGTTTACAGCTGGAGAACTGTATATTTTGGGAAAGTACACCCACTGAACATGGCATTAAAAACCCGTCATAATCAATGCTACATGAGCATAATACGCTTAGTTATGTGGCTACCCCAATGCTGGGCTAATGTTGGCCCATCGTCTACGACGCTGGGCCAACATTAGCCCAGCATTGGGTCAACATGCCGTGTTTTCCAGGTACCCCACCCCTCTCACACTGCAATCCTTTCCCAGAAAATCAGCTAACCTGGACTGACATAAAAATCAATGAGAGAAAAACGCTCAGTGCAGACTATTGTCATGACAGTCTCGGGCGGTCGACATAGCCACGTCTGACATTTAAATGACCTTTATCTGACCTTTACATGATTCACAAGTAAGCCACGCCACAGGCGTCTGCCAAACGTGGACAGAAACATTTTAGCACTTTAAAAAACACCTATTATAACCTTTTAGATACAATATGTCATTGACCAGCAAGATTTGAAAATAATTACCATCCAACTTCACATATCTAACATAATTATCCACTAGAAGCTGTTGGTCGCGTCAGCTACTAAATAAATGGTCAACAAACACAGTTTTTTTCTAATTTTAATCCATGTTCACACTCATTTTTTTTTCATTTTGCTATTGTTTCCAACGACAAAGGTGAAATCGAAAACTAAGAGTAAGAAATAATTGGAGTTTCTTGTTGAGTGTGACGTAACCTTGGATTAACGTTGGGCCAACGTCACAGACCCAGCATTCGGTCAAATCGTGATGTTGTGCATGGTTGCCTTGTTACCTCTCTACATGTTCTTTCTGTCAATATGAGCATTATTTATCTGATATTTCTTTATATGTTTTATCAGATATTTCTTTGTATGTTTCATCTGATATTTCCTTGCATGTTTTATCTAATATTTACTTGTATACATACAAGGTCATACAAGGAAATATTAGATACAACCTACAAGAAAACATCAGATAAACCATGTTTTATCTGATATTTCCTTGTAAGTTTTATCTGATGTTTCCTTGTGTGTTTCATCTGATATTTACTTCATATGTTTCATCTGATATTTCCTTGTATGTTTTGTTTATCTGATATTTACTTGTGTACATACAAGGAAATATCAGAGGAAACATACAAAAAAACTACAGATAAAACATGTTTTATCTGATATTTTGTATGCTTTATCTGATACTTCCTTGTGTGTTTTATCTGATATTTCGTGTGTTTTATCCACTATTTCCTTGTGTGTTTCAGGTCTGTTCGCGAACTCTAACCTGAGTTTTGCTCAGAAGTTTTACCTTGAGAAGTATCGCCTGGAGGTAACCCCGTCTGACTGGACCTTCTACATGACGGCCCTCATCTACTTCTGGCAGTCCCTCTGGCTGACATACGGCGTCAGTCAGATCTGCCGCAGAGTCAACAACGGATACTTCTACACCATGTTCCCCATCTTACCCCCGGACCTCTACGTGGTCTTCAGCTTCAGTCTGGCCTGCAATGTCAGCTGGCTCCTCATCTGGGACAAGCAGTACATGGAAGTGGCGCTGGTGTTTGTCAACCTGATGTCCTGTACGCTCTATATATGTCTGGTGGTGTCCCTCCGCAGACTCAACGAGTACGGAGCCCTCATGGTGATGCACAACATGAACAGAGATATCTGGATGGTGAGGATACTCGTGCAGAATGGACTTGGGATGTTCGCGGCCTGGGGCACCGTGGCAGCCATGTTTAACTTCGCGGTGGTCCTCTGCTTCGGGACTGGAACCAAATCAGAAGTGGCCAGCACCGTCTCGCTGAGCATCTTCATGTTGGAGATCTTCGCCTGGTGGATATTTGACAATTTTGTGTTTGACAAATACCTGCGGTATCTCTTCACACCATATATCGTCATCCTGCTCTCCATTGCGGGTATTATTTCAAAGAACTGGGACCCCACAAAGACCAATGCTTTATTCACAGTGCTCATATTTGGCCTGGTGTTCCTCATGACTGTTATTAAGTTAGCCTTGGTGATCTGGCGACATAAACGACGCCCTATCTTCACTGTCAGTCCCCGCTACAGACAACCCGTCGTCTCGTTTGAGTCTCGTACACTGCTCGACACATAACATGGATACAGCGAGTGTACACAGTGAACAAGAGTCTCGTACACTGCTCGACACATAACATGGATACAGCGAGTGTACACAGTGAACAAGAGTCTCGTACACTGCTCGACACATAACATGGATACAGAGAGTGCACACAGTAAGCAAGAGTCTCGTACAATGCTCGACACATAACCCGATAACATGGATACAGCAAGTGTACACAGTGAACAAGTAACCTACTAAATATTGAAACAGTGTTTTTTATTGTTGGGCCACCGTCTACCACGCTGGCCCAACAACAAAAAACCAGTGTTTCAATAACTCGTGTTTGCTCGGAAAGTCATCGTGTATAGAGAACATAGATTTACAATCTCCACGAAGTCACATGTACCAAAGGTGTACATATATATCTACAGTGGAGTGGTCGCCACGACGTCACATATGTACAGAAGGTGTACACATTGATTCACAGTGGAGTTGTAGCCATGTGTACACAGAGATGTATAGTGGGGTGGTCGCGCCGAAGTCAGATGTGCGGGAGGTGTACACATATATCTACAGTGGAGCAGTCGCCACAAAGTTGCATGCACAGAAGGTGTACACATAGATGTACATTTGATTAGTCGCCACAAAGTCACATGTACGGAAATTGCACACATAGATCTATAATGGAGTGTTCGCCACAACGTCACATGTACGGAAGGTGTACACATATATCTACAGTGAAATGGTCTCCACTCTAGTCATATGTCCGGAAAGTCTACACATAGATGTACAGTGAAATGGTCTCCACGTGGTCACATGTACGGAAGGTGTTCCCATATAATGTACAGTGTAGTGGTCGCCACGAAGTGACATGTACGAATGGTGTACACCAAAAAATACAGGCTTTATAATAAACATCATCTGGCCTTTTCATTTGGACAATCCTCAATACATAATATAAAATAAAGTGCAAAGGAAGCATTTTCCCCTTGAGCACTAACTTTAAAAATCCTATTGTGACCCACACCTCATAGTCTTTTCTTGTAGTTGTGGTTGGTGTTGAAGGAGTTAACTCCACTGATGACAGTGATCATCTACAAGCCACAGACAATGTACAAGAAAGGTAATTGATCAAACCCGTATTGAATCTGATTCAACGTGAGCAGATTTAATGTGCTGACATTGCCGATAGTAATCCTGGCTCGGCATTCTGTATAATTTGACCTTTATTGACCTCGACCAATGAGAGAGAGCTAAGCCCCGAGACCCAGATACATAACATAATGAATGCATCATTACCCAGCAAACACGATACATTGAACCGATGTAGGTTTAACGTTGGCTCACCGTCTGCGATGCTGGGCCAACGGTAAGTCAATATTGGTTCAATGTATCGTGTTTGCTGGGTATGTGCCATAAAGTAGACAACATGTGATGATGATACAGAGTCGGCCATTGAAAAATGTGTGCACTGTACCAAAACAAATTAGAATGTATTAAACAATAATATTCAACCTACTTCTAGTGATTTCAATGTGATTTATTCTCCAAAATGTGTGTAGACAGGATAGTATTCTACAGGAGTGTACTCTACACAGTTTTGAATCGGCTCTTCTCTGCTAATGGCATATTTCATACACATCCCATGCAATAACGGGAGACCAGAGAAGCTGTACGCTCATAGCAGCCTGCAGCACCCTACTTCTTTCTTATCGAAGGGGTGACCAAGCTGTCGCAATTTGCATTTTTTGCTAATTTATTTCCTAATTTTTGCGAATTTATTGCCTATTTTTTGTGAATTTATTGCCTTAATAGTGCATCGCGCAAATTTGCCGCACATATACTTTGCTACTGGCTACTTCACTTTTGCTACGTCAATTTTTTGGACACCCCTGCATCGGTCCACAAAAAAGATGTGTGACATTTCTCAGTCTACTTTAACTGATAGCATTCCAGTCAATTTTAAGAACAGTTTTTTAGCACCCAGAGGTGACCCAGTTGACATTTCGTGGTGGTGTCACATGAAATCATAAAAAATAACCTGATCAAGCTGAGTTGTTAGCTGGTCACGTATAGGATAAAGCCCGAGGAGCTCTACATTCTTAGCTGTGGAAAAGGCCGAGGCTGAAGGCCGGGGCCTTTTCCACAGCTAAGAATGTAGAGCGCCGAGGGTTTTAACTGACTTATAACACATCCGACCATAATGAGGATCCCTCATAATCAACAGCTCAGGCACACCTGACTGACTATAGCACCATTAGGCCTGCCAGCAAATAATGTAGTGGTGTGCTTTAAAATCCTAGATATGTACACAACACACATGAGCTGATCCTAGCAAAGGTCACACCAAATCCACACATATTAAGAGTCGTATCTAATACACCTGATACCGCCCATCACAAAATGATGCTCTATTGTAATGTGTGTATATAATTATATATATATATTTGCGCGAATGTGGAATATTGTAACGCACCAGCTCTAAACTATGTAGCATTCACCCTGTCCAGGTTAGACATTAAGCCAATGCTGCTTTTGATATTGGCCCATCGTTTGCGACGCTGGCCCAATATTAAAACAACATTGGCTGAATGTCTCGTCTTTGTTGGGTGATTGTGTGTGAAATAATCAACAGCTATTGGTCCAATGATGGCTCAATGTTGCGCCAATGTATCTGACGTTGGCCCGGAATTGAGGCATCATTAACCTGGTGTGTTTTCCCAGGTGGCTTTCAATGTGAGTCTCTTGCATCACGTGTATGCTCCAGACCAATCAGTACCAGCCATTGGTACTGTGTATAACACTGGCCAATCAGCGTCCTTGTTGCTGTCTACCTGTCGTGATGACATTAGAGCTTTTTATCTGACCACTCCTGACTCCATCACTCTCCAACTCATTCACTCTCTCACCCCCTCAGTCTCCTCCTCTCCAACGCACTCCCATACAAATGACATGTGCATCCAACCATTCTCTATGTCCCGTATAGCATATGAGGACTGTCATCACGACACATGACTGTCGGAAAAAAAGGCATTGACATCATACATACCCAACAAACACAATATATTGAACCGATGATTCAAAACTACACTAGCTCTGTTATATTCATAATAATATTTATACTAAATATGGTGCATTTGATACCGTATGTTTGCAATCCTAACCAAGCCATGTTTAACGATTATACTATAAAAAGTCACGATTACTTTTCAAGATTTACATCTTAAGCACATGATGTTATGAGAAGTGTATAATACGTTAATTGTGTTATGTATTTCATTATTATTATTATTTTTTTATATATATTTATTATTATTATTGCATTATCTTTTAAATTGAAGGAAGTTACTATAACACTTCAAGAAGGAAGATTAAAAAAACTGTTGGTGTACTGGTGTAAGAGAAAACATGATGCTTTGCATATGCCAAATCCTACTACCTCCCATATCACCTATCTAATTACATGGAAACATAGAATATTCTCACTGAACATTTTTGCTAGTTTGTTCACGTTGTGCAAAACACTGTATGCTAACGCTTAAAAACTAGCATTTTTTTCAGAAAATGAACGAACCGATACGGCACAGCAGTAGTTAGTTGTGCGTGGTGCGTCACAAATGAGGTAATAAATCACCAGAAACACCGACATTTCTCAGTTCTCACATATTTCATATAATAATATATAATTACATATATACCGTATTTTGTTATGCTCAACATGAGAGCTTGTTGTGGTTACCCCCCTGGTGGCATCCGTGATAGAGCATGGTGTGAGAGCTTCTTGTGGTTCTACATGTACACCTTCATGTTAAAAAGTGCTAAGCACATTTATAGCATTCTTAAAGATTTCTATTTGTCCTTCAGTTTAAAGTTGAAAATTTAAAGGAGTATGAGCACTAAATTTGCTAGATGAACCTATTTCAATGCGGGGATCGATTTTAGACGTCAGAACCTGACGTCTATATTCTGACGTCTAAAGTCGAAACCCGCGCTATGAGGGTTAAAACAAAATAATCGGCATCATCATCACTTTGAATAACCAAAAAAATAAATAGACGTTACCATCCTAGCGAAATTATAATAGGACATAAAATATAAATCGCAATAAAATCAAATATTTATGCTCTGCATGTTTTGAAGCTGCAATCGTTTTTCGCTTAATACACCCCGTTTTTCTTGCAATCCATCTTTCACGTACATTTAATGTAGAAACGCCTAAAATAATATCACTTATTTTACACTGCTTTTTTTCATATTGCATATTATCTAATCGCATACGTTACATTTCTCAATAAATATAATATAAAATTGTATCTCGTGTTGCTTGTTTCTTGTTATTTTATGTCAGCCTTTACCCAGCAAACATGAGAGGTTTGGACAACGTTGGTTTAATGTTGTCCCATTGTCTACGACGCTGGTCCATGTACAAAATATCGTCAAAATTATTTATAAAATTATAAGAGATGGAGGTGGCGCAATGGTTATAATGTGGCGCTTTGCCAATGTCGCTGGTTGTCGAGCGGATTCAAACCCCGCTGAGCTCAGGATTGTCAGAGAAATATCATGTTTCTCTCCTCTCAATGTTGGGACATTGTCTCGATGTTGTGCCCCTGGGCGAGTCACTTCTCCCTCACGCGCTTCACTTGTCTCAGGCATAAATGAGTATCTGGTATACAGACATAGATGGCAATGTGTACGATAAGTTCAAGGCGCTGAATTGGCGGCAGTACTGTATACTCTCCGTGGAGTGGCAATGGCACACGAATGAACAGGTCCAGTGACCAGGTGATAAAATGTAAAGTTGGCTGATGAGTCTTCATATTTGACATCACACGATAAAATGGGCCTTTATATTTAAAATATATCGTAAAACTCTTCAAGCTAATTATTGGTCCATAATGCTGCATATTTTACAGCTTCGGGAAGTTTGTTCAAGCTATAATAAATAAAAATGTTTTACATTGATCACTGTTAGATATCACAAGAACACATTTACAGATCAACAGGTCACCTTCAGAGTCTGTCTGCAAATGCTATCATATAATTCTGCCAATCTATTTCACTGAGTTATCAGTGAGTGTCAGTCACCCACTGAGCTCTTTAATGGCATTTGCAAATATTCAACACCAGGGGTCTTTGTCGTCTGTTACGTCACCTTCTGCCAACCAGCAGCCAGCAATTCATAAATCAAGCATGAGCGGTGAGGTAGATCGTGATTGGTCAGTTGTGTTTAGATGCACACCTGCCCACCCGCTGGCAACGCATGGGAATCCGTGCACGCAGTGCTCGTCATACAAACCAAAGGGTATCCATGAGTGTTCCACTTTCAATTTTATATTTATTGATAATTTATTTGATGGAGCTTTTAAAAGTATGAGCTAAGCACAATTTTTACTATATACAGTATACATCAGTGTATATTCAGTCTGATATATAACATGAATCGGGTTATTTTGCACTCTGTGAGACCATCGTTTTAAATGAAGCGGGGTTTTCCCCTCGCATCTAGACGCGGCAGTACAGAGAGTGGCTGTGAAATCTCTGACCCCTGGTGGTGATTATCAGCTGATCGGGGGATGATCACCAGTGTCTGAAGTAGAGAGAGACACTGGTGACACGAGTGAGCCAATCTATCTGTGCACAGCGATTTTGCAAAATACAGACAGCTTCCAAAGTTTGTCCCGCTGGCTAAAATGGATATAACTAGTATCTGAAATAGTGTAGTTAGAATGGATTGTAAATTAAAATGAGGTACAATTAATTAATGTTAGAAATAAGGGGTCTGATCTAAACATGAGATGATGATACTAAGAACGCTGAAACATGGCATTATGTTCGGTCGCTAAGCCACAGCCATTTACACAGGTTGACCAAGAAAAACAGAATGAGATTTTATTTTCCTTGGCTTGACTAAAGGGCTTTGGTATATGACATAATGTTGGGCCACAGAACCACAGCCATTTACGTAGCTATACTCCCTAGGAGAAGGAGGTAGGCCTGACATGATTAGTTTTCTATACGGGCCTGGCAGGAAGGTGATCCCAGATTAGCCGCTGCGGCGGCTTCCCAATAGAAAAGTAATCAACGCTCTGGTGGACGAGGCTGTAGCAGACACTAATCTCCTGCAAAGACAAACAGCAGTAACTGCTTACTTGTAAAGTAAGCAGTTACTGTTATTTGTCTTTGCGCTGCTGTAGTCGCAATGTGAATGGGGTCAGGGATGGCGAGAGAGGTTGCCATGGGAACAAATCAAATTAGCGTTTGTGGAGATTGGATAAAAAAGAGGTTGTCATGGTAATTGTGAGGTGTGAGGGCGGCAGTGAGGCGCCGTCTGTGACCTCACCTACTGTTATAGGATCTACGTCATACCTCATTATCTAATTTACTAAACTGACTATGATCTGCCGTAATCAGGTAATCAGGTAATGATCAAGTAATCGCAAGCAAAACAATGCGTTAATTGGAACCAGGAATACTATAAATAATGAACAATAAAATAAATGTATTTTTCACTTTAAAAATGTCAGATACATTTATTCAACAATAATTCAATCAAAATGAGATGATTGGGGTTTTATGTCACCTTTGTGTAGGCCAAACTGGGTCAGGAGAACCTCCTGAGAATGGTGAGATGAATGAGATGACACTGCCCTCCAGGCACAAAATTCGACATTCAAGCATTGCTGAGTCTTTACGAGTGAGCAGCGAAGAAACGTTTATTTTATTTGCAATTTGAATGCCAGAGTGGGGTTCGAGCACGTGATCTCCGACACTTTTGAAGCAGGTAGCTTTAACCACTTATCCAGGTCCCCCGAACCTGACATAATAACCTATAAATCAATATATATATATATATATATATATATATATATATATATATATATATATATATATATATATGTATATATATGTTATATATATATATATATTATTCAAGTAATCGCAAGCAAAGCAATGCGTTTCTTGGACCCATGAACAATACAAAGAATGAACGATGACATAAATGTATTTTTCACCTAAAATGAAATGAATCGGGCTTTAGGCCACCTTTGTGCACATATAGGCTAAACTGGGCCAGGAGAACCTCCTGAGGATGGTGAGATGATTGAGATGACACTGTCCTCCAGACACAGGATTCGAAATTCGAGCCCCGGCGGTCTGAGGCTGATCACGCTACCTCTCGGTCACGGAGGCTCCCCACAATACTGACTTTCACACCTGGTTGGGGAAGAAACATTTTTTGTTTCTTTCAAACCGCCGAGACCGGGAACCGAACCGCGAACTCTGGCGTGAAAGGCAGCGGTGCTAACCACTACCCTAGGGCCCCCGCCCATTTTTCACCTAAAAAATATCACATATATTTATTTAATAATTCAACCCAAGGGGGGATTTTGTAGATGCATAAATTATGGTAAGAGGAAGGAGCGCGCAGCGCGTGGCCCTGCGCGAAATTAGCGTCGATACACTGGTGTCAACCTTAACTCGACGAGGCCACCATTACCAGTTAAAGCGCTAAATGAACATAATAAATACAATTTAAATTTTCAGCCACTTGAAGTTGTGTCTCGCTAACGCGACCCACAACTTCAAGTGGTGGAAAAAACTCGTATTTGTTTAATTTGAGACAAAATATTTGCACATCTTGATTCCTAAAAAAACATTTCATTCCGAATATCTGTGATTTTATCGACTCAAACAACAGATTAACCCTTTCAAGCCTAAATTTATCATTGTCATCTTCATCCACTACAAGCCGCGAATTGCTGTCGCAATTCTCGACTTGTAGTGGATGAAGATGACTTGATGTGGTTTAAAAATTAAAGAAAATTACCATGTATTGGTAAACATGTTTCATGGAAATTTTCGTTATAAAACCCCTGGTTGGAGGAAAATTAAGTCTGTTTTCAGGGATGTAAAATGATGCTTCAATGCATCGTGATGGTTGAAAGGGTTAAAAACGACTTAGCGCTAGCGGCTTTAGGGTTGACGTGATCTCCCACACTGAGAATGGAGCAACAGGGTTAGTTCTCTGAAAAAATCCACGCAGGATCAGCGGGGTTCGAACCCGGGATGCATGCATGACTGACGAGGCAGCCGGGCGTTCTACCAAAGTGACACGTCCCTCTTCTACTGTTTTCGGTTTCCGTGATAGCTTGTTCTGATAGTTTAATTCTATGGATCGCGTTGCGTCAGTGGGTAAAAAATTATCAGATTTGAAAAATGGAGGGCAACTTTTTTCAAATCTTTCTGATTGATGTCACGTTTTATCTTTAAACGCCCCATTTAGTCCCCAGACCTACTCTGTGCCACACTTTAACTCTACTGTTTGACTTTGTGTTACATTCACTTATTCCACGTCACCCGGGACCAGTTTCTTTTCTCATTCCTGTCAATTCAGGGTGAATGGTTTGCCACCAGATTCCTTTGAGGTCAGATAACACGACCCTTTGATCTCGATATAAAATCTAAGCGTCTGTATTTGTAGTGAAACGGTTTCCGCCGGATTATCGTTATTTGTAATAGCACTTTAAAGTTACAGCTCTAAATCATGTATGTTGTATGAGGACATATTCTATAATCTTTCTAGTTTCTCTCAAATTTGAACATGTAAATAATCAAAAACATTTCTGTCTTAATTGAACAATACAGTATTATAACGGTACTCTAAACTGTACTCTGGGGTTGATAGTAAATTGTATGGCGGTCTCATATACAATAATCTAAACTGTACAAAGTCCTGTGGTTGGCAGTGATTTTTATTGTAGAATAATCTAGACTGTACAAACGAGCGGGTGGATTCCTGCCAGTTGTACAGTAGCCTTACTCTTACTGTACAAATACCTGGGTTGAATTTCTTGTTTTGATGTAACAATTAAGTTCCCATGGCAGATATAGTTATGGAGTGTCCCCAAGTCTTTAGGTAAATATAGCACATAATTTACACTCCCACACCATTAGGCCTACTGGCCATTACTGGTTATCAGATCATAAGTTCTGATCATATTTTGCGCATTTCATGTATTGGGTGCCCGCATGTGTTACTGTTCAGTATACTGCAATATTTATTTTATAGTGATTTTGTGCTTACAAATAAATGCATTTTAAGACATATTTTTAGTAGAAATAATATAATTTTCCAATAATGTTGATATTTTACTATTAGTGAAACAGGTCTTTCAGTAAACTTTTCCTTTGGTTCTATTTATTGTTTCACGTCTCGAGAAAAAGGAAACAGTGGATAGATAAAAAAAAATAGACAAACGAGTACTTTGAGCGTGATAATTGCTTTTTGGTATTTATAGTAACAAATCAAGCTGTGCAATCATAGAAAACGACCAGATTTAAAAGGGAAATGTCAGACATAGGAAAATTTGGATTGATGCATTGAAAAGTTCAAACATGAGACCTTATTAAATCTGGTTATATCTGGCTAAATAAAAAGTTTGAGTGTTCGCTTTGTACGAGCGTCATATATAATTGTTGTATATGTTTTAAAAAAACATTAACCTAATCCATACAGCTCTGAAATATTTTTGTATATATAAACTATGGAGACAAAAGATAACTTTTTTTAATTTGAAATAATCACAAATGTTTTAGTAGTTTACTATTTCTGCTTTATTTGAATACTTATGTTATGGGTCTACGGCCAATAGAAATGCTTTAGTCTTTCAGTGGGGATCGGCTTTAGACGTCAGAATCTGACGTCTATAGACGTCAGATTCTGACGTCTAAGGTCGGTCCCCGCCCTGAAACGGTTAATAAAAGAAGATAAACTTTGTGTAGAAAATGCATTAATTTGATGTCAGAAGAAAAGAGCTTGACTTTTGTGGCAAGTTGATTTTGAAAGCAATGTAGAACAATCAATCAGCATCCATTCAGCGTCCAACTTGACAACTACAGTGGCCCACCTACGGCAGACGCAGTCCAACACGTTATATAAAACGGAACATTGTCTGAATGTAATAATGTGGAGGTCCCATTGCTTCTCTGTCTGTTTTCATGCGATCTGATCTGATCAGACTGACGATAAGTCAAGTCAATAAGACCATAGCTAATAACATTTCCCTGAATCAGTTTTTTGGGGAATCTTTCATCTCTGGTTTTCCTCAGACCACTTTTTCCTGACAGTCTCTCCCCAAACACATGTACTTTCTTCCCGTTATGTAAAATGAGAGAAAATCACAGATTCGTTTCTGTCCTGACTCTAAAAAATCTACTGTTTCGAGAGCCATTTGTAGTCTAAAACACTATTTTTCTGAAAAAATGGTTTATTGTTCATTGCAGTATATTTTTTGTTAAATGAGTAGTCCACTGTGTACGAACAGCGGGACGAATCTATAGCCAGAAAGAACCATCATGATTACAGAGATAGAGGCGATCGGGGTACAACTAAAATCAAAAACATACATAGAGTGGTATATAGCTTTATTCTACTGTTTTCAGAGCCATTTCTAGTTTAAAATACTATCTTCCCTGAAAAATGGTTTATTGTTAATTGCAGTGGATGCCCTGTTAACCCCTATCCTGGTTGAGCTTTAATTTTCAACCACTTGAAGTTGTGTCTCGCTACCGCGATCCACAACCTCAAGTTATTAAAAATTACATATATTTGTTTATTTTGAGACGAAATATTTGGGAATCTCGATGTTTAAACATTCATTTCATTCCCAAAAACAGTGATTTAACATCATTTTTTTTATATTACATTTATTCCGTTATTACTGTTGTTTCTATCCTGTCTTTCCATGCAGCCGCTGATCGTCAATGTGAGAAACAAAGTCATCAATAACAGGCACGGTATCCATGGTATACTTCATCATTCATTAATCAGGCTTTACTATAATTTTCTCATTATCATTAATTACCTGCAGATTAATCTGGCTGGATGCTTGCTGGCGAGTCAAGTTTCATCTCGCACATTCTAGTTGTCATGACAACCGTATTAATACGGCTGCTCGCACAGTCAGGTAATTTAAACGAAGTAAAGAATAAACGTCGCCCACAAATACTAATATTTAATGAGTGTTAGTTAGTCAGGCATATCATCACCATCTATATCAGTTACATTGCATGCCAGCTTTGAGAATTTCAGGAAAACATAGGTAGTCATAATAGTCGATAAGAGAACAAATTAAAAGCAACGATCATTTTCTAAAAAAAAGTGATGACATTTTTTATACAATCTGCATCAAAGACTATTGCTGTTGCCATGGGGATAACTCGGATATAAAATCTAAGCGTCTGTATATGTAGTGAAACGGTTTCCGCCGAATTATCGTAATTTGGAATAGCACTTTAAAGTTACAGCTCTAAATCATGTATGTGGTATGAGGACATATTCTATAATCTTCATAGTTTCTCTCAAATTTGAACATGTAAACATTCAAAAACATTTTTAATTCCTAATTGAACAATACAGTATTATAACGGTACTCTAAACTGTACTCTGGGGTTGATAGTAAATTGTATGGCGGTCTCATATACAAAAATCTACACTGTACAAAGTCCTGTGGTTGGCGGTGATTTTTATTGTAGAATAATCTAGACTGTACAAACGAGCGGGTGGATTCCTGCCAGTTATACAGTAGCCTTACTCTTACTGTACAAAGACCTGAGTTGAATTTCTTGTTTTGCTGTAACAATTAAGTTCCTATGGCAGTTATAGTTATGGAGTGTCCCCAAGTCTTTAGGTAAATATAGCACATAGTTTACATTCCCACACCATTAGGCCTAATGGCCATTACTGGATATCAGATCATAAGTTTTGATCATATTTTGCGCATTTCATGTATCGGGTGCCCGCATGTGTTACTGTTCAGTATACCGCAATGTTTATTTTATAATGATTTTGCGCTTAGAAATAAATGCATTTTAAGACATATTTTTAGTAGAAATAATATTATTTTCCAATAATGTTGATATTTTACTATCAGTGAAACAGGTTTTTCAGTAAACTTTTCTTTTGGTTCTATTTATTGTTTCACGTCTCGAGAAAAGGAAACAGTGGATAGATAAAAAAATAAACGAACGAGTACTTTTAGCGTGATAATTGCTTTATGGTATTTATGGCAACAAATCAGGCTGTGCAATCATAGAAAACAACCAGATTTAAAAGGAAAATGTCAGACATAGGAAAATGTGGATTGATGCATTGAAAAGTTCAAACATGAGACCTTATTAAATCTGGTTATATCTGGCTAAATAAAAAGTTTGAGTGTTCGCTTTGTACGAGCGTCATATATAATTGTTGTATATGTTTTAAAAAAACATTACCCTAATCCATGCAGCTTTGAAATATTTTTGTATATATAAACTATGGAGACAAAAGATAACTTTTTTAATTTGAAATAATCACAAATGTCTTAGTAGTTTACTATTTCTGCTTTATTTATGTTATGGGTCTACGGCCATTAGAAATGTTTCAGTCTTTCAGTGGGGATCGGCTTTAGACGTCAGAATCTGACGTCTATAGACGTCAGATTCTGACGTCTAAGGTCGGTCCCCGCCCTGAAACGGTTAATAAAAGAAGATAAACTTTGTGTAAAAAATGCATTAATTTGATGACAGAAGAAAAGAGCTTGACTTTTGTGGCAAGTTGATTTTGAAAGCAATGTATCAATCAATCAATCAGCATCCATTCAGCGTCCAACTTGACAATTACAGTGGCCCACCTACGGCAGACGCAGTCCAACACGTTATATAAAACGGAACATTGTCTGAATGTCGGCCAAATGTAATAATATGGAGGTCCCATCGCTTCTCTGTCTGTTTTCATGCGATGTAATCTGATCAGACTGACGATAAGTCAAGTCAATAAGACCATAGCTGATAACATTTCCCTGAATCAGTTTTTTGGGGAATCTTTCATCTCTGGTTTTCCTCAGATCACTTTTTCCTGACAGGAAGAGTCTCTCCCCAAACACATGTACTTTCTTCCCGTTATGTAAAATGGGAGAAAATCACAGATTCGTTTCTGTCTTGACTCTAAAGAATCTACTGTTTCGAGAGCCATTTGTAGTCTAAAACACAATTACTGAAAAAATGGTTTACTGTTCATTACAGTATATTTTTTGTTAAATGAGTAGTCCACTGTGTACGAACAGCGGGACGAGTCTATAGCCAGAAAGAACCATCATGATTACAGAAATAGAGGCAATTGGGGTAGAACTAAAATCAAAAACATACATAGAGTGGTATATAGCTTTAATCTACTGTTTTCAGAGGCATTTCTAGTTTAAAATACTATCTTCCCTGAAAAATTGTTTATTGTTAATTGCAGTAGATGCACTGTAAACCCCTATCCGGGTTAAGCTTAAATTTTCAACCACTTGAAGTTGTGTCTCGCTACCGCGATCCACAACCTCAAGTTATTAAAAATTACACATATTTGTTTATTTTGAGACGAAATATTTGGGAATCTCGATGTTTGAACATTCATTACATCCCCAATAACAGTGATTTAACATCATTTTTCTTATATTACATTTATTCCGTTATTACTGTTGTTTCTATCCTGTCTTTCCATGCAGCCGCTGATCGTCAATGTGAAAAACAAAGTCATCAATAACAGGCACGCTATCCATGGTATCTTTCATTATTCTTTAATCAGGCTCTGACTATAATTTTCTCATTATCATTAATTACCTGCAGATTAATCTGGCTGGATGCTTGCTGACGAGTCAAGTTTCATCTCGCACATTCTAGTTGTCATGACAACCGTATTAATGCGGCTGCTCGCACAGTCAGGTAATTTAAACGAGGTAAAGAATAAACGTCGCCCACAAATACTAATAATTAATCAGCGTTAGTTAGTCAGGCATATCATCACCATTTATATCAGTTACATTTCATGCCAACTTTGAGAATTTCAGGAAAGCATAGGTAGTCATAATAGTCGATAAGAGAACCTATTAAAAACCACAATCATTTTATGAAAAAATCCACCTGTGCGAAACAGCGCCAGAACTTAAACAATCATTGATTATTTTAATACTAGAGAATTTCAGGAGAACATAGGTAGTCATAATAGTCGATAAGAGAACAAATTAAAAGCCACGATCATTTTCTAAAAAAAAACACCTGTGCGAAACAAAGCCAGAACTTAAACAATCATTGATTATTTTAATACTAGTCACTGTCATGATGCTTATATAACCTACCATGAAAATAACCTACCATGTAGCAGATGTTTTTCAACTTCAAAGCTGGACAGCAAATAAATAAATAGCTATTTAATATATTCATTGCTGTAACAGATATATATTATAATATATATATCGACCACTTGTTTTTTTAACTTTTATGTTTTCGTTTTTATTCAATATCAGGAGTTCTTGATAACGATATTATACTGCATCAGTAACCAGACAAAAATGTCGATGTCAGTTGAAGGTCATTTTTTGTATGTCTGACGGTAATTCGTCCACAATCAAAAATTATGTTTCTAAAGAAAACACAAATGTAACATCAATATGTAGCATTGTGGGAGAATGCTATTGCTGCCTTGACCACTTCACGCGGGGATCCCGGTGTAGTGGTTAAACCTGCCTGCTTGGAAAGTTGAGGGTTGGAACCCCGCTCTGACATTCAAGTTTCAAAGAAATAAAATGTGGCATCTCATTCATCTCACCATTCTCAGGAGGTTCACCTCGCCCAGTTTAGTCTACATGTGCACAGGGGTGGTCTAACACACCATTTATTTCATTTTCGTGTTATGTATCTCTGAAGGTGATTCGTGCACGAACAAAAATGATGCTTCAAAAGAAAACAAGAAGTTTGCATCATCAAAATGTAGCATTGTGGGAGAACACTGTTGGTGCCTTGACCACATCACAGCTCGTGATGGTGACAATGTAACAAGCACTGGGATGCCCCCGTAATGAACTGACCAGAAAACCAACCAACTGGGAACATCCCATTAGGCTGCCATGGTTACCAATGACATCCACTGCCAGGATTGGTTATAACAGCAGTTGTCAAGGTAATTGTAAGGCTGCGCTTTAAATCGGACACGGGACGTTGACCCAATGCTGATTCAATGTTGGCCAGCGTCTGCGCCGCTGGCCCAACATTAATTCGGCATTGGGTGAATGTATCTTGTAGACTTGGACACCGCGACCGCTTGATGACTGGTCAACGCTGTCCCAGTGCTGGCCCACAGGTGCATTAACACTGCCAGAGATATGTGACATTTTCTGTGCATGGTGTGAGGTTGAAGTGGCCACTCTGTGGCTGTGACATGTCCTCATTAACGCCTCTTCTCCTGCAATGAAACACCTTCTGATCTCTACCGCTAAATATCTACATGACTATATATCCCTGCTCCATGATTCCCAGGTAAATAAAACGTCTAATTTATTTACTTCAATGTGTTGTCGTAACTTCAGTTGGTCGAACAAGTCTGTCAAGTCAAACTCCACATGAATAAATAAAAATAAAATGAAAGTAAATAAAAGCACAGAGTTTCCCCAATATTTAAAGTGTTTTTAAGTCAAAAAAGTGCGTCGTACTTAAAAAAAACTCTTTACGTTTTGATCGAGACATATATTTTTAACAAATCCAGCTAGCGAGTAATTTAATCATCTCCAGGCTTGTGGCTCTTTTGCAAATACAAGTACAAAACATTGTCACAAAACACATTTGAAACTCAATAAAACAGTTCAGTCGCCAGTTTACATACAGCATTGAATGTAAAAGAATAGATGAATTTGGATTTTAAAAGGTTGATGACAGTGGGCGGTCATTTTTCATCGTGATGTGTGAGAGTTAACTGCGGTCTTGTGCTATGTGTCTCTGCAGAGGAGGTTATACGTCCAGCAAACACGATACATGGATTAAATGATGGGTCAGTGGTGGGTCACAGACCAGAGAGATGCTCCAGCCTCAGTACAATAAAGAACCGGGGTCCTGGTGTAGTGGTTAAAGTTGGACTGCTTGGGAGTTCGGAGATCGCCGGTTAGTTCCCCGTTCTGGCATTCAAGTTTAAAGAAACAAAATGTTTCTTCCCCACTCACTCGTAAAGATTCAATGCTGCTGGGATCCTCCGTGACTGAGAAGTAGCGTGCTCGGCATCAGACCACCACGGCTGGAATTTCGAATAATGTGTCTTCAGGGCAGTGTCATCTAAACATCCTTAGGAGTTTCTTCTGGTCCAGTTTAGCCTATATATGCACAAAGGTGGCCTAAAACATAAAACCCTATTGATTTCATTTCAATACAATGAGCATGGTGAGTTGAGCCTAGACTACCCATCTGGCCTCCCGTCATGCTCAACTCAGCGGGATCCAAAGGAGGGGGGCATGTGATATCCCCCCTTTCAAAACCAATTTGCATCAACATCTTCTAAATTTGACACTCGAAATTGACGAAGGCACTACCATAATCAATTTGGAGTGTCACCAGCCCCTTTTCAAAATTGTACATCCGTCCGTGGAACTGATGAAGAAGGAACAACATGATACATTAAAGGTTTTTTATTGCAATTTGAAATTATTCTAAATGTCTAAGTTAGCTCTTCCTGCTTCACTTAAATACCTATGTTATGGGTCTACGGTCATTAGAAATATTTTGATTCTTTCAGTGCGGGGACCGTCTGCAGACGTCAGATTCTGACGTCTATAGACGTCAGCTTCTGACGTCTATAGACGTCAGATTCTGACGTCTATAGACGTCAGATTCTGACGTGTTCACGCGCTAAAAGGGTTAAAGGCCAACACAAAAAACACGGGATGCTGAACCAATGTTGATTTAATGTTGTCCAGCGTCGCTGCGTCTCCATTCTCCTAGGAGCCCTCAAACACCAGCTGTCTCTAATCTTTACATCAATCTATCTATCCACATAGATTTTGTTGAGGTAAGCTGTTTATGGAGAACATTTTTGTCCCGTGCTAATAACCAGATGTTTGCTGTATCCTTTGATCGTTTTTTTCAAATACGCCATGTGGCGAAAACCCTTTAGCCGCTGGTCACTGTTATAGTCGTTTTTCAATAATCTATTAGTACAATAAATACCAGCTTTCAAACATGTTAATGACAAAACGCGATATCAATCAACAAGACTTCGTTCACCCCTATTTTGTCAAATCTGAATAACATCCACTCACTTGAAGTTGTGAATCGTGTCAGCGAGACACAACTTCAAGTGATTGGAAATACCAATTTAATAACTTGGTGGTCAAAGTGGTAACTAAATATTTCGTACACATAAGATAACAAGATATATATGGCATGTACATATTATGTATTTATTTGTATTATGTTGGCATGTTAGCGATTTAGTCTAAATAGGGGTCTCTAGCATATCATCATATTATTGTATGGCTTGCTTTTCAATCCATATAAATTATTAACTAGTTTCTGCTAGTTAAAACAATTAAAAAAATCCGAGAAAAACTCGGAAGTGGGTGGGTGGGTCAAGCCCCAACTCGGATCTCTTTTTTTTTGGAAAGATTGTGTTTTTTGTGTTGTTTTTGTCGTTGTACATGTTTCCAAAAAAATATTAAAAAATGGATAGGGGGGTGGGTGGGTATGGTCTGGACAATCCGAGTTTTTCTCTATTTTTGGAATTGTTTTAACTTGACAAGTTTGTCTGTATTCTATATCCACTGCTACGATTATGTAAAGTTTTCATCTAAATTAATTCTATGTACCGATACCCCGTTAGTCGAAGTGGGTGGGTGGGTCAAGCCCCAACTCGGATCTCTTTTTTTTTGGAAATAATGTGTTTTATGTGTTGTTTTTGTCGTTGTACATGTTCCAAAAAAATAAAAAATTAGATGGAGGGGGGGGGGGGTGGATGGGGTCTGGACAATCCGAGTTTTTCTCAGATTTTTGGAATTGTTTTACCCCTTGACAAGACCCCTAAGTTTGTCTGTATTCTATATCCACTGCTACCATTATGTAAAGTTTTCATCTAAATTAATTCTATGTACCGATACCCCGTTAGTCGAAATATATATATGATGAATAACAGTTCTTCTTCTTTCCGCCATTATGATTGCACAGTTCTCCTTCTCTCGGCCACGATGATTGCACAGTTCTTCATCCCTCGACCATTATGACTGCACAGTTCTTCTTCTCTCGGCCATTATGATTGCACAGTTCTCCTTCTCTCGGCCATTATGATTGCACAGTTCTTCTTCTCTCGACCATTATGATTGCACAGTTCTTCTTCTCTCGGCCATGATGAGTGCACAGTTCGCCTGCTCTCGGCCATGATAAGTGCACAGTTTTTCTTTTCTCGGCCATTATGATTGCACAGTTCGCCTGCTCTCGGCCATGATGAGTGCACAGTTCTTCTTCTATTGGCCATTATGATTGCACAGTTCGCCTGTTCTCGGCCATGATGAGTGCACAGTTCTCCTTCTCCCCGCCATGATGAATGCACAGTTCTTCTACTCTCCGCCATGAAGATTGCACAGTTCTTCTACTCTCTGTCATTGTGATTGCACAGTTCTCCTTATTTCGGCCATGATGATTGCACAGTTCTTCTTCTCGCGGCCATGATGATTGCACAGTTCTTATGAGCTCGGCCATGATGACTGCACAGTTCATCTCTCCGCCGTGATGATTGCACAGTTCTTCTTCTCGCCGCCATGATGATTGCACAGTTCATTTGTTTTCCGCCATGATGATTGCACAGTTCTTCGTCTCTCGTCCGTAATTATTGCACAGTTCTTCCACTCTCCGCCATGATGAATGCACAGTTCTTCTTCTCCCCGCCGTGATGATTGCACATTTCTTATGAAATCGGCCATGGGGATTGCACAGTTCTTCTTCTTTCGAACATGATGTTTGCACTGTTCTTCTTATTTCGTCCGTAATTATTGCACAGTTCTTCTTCTCTCCGCCATGATGATTGCACAGTTCTTTTTATCTCCGCCATGATAATTGCACAGTTCTTCATTTCTCGGACTTGATGATTGCACAGTTTTTCTTCTCTTGGCCTTAATTATTGCATAGTTATTTTTCTCCCCGGCCATGATGACTGCACAGTTCGTTTTCTCTCGTCCGTAATTATTGCACAGTTCTTCTTCTCTCGGCCGTAATTATTGCACAGTTCTCCTTCTCTTGGCCATGATGATTGCACAGTTCTCTTTCTCTTGGCCATGCACAATTATTCTTCTATTATTCATGGTGGTCGTACAGTTCCTCTTCTCTCGGTCTTGATATCTGCAGAGACTGGTGATGCTTAAATAAGGCTGCATGTCACGAGAGAAGACATGACAAAGGACCATCAGAAAACATAACTCCTGAAGACGTACCCAGCGTTCCCACTGGGCATAGGACGTTGTTGTAACGTTAAATCAACGTCATTGTCGTTGATTTACCGTCGCAACAACGTCGTGTGCCCAGTGGGATTTGTGAGTGGCATCGGTAACGTCTACATAACGTTGTCCCAAAAGCTGTAAAGGAGAACTGCGTTTGTTACATTTACTAAACCTCGGTTCAACGTCTAGTCCATTTAGCCACATTGTGATGTGTTGAAGAGCATCCATCTGATGATAACAGGATTCACTAAAAACTGTCATTTCTCCAGATTAACTCTTGCATCATTGAAATATTTTTGAGTAAACCAAAGGGTTTTTTCAATTTGAAATCATCATAGATGTCTTAGCTAGCTATTTCCGCTTCATTCGAAATCTGTGTTATGGCCATTATAAATATTTTAATTCTTTCAGTGCGGGGACCGACTTTATAGTCAGGGTCTGACGTCCACAGACGTCAGATTCTGACGTATAAAGAAGATCCCTGCACTGAAAGGTTTAAAAAAGTGTAGTAATGATATGAGTGATGGCGCGTGGAGCTGTGACGATGATTAGAAAGGTATGAACAAGTCCATTATGGAGGATCAGGGCAAAAACAAGACGCATCCTACGTCTGCGAACCACGCTCAACATTAGCCCTCTCACCGCTAAGTACGGCTATGATCGTTTTTAATCCGTTGTAATAACCAGTCAAATAATATTGTCAGTGGGAATGAAATGAGTGTTTAAACATCAAGATCTGCAAATATTTGGTCACAAATTAAACTGAGTAATATCATGGGAAATGTTCATCCACTTGAAGTTGTGAGTCGTCTTAGCGAGACGCAACTCCAAGTGGGTGAAAATATAAATATTATAACTTGGTGGCGAAAGGGTTAAAGATACATTGCCGCAAAGTACATAGCTTACTAGGAAATAAACACTAACGTTAGTCGATTTATTATTCCAGTTGAAGCCAGCAACTGCAACAATAGGGCGTACGTTGACTATGGAAATATTCATACGGCAGAGAATGAGATGAGTGATTGTCAGATTAGAGCGTCTTCTTAATATCCCGATATAATATTACGTCAGACAGAAACCCTATTTTCTGATGACTTTGAAGGATAAAATCTTAGATACCCATAAATATACCCATTCTAGTGTGAAAATCATCAACAAATGTTCTATGGATGGGTATTTAACCCTTTCAGTGCGGGAATCGACCTTAGACGTCATAATCTGACGTATATGAACGTTAGATTTTGACGCCTAAATCGATTCCTGCACTGAAAGAGTATAAATGGCCATAGATTCATAACATAGGTGTACAAATGAAGCGGAAAGAGCAAACTATGAAATTAAAACAAAATAATAATATTAATAAAATAAAAATTTAATATAAAATTTAATTGAAAAAAATAAATTGTGAATGAATTTAATATAAATCAAGTGTACAAATTATGCAAGGTTATCGAAAAAAGTGAGATGAGTACTATAAAATGTATACATACTTTTTCTTATGATGATATGATCACTTTGCACCTTCAACCACTTATACATGACAAATGAGCGGGCAGCTCTGTAGGGCACAATTTTTGTTTGGTAAATTTCGAGTTTTTACAGATTGGTGATACATTTATACTTCCGCTGTAGGAAACATGACCGTAAATTTGTTTGACAATAGGCTGGAGAAATAGAGTGAAAGGTTGCCATGGTCACCAATCACTTCAGAGACAACTAGGATCAGTGAATGGAGTGTGTTGTCATAGTTATTGCGGAGTTATTGTGTAGGTGTGAGGTATGTGGATAGACCAGCTTCATTAGCAGGTGAGCCTCTGGAACAAAGAATCAGTAAAGCTGAAGTAGATGAATCAATGTTTTCCCAGAAAATACAAAACATGTGTATAACATTTATACAACGTTGACCCAGTTGGACCAACATTGTATAAATGTTATTCAAATGTTCTGTGTTTGCTGGGTTGGTGACAAACAGTATTGTGTGTCAGTATTCTTACTTAACACCTAACGCCCATCTTCCCTTGGCCAGTCTCACGCGTGTGCTTACCGCACTGCGTGCTCGTAAGTAAGATATCTTGCTGTGGAAGATGCTAGCGCCGGACGCATTGTTTTACGAAGCATATAATAAGAATGTATTTCGCTCTTTACCAATGTTTATACGAAGCTTGTGATCAATGATATTTTAGGTGAATGACATATTATTTTATATTTTATATATCATTTTCAAGCATTTCAGGAAATCATCTGAAATGTCAATCTGGGGGTCAAATCAGTCAATCAGGGTGGCAAAATATATGAATGAATGAATGAATGAATGAAATCTTATATAGCGCATGTATCCAGCCGGCGGCTGTTCAGAGCGCTGTACATCGAGAGTAACTTAGCAAGGCCTGTTATCATTCAAATTCCAACTCAGTCTCCTGGGAGATATACAGCTGAGCTGCCATTGAGGCGCATCAAGCTATTTTCATTCCAAGCGAATTCGCCTTATGTGCCAAGTACTCACACATTGTGGATTTTCTGGGGTCTCGCTGGATGGAAACTGCGCCTACGTCCATTGAGGTTCTTTTACGTCCAACTCTAGGTCAGTCAGACGAGCCATCTGATTTACGTGGTTCTCTGAGCCCCACGAGTGTATACAGCACCTGGCAGTCACCAGGCGGTCACCCATCCAATTATGAACCGGGCGCGACGTCGCCTAACTTCAGTGATAGAGCCAATCACGATGAGCGAACGCCGTATTCCGTATATGCAGTTATATCCACAAAATTTGTAAACTGTGCTGTATTGATGGTTGTTTTCAGTGGTTGTGTCAGTATAATACAACAATGGTATTACGTTTCACAGGGATCAAAAGTGGTAGGTGGAAAAGACTGGAGAGGTAGAAAAATACATTTATTCTAACCGGCTTCCTCAGATCTTCTATTTCCAGCTCAGATCAAATGGAAGGGGCAGCCCTCCTTTTTTATAAATGAGGCGACTGATATTCTGATTTCAGAGCATTTCCTGTTAGAGGCTTGTACTAGTTAATCCATGTCCCAGGCAGCGCAGGTCTCCCCTAGATAGAATGATCAATAGAAAACGTTTCGTGTGATTCAAATTGTGTCAGCTATTGTAGTCTTAAGCAACACAATCATGTGAAAAATCTTCCGAAAGCCAACATTTTATTTTCGATTCTTGCTATGTCCATAATATGTGAACATGTCCATAGACTAGAATTGTTGACGTCTTTAAAATTGTGGGTTGCTGTGACAACCTAGCAAGTGTGCAGAAAGCCCCATTTAGCATTTATTCCCGTATTTCTTATTTTGGACATGCATGTCCGAAATTAAATTTCGTCCTTATTTCTCGCTTAACTGGTAAACGCACAGCACAACAATAAAAAACTATTGGCTCAACGTATCGTAGTCTGGGACCCTAGGGTAGTGGTTAGCACCACTGCCTTTCACGCCAGAGTTCGGCGGTTTGAAAGAAGCAAAAAGGGTTTGAATTTCGAATCCTGTGTCTGGAGAGCAGTGTTATCTCACTCATCTCACCATCCACAGGAGGTTCTCCTGGCTCAATTCAGCCTGTATGTGCACAAAGGTGGGCTAAAGCTCGATTCATTTCATTTTTTGGTGATGACCCAGACTGAATGCATGATGGTGGCCTCAAAGGGACTGATAACTGGCCTGACCGACGATGGCCTGTGAGGAAGAGAGTTGTTTTGTTTTTGTTATTCGATAAAAAAAATAGTTCTATAGACTTATTCATTGAAATAATAAAATAACTAAACAAAATTAATCGATTCATCAAGAATGATTGGACCGGTGCCGACCTGGTAACCCGGAACATTCACAGACAGAATAATAGTTGCTGAGGAAGAGAGTGTATGTTTCTGATGAAAAAGCCTGACAGACGATGGCTTGCGAGGGAAAGATAACCTCAACACACACAGATCGTGCAGGTTTTTTGCAGTGTTAGCTTTCTGGTTGAGCAAACTCTGGAATGTTACATGTATAAACAAGATAAAGGACGTGGCACTGGTAGAGATTAAGCTTGATTTAATCCCGGAGAAAATAGCTTGCTAAAATCATTATTTAGACTCTTCAACCACTATTTGTTTGGCACCATTTGATAACTAAAAACAGTAAACTACATGTTCGTCTTTAATCTGTTTTACTAACAGTTCTTTATTGTGAAAGAAATGATTGCTTAGACACCAAGATTGGCAAATGTTTGGTCCCAAATTAAACACATATTTAAATTAATTTTCACTCGCAACATTGGTCCATCATTGGGTTGATGTATCGTGTTTGCTGGGGAGACATTCATGATGATTCAAATTTTAAAAACTCGCTGGTTGCTTGGTTTATATCTAAAAAAAAACATTTCAGGGGTTTAACCCTTTCAGGCCTGAATTTACCGTTGTCATCTTCATCCACTACAAGCCGTGAATTGCTGTCGCAATTCTCTTGTGGTGGATGAAGATGACTTGATCTGATCTGAAAATTGAAGCAAATTGTCAAGTATAGGTAAACCAGTTTCATGGAAATTTTCATTCCAAAGCCCATAGTTGTAGGAAAATTAGGTCTGTTTTCAGGGATGTAAAATGATGCTTTAATGCATCGTGAAGGCTTAAAGGTTTACGGGTTAACAGTGACTCCATTGGTGCCGTTGTCACCAGAAAAAACGCGTCTTTTTTTAAGTGGGTTTCAACAGTCTGCAAAGCAATGCAAAAATCCAATAAACTTCTTTCAGCGCCCATTTCATGTGGCTCATAATGGACGTTGGCCAAGCATTGTTTGGATATCGGCAGAATGTAATTTAGTTTACTGTCTGTTCATATGCTCTGGTGTGACTTACTGGCAAGTCAACTGAACAACACCATAAGTAATGGCTAAGTAATAGCATTTATCTTCAGGAGAAAACATTCACCTCTTTCCTGTTCTCTTCCCTTACAGATGTCTCTGACCACAAAGACTGAATTGGACAGGAAACATTAAATTATAACCTGTAACAAAATTAGTGGAAGCTGATGTATTTTTTTCACAAATAATAGAGGGATACCCACTAAATGAAAAACTAATGAGTCCCTAGTAAACAACGTTTTGGCTTTTTATTCTTTCAAGATGGCCGCCATCTTGTTGAAATACATCCCGCATACTATAATACGATATTATTTTCATATAGTACAGCATAAGCTGATAAATCCAGCTTACAAGTATGCCACATATATAAAAACAAACTGTTGTATGACATTTAGATATGTACCGGTATTTAGCATGAAAGATGCAAATTTACAGCCGCCATTACCGAAAATACAGCTTCAAGCAATATCTCAGGAACTAATCAACTTCGCATCTGAAATAAAGACAAGTGTCTACACTAGGGTTTTCATGGTCAACGATTGTATTGCAGTATATTTTATTAAGATCTAATCAGCGTCCAATGTGTGCTTCATCTACTGCATGATACAATGTACGTTAGCCAAGCATTGTCTGAATATTGTCAGAATGTAATCTAGTTCACTGTCTGTTCCAATGCTCTGATGTGAATGACTGGCAAATCAACTGAACAACTCGATAAGTAGTAGCTAAGTAATAGCATTTCTCTCTGGATCCAGTTTTTCAGGAGAGAACATCCATCTCTTTCCTGTTCTCTTCCCTTACGGATTACTCTGGCCACAAAGACTGAATAGTGCAGGAGCATTAAATTATAACCTGTAACAAAATTGCTACAAAGAGAGCAAAGACTGTATCGTCGCCTCGGAGCTAAATGATCCTATCTGCCCCGTCGCCTCGGAGCTAAAGGATCCTATCTGACACTCGTTAGAGTGGCAGATAGGATCATTTAGCTCCGAGGCGACGGTATGTTTCTGATGAGACCACCTGACTGACGATTGCCTGTGAGGAACAAATATTGTGGGGAGCCTCCGTGACCAAGAAATAGGGAGCTCGGCCTCAGACCGCCAGGATTCGAATTTCGAATCCTGTGTCTGAAGGGCAGTGTGATCCCACTATTCTCAGAAAGTTCTTCTGACCCAGCTTATCATATATGCGCACCCTGAAACCCCCTTTATTTCATTTTGTGACAGGATTTCGTGACCCAGAACTAAAAAAGGTAAAAAAAATATTTTTTAACTGCACACACTTTCATAACAGCATTGAAATACGAATATAACTTATATATTATCACTTTGAACCAGATGACAACATTAACCTTTTGACGGCTAAGCACGGCTATATTCGTCTTTAACCCTTTAAGCCCTCACGATGCATCAAAGCATCATTTTACATCCCTGAAAACAGACTTAATTTTCCTACAACCAAGGGTTTTAGAACGAAAATTTCCATGAAACTGTTTTAACAATACGTCGTAATTTTCTTTAATTTTTAAACCACATCAAATCATCTTCATTCACTACAAGTCGAGAATTGCGACAGCAATTCGCGGCTTGTAGTGGATGGAGATGACAATGATGATTCAGGGATGAAAGGGTTAATCAGTTTTACTAGGTTAAATCACAGTTTTTGGGAATGAAATGAGTCGTTAGACATAAACATTTGCGATTGTTCGGACTTAAATTAAACAAATATGAGTAATTTCCCCCACTTGAAGTTGTAGGTTACTGTAGCGAGACACAACTTCAAGTGGGTGAAAATTAAATAAGATAACTTAGTGGGTAAAGGTGTCTCTTTCAGGGCGGGGATCGACTTTAAACGTCAGATTCTGACGTCTGAAGTCGATCCCCGCACTGAAAGAGTAAACATATTTATAACAGCCGCACACCCATAACATATGTATACAAATGAAGCGGAAAGAGCTAACTAATACATTTATTATGATTTCAAATTGAAAAAAACAGTTGGTATCTTGGTTTATATAGAAACATTTCAGTGGATCCTGTGGTGACGTTGTCATCAGAAAACAGCGCGTCTTTTTTGCTCCAGCTTCAACAGTCTTCAAAGCAATGCAACAATCTAATAAACTTCTATTCAGCGTCCATGTCATGTGGTCCATCTACTGTTGATATAGTGGACGTTGGCCAAGCATTGTCTGAATATTGGCAAAATGTAATCTAGTTCACTCTCTGTTCCTATGCCCTGACTGACTGGCAAGTCAACTGAACATACCGTAAGTAAAAACTTTTTTCAGTGGATCCAGTTTCAGGGGAAAACACCCATCTCTTTCCTGTTCTCTTCCCTTAAAGATTTTTTCCTGAATAGTGCAGGAGCATCAAATTATAACATGTAACAAAATTGCAGAAAGCTGATTTTTTTTTACAGAAATGATAAATGGTAAATGCGCAGCACAAAAATTTAAAAACTTTTGCAGCTCTAGTCTATGGACATGTTTACATGATATGGTTATATTAGGAAGCCAAAATAAAGTCACCGATTTTTTGACGATTTTAACCTGACTGAGTCCCTTTAAGTAGATGCGAGACAAGATAGTCAATTACATCATCCAATTCAGAATCTTAGAAACTAGAACAGCTTGACTATGAAGGAAAATTACTTCATCGGATTGAATCCTATTTGGTCGATAGAAAACAGCGTGTAGTGATAAACGGACATTTTCTAAATACGAAAGTATAAATCGTTGAGTGCCCCATGGCTCTATATTAGGACCACTGCTGTTCTTGGTGTACATAAATGATATTACTGTTGACATGACATGATGTTATTTGCTACTGTAGATAAATTTCGCGTATAATAAATAACGATTTGACAACACAAGATGGTGTATGGTTTATAAGATAAACTTATTATTGCAATTATCACAAAAAATGCTAAGGAAGAGCTAAAGAACAAATTTTTAAATCACTAATATTGCCTTGGAATATGGAAATATATTATATGATAGTATTCCTTTAAAATACTCGAATAATTTAGATAAAGTGCAAAGACGTGCAGGTGTCTTTTGTCGGTTGGCCGTTCATGTTCACATCTTTGGACAAATTGTGTATACTAAGCTTGTGTATTGCCATTATCCAATGTAATTTTTATTCAGGTTATTACATCTTGTGGCTTTACAGCTGTATGTTTATCCGAATAAAATATATTTACACAAAATTAGAAGGAATCCTAGATGATGTCACTTGTGCGAGTATGTGGTAGGAGAGAAAAATGTCGACGACGTCACGAAATTCAATCATAAAATCGGAGAGAAATCCGCTATAACACAATGTCATCAAACATAAACAAAAGACAAGTAAGAAAAACCAAGATGAATTTAGCTCCATATATGTTGCATCCACTTTTCAGACGTAGACATAATCCGTGCCTAACAATTCTTTAGGCAAAGATTCGAGAAGATCTCGGATTATCAAATTAATTATAATTTCACGTTCGTTTTTTTCAATCAATTCACGTTGCTATCACGTTGGAAGCGCAAAATAACGATCACGATGTGAAGTAAGTTGTTTTACAGCCGAGTCACGGTGAGCTCTCGACATGTTCTCGTCCATCTCTTGTATAATCTTGCTTAAGTATCGGTAAGCTTCTAATCACATAAATCACGTGGCAGCTACTTGCTGTAGACAACCAGCCAGAAGGCAAGTCCTGGTAATTTTGGTGCACATTGCAACCCAGGGGGGGGGGTGGACATGACTGGGTGACACAAACCAATTACCACAGATTACACGTGAATCAAAACGTTCATGATAAATCTTTTGTAGCTGTTGTAAAAAATGTTTAGTAGCATTTACGTTTTGTTGCCATTTGCACAGGCCAAGGTCGGGGTGATGTAGTGGTCACACCCTAAGATTACTTAATATAACACCAATTGATTCGGGCGAAAATTCGGCAGAATCGTGCACAAGTTTTGATTAAATTTGGCATATGGACCTACTGTAGTGCTAGGTATATAGCATGTTTCCAAAATTTGCCGAAAACAAGACAGGTATGACCTGGAGTGACATCTACATGTAATTTTTTAAATGGCCGCCAAAAGGACAAACAGAATGACAAGTTTATTTTCTCCGCGGCGATCCTGTTTGCAACAGAGCATTATGTAATACAATTTTTAACACTTATATATGGATGCTATCTGATAAATGAAATGAATCGGGCTTTAGGCCACCTTTGTGCACATATAGGCTAAACTGGATGGTGAGATGATTGCGATGACACTGTCCTCCAGACACAGGATTCGAAATTCGAGCCCTGGCGGTCTGAGGTCGAGCACGCTACCTCTCGGTCAGGGAGGCTCTCCCAAATACTGACTTTTACACGTGGATGGGGAAGAAACATTTTTTGTTTCTTTCAAACCGCCGCTATCTGATCACATAAAGGGATTTAGAATCAAAAGTACTTGTCACTTTGCATTTTTATCAACTGCAGATTTTCAACTGGTATTAATTTAATAGAAAGTGGATTCAACTGTGTTTCCTTGTCAAATCAAAATGGCCGCCACCAATGTAGACGCAAAGTCCATTAAAAAATTCTCATCATTTTTACACCCCCCCCCCCCCAACACACCAGAATATCCTGTGGAATTTGTTTTTGTATTTCAGAAGTTAAACCATTTGGCAAGTGATATAATTCTTGTTTCACATTGATGATGACATGTTACCTTTCATTCTGATCAATTCATTACTTGTTATAGAGACCAACTGGCTATTGCACATATCCCTATGTAATTCTCTAGCGATTATAAAACAGAGAAATTGATGAAAACTCCACTTCCAGCCAGACTATAGTTAAAACTCCACTCCCAGCCAGACTATAGTTAAAACTCCACTCCCAGCCAGACTATAGTTCTCGGCTGTTCAGGTGCTACAAATAAAACGGCCTCATATGAACACACGTCTAACATCCAGGCCAACACACGTGTGAAGCGTGCGTTTTCAAGTAAAAAATCACTTTACACCACCGACCGTAACAATTACCACAAAAGACACGTGACTAATTCAGATATAGCGTGTGCGCGCAACACCATCTGTCTGCCTAACAAGATGAAAGTGATGAAAAATTCAGCAGTGGATCCCTGGCAGCGACTGAACGTAGTCCGAACGTAGCCTGAACGTAGCCTGAACGTAATCTGAACGTAACCTGAACGTAAACTGAACATAGTTGAACGTAGCCTGAACGTAGCCTGATCGTAGCCTGATCGTAGCTTGAACGTAGCCGGAACGTAGCTAGAACGTAGTTCGAACGTAGCCATTCTCAGTGAGACCAGAGAGTGATGTACTTATAACGCCAGAAGTATTGTGGGGAGCCTCCGTGACCGAAAGGTAGCGTGCTCGGCCTCAGACCGCCAGGGTTCGAATTTCGAATACTGTGTCTGGAGGACAGTGTCATCTCAATCATCTCACCATCCTCAGGAGGTTCTCCTGGCCCAGTTTAGCCTATATGTGCACAAAGGTGGCCTAAGGCCCGATTCATTTCATTTATAACGCCAGAGTGAAACCATATCAGCTGAATTCAGCCCAGATCTCATTACTGCCGTGCAAAGACAAAAGGCAGTAGCTGCTTACTTGAAAAGTAAGCAGCTACTGCCTTGTGGCTTTGTAGTGCGGATTAGCAGATACCCAACTACCCAGCAAACATGAGGCATTGAAACAATGTTAGGTCAATGTTGGGACGACGTCGCAGACGGCGGGCCAACATTGACCCAACATTGATTTAATTGATCGTGCTTGCTGGGTAACACAAGGTATATTGGTTCAATGCTGGTTTGATGGATGTTGGCTCACCGTCTACGACGCTGGCCCGACGTTAAACCAACATTAGGTTGAAATATTGTGTTTTCCGGGATAGTGATCGGGGGAAGGCGGGGTAATATCGCCCACAGTTGATGTAATATCGCCCACATTTGGGGTAATATTGCCCACATTGGGGTAATATCGCCCACATCCGGGGTAATAGCGCCCACATTTGGGTTAATATCGCACACATCTGTGGTAAGTTGTAACACACATGTGTGCCTGATGTGCGTAACGTGAAAGTCAAATGACCGTCTGACAGAGACTGAGAGACTACAGCCAAACAAACAAGTCTGTTAGTTTATTTATGAAACAAAAAGTACTGACGCTAAAATAATATCTGTATAAACTAAGAGACCAGGGTTGTTTTTTTAAATTTGAAATCATCATACATGTCTTAGTTAGCTCTTTCCGCTTCATTTGAATACCTATGTTATGCGTCTATCATGTATACGGCAATTAGAAATATTGCAATTCTTTCAATGCGGGGATCGTCTTTATACGTCAGAATCTGACGTCTACTTCTACTTAAGGACTGTTAACATCAGGTTACTGGGAATAATTTTGATCCTGATAACGAGGATAACGAGGCTGGGTCCAGTTTGTTGATAATGTCTCTGCCATGTCGTGCTGCTGCACACACCACTGTCATTAGGTTGTGGCAGCGCTTGTGAACGCCCACACTACATGAGAACGACGGTGTGCCATTATATTTGGCAGCTTTTTTGTCTGTCCTATATATGAATGGGGTCTTATTAGGCCACCTTTGTGCACATAGGCTAAACTGGTCCAGGAGAACCTCCTGAGTATAGTGAGATCAATGAGATGACACTGCTCTCCAGACACAGGATTAGAAATTCGAGCCCTGACTGTCTGATGCCGAGCACGTTACGTCTCGGTCACGGAGGCTGCCCACGTTTTCCAATTAGTGACTGATGACTACACTGCCTGCTGTAAAACCATTAATGTGAAAGCGGTGGATTAAAACGCCATAAGTAGATAATTGACATTATAACTTGAAGTAGTCACTATCGTTTCAGCGACCCGCATACAAACCAGCAAACATAAGACATCGACCCAATGTTGGTTTGATGATGGTCCATAGTATACGACGCTGCATGGCCCCACAATAACTTCACATTGGGTGTGCCTTTTTATGCATGCCAGTGCCGGGACGTGCGGTGGTCTGCTGAAGCCAACGAAGCAGGAGCGGTTTAGTTCTGCTTACAACACCCAATTACACTAATTAGTTGGGAGCAGCTGTACAAATATTAATGATGAAATGACACATCGATCACTGCGAGATGATGAATTAATGAAAACTACAAAATAATGGTTGATCTTGCAAATAAAACATAATTGGTCTAATCCTCATTTTGGGATGATATTGGGTGCGAGATGAATTTATAAAAGCTACTATATAATGGTTGATCTTGCAAATTAAACGTAGGCCTATTAGTTCTTAAAGCGATAAAAAAATGAAACTGTTTTTAAGCACTAACATCGTATTTGAGGGGTGAGTAATGTAAAATATCAATTGAAAACAAGGCTGATGACTGGGTCCAATGTTGAGAATAAGGCTTGTGATGCATTTAAATACCTTATTAGGCGTTGGCACAGTATGCTGAGGGTTTGCCCTGTTAGTCATTTGCACAGGATGTTGAGGGTTTGCCAGCAGATGTGATATAACTGGGAGGTATTCACTGCTGCCAATTAGGCTGACTGATTAATGGACAACCTGTTATAGTGTCATCAATAACAAAGAGGCGCCTTCAGCATCAGCTGACATCTGCGCCCGTATTCATCTATATTCTTAAGAAAAGAAAATGTGGAGCTGAGAATTTCTGTTGATTACTTTTCTTGAAAAAAAAATCAATGCAGCCGACTAAGCTGGAACTATTCAGATCTATTGACATCACCCAATTAAAGACTGGTTATTACACAGTCAGCACATGAAATATTTTTGTATAAGTCATGGAGGGCGGGGGCCCTAGGGTAGTGGTTAGCACCGCTGCCTTTCACGCCAGAGTCCGGGGTTCGGTTCCCGGTCTCGGCGGTTTGAAAGAAACAAAAATGTTTCTTCCCCATCCACGTGTGAAAGTCAGTATTGTGGGGAGCCTCCGTGACCGAGAGGTAGCGTGCTTGGCCTCAGACCGCCAGGGCTCGAATTTCGAATCCTGTGTCTGGAGGACAGTGTCATCTCAATCATCTCATTCATTTCATTTTGTATAAGTCATGGAGACAATTTTTATGTCAATTTGAAATCAACATAAATGTCTTAGTTATGGGTCTTCAGCCATAATAAATATGTTTACTCTTTCAGTCTGGGATCGACTTGATTGACATCAGTTTCTGACGTATAAAGTGCGAAATAAAAGTGGATACCGTAAACATAACAATGTTCGGAAACTTTTGTGAAACTTACAAATACATATAATTATTACATGTACATGCAATAATTACAAAATTATAACATATACATGAAGATAATTACATAGACATCTAGAAGTGTGTGATTCATGAAAACATAGGCCCCCTCAATAAAATATTTTGGACCCGTGTTATCCGCTATTCCTAGGACTTTTTTTTATTTTCTTAGCTAACAAAATCTGAGAATTTCTGTAAGTTCCTATTCCCGGAAAAAATAATATTTTCATAACAAAACAAATGAAGCTAACAATGGTGAAACTATTCTGATATTCCGTTGACAACACCCAATTTGTGACTTATTTTTGCACGGACATCACATAGCGTCGTAATATAATATTTGTTTATTTTATTATAGTGACAGATACAACATGTACAAATATACAATATCAATCGATGATAAAGATAGTATATCCAGCCTTTATATGGCGTACCAGTCACTTTTGTCCATTGCTGTAGTAAAAAAGAAAAGTATATACATTGATGTGAGCTGACAGTGCCAGCAGTCACGTGGGTTCTCCGTCACATGTTATGTTACATTTTTATGTTACATTGTTATGTCAACAGAGAATCCACGTTTTCCAGCACAGACAGGAGGACATTGTATACTTCCAATTGGCAAACAGAGCAGTATATCTACAATCCTAGTAATAGGCCCATATATAAAAGCTTGAAGCTAGTTCCAAACCAGATAAACGCCATTAAAATTGGTGGTATAAGTTTAGTGGTAAGTTCACCAAATAATTCATTCTGGGAACGGTGTCTATTTTTCATAAGCAATTTTTTGCCATTTAAAACTTGAATTTACGTTATTATATTGCAAAATGGTAATTCTTGATAATCAAACCATTTTTAATGTCAACATGATATAATATAAAAGAAATGGAAAAGAAGTTATCACTTTATAGGCCTACCTGAAACATGCACATAATTATGTTTTTTATTCGTTGTCATATGGTAATATTTATGCTTTGCCAGCATAATCTGACGGCAGGGAGTACCACACAAGCTATGTATGAATGCTAGCAGTGGTCAGAGAGTAAACTAAAATCCGTAGACGTCCGAGGAGTCCTGGGTATATACATCTAATACGCCTAATGACAACTGTCAGAACAAACATTGCAGACAGATTGTAAACATTGAAATGAACGGAGTTTGAGGCAACCTTTGTGCACACATAGGTAAAAACTGGGCCCGGATAATCTCCTGAGGATGGTGAGATGAGTGCGATGACATTGCCCTCTAGACACAGGATTCGAAAGTCGAGCCCTGGGGGTTTGAGGCCGAGCACGCTACCTCTCGGTCACAGAGGCTCCCCGCAATATTGAATCTTTACGGGTGAGCAGGGAAGAAACATTTTGTTTCTTTGAAACTTGGAGGACAGAGTGGGGCTCAAACCCGAGATCTCCGACTTTCCAAGCAGGCAGCTTTAACCACTGCACCAGGGCCCCCGCTCATAAATACATCTAATATGCCTAACAGTAACTGCTATGGCAAACATTTGACAGATTGCAGCGATGATTGATGTCTATTTCTAGAATACTGGGCACCCCGCAGCGCAATATGCAGCAATTCAAGCGCACTCACAGCACGCTTTGTGCCATTCTCTCGCGGTTTCACGGGATGCCTCGGGACACTGTCGTGGAATGACCTCATAGCTGCTATGCCGTGCGAAGACAAACAGTAGTAACTGCTTACTTGATGAGTAATCAGTTACTGTTGTTTGTCTTTGTATGGCGGTAAGTATGCCAGTACTCGATGGCAGAAGAGAATCTTGCAGTGCACAGACAAACAGCAGTAGCTGCTTACTTGACGAGTGATCAGTTACTGCTGTTTGTCTTTGTATGGCGGTCAGTATGCCAGTACTCGATGGCAGAAGAGAATCCTGCAGTGCACAGACAAACAGTAGTAACTGCTTACTTGACGAGTGATCAGTTACTGTTGTTTGTCTTTGTATGGCGGTCAGTATGCCAGTACTCGATGGCAGAAGAGAATCCTGCAGTGCACAGACAAACAGTAGTAACTGCTTACTTGACGAGTGATCAGTTACTGTTGTTTGTCTTTGTATGGCGGTCAGTATGCCAGTACTCGATGGCAGAAGAGTATCCTGCAGTGCACAGACAAACAGCAGTAACTGCTTACTTGACGAGTAATCAGTTACTGCTGTTTGTCTTTTCACAGCAGCATTGAGGCAGCAAAGGGATGGCCTGGCAGACACGTGGCGTTGACCAATGTTGTTTCACTGTTGGCCAACCGTCTACGAAGTCAGCCCAACAGTGTAACTTATCAGTCACAAGCACTTCTGCCATTTTTTGTCCAGAAAAGAAATGAAATGAATAGGGTTTTATGCAACCTTTGAGAGCAGCGACCCTCAGTGACAAAAAGCTTAAATTTCAATGAGCACTTCTGTCGTTTTTGCACACAAAAGAAATGAAATGTAATTAATGAATGGGGTTTTAGGCCACCTTTATGCACGTATAGGCTAAACGGGACCAGAAAACAGATAAACGTTTTTTCAAATGACTGTTATTCCAAGATGGCGGTGCTTTGTTGGCTCGGTTATATGTATACTCCATCGGGGATTATATGAGATAATGAATGCGGGCAGAATAGAATACTTGCGTGCCATTACGTGTCAGATGGGAATAGGCCTCTGAATATCCTCTCTTCGGCTGTCACTCTCTATAGAGGCTAAAGTCACAAGTATTATATTAACCCTGTGCCTGCTAATCACCACAATAGTCGATTATAATCCGTATTTCAGCCGATTAACCCTTTAACCGCCAAATTATTCAATCTGATTTTTCATTCACTTGAAGTTGTGTCTCGCTGACGCGATCCACAACTTCAAGTGAATGAAAATTATTCAGATTTGCACAGTTCTTCTTTTCTCCGTCATGATGATCGCTCTGTTCTTCTTCTCTTGGCCGTAATTATTGCATAGTTATACTTTTCCCCCGCCATGATGACTGCACAGTTCTTCTTCTCTCGTCCGTAATTATTGCACAGTTCTTCTTCTCTCGGCAGTAATGTCACGAGAGAAGACATGACAAAGGACCATCAGAAAACATAACTCCTGAAGACGTACCCAGCTATCCCACTGGGCATAGGACGTTGTTGTAACGTTAAATCAACGTCATTGCCGTTGATTTACCGTCGCAACAACGTCGTGTGCCCAGTGGGATTTGCGAGTGGCACCAGTAAGGTCTACATAACGTTGTCCCAAAGGCTGTAAAGGAAAACTGCGTTTGTTACATTTACTAAACCTCGGTTCAACATCTAGTCCAAATCACGGATGTTCCCCCAGCATTTAGCCACATTGTAATGTGTTGAAGAGCATCCATCTGATGATAACAGGATTCAGTAAAAACTGTAATTTCTCTAGATTAACTCTTGCATCGCTGAAATATTTTTGTGTAAATCATAGAGACCAAAGTGTTTTTTTTTCAATTTAAAGTCATCATAGATGTCTTAGCTAGTTATTTCCGCTTCATTTGAATATCTGTGTTATGGCCATTATAAATATTTTAATTCTTTCAGTGCGGGGACCGACTTTATAGTCAGGGTCTGACGTCCACAGACGTCAGATTCTGACGTATAAAGACGGTCCCCGCGCTGAAAGAATTATAAAAATGTAGTAGTAATGTTGAGTGATGGCGTGTGGAGCTGTGACGATGATTAGAAAGGTATGAACAAGTGCATTATGGGGAATGGGGACAAAAAACACCCTATGTCTGCGAAGCATGCTCAACATAAACATCGAGAGGGACATGGCGCAATGGTTAGAGCGCAGAGCTTTGTCAATGTCGCTGACTTCATACATGTCTGTATTATATATGTATATGGTTATACAGATCTCATGAAATAAAAATATCGTCTATTGTCTATTGACATTAGCCCGTATTGCCAAGTACGGTGTTTTACCCATAATACAAGACAAAGGAGCGGGCTGCACTGTAGGTCCATTTTTTGTTTGACAAATTTCGAGTTTTTACAGACTGGTGATACATTTCCACTGTCTTCTGCTGTAGGAAATTAGTTTGACAATAGGCTGGGGAAATAGAGTGAAAGGTTGCCATGGTCACCAATCACTTTAGAGACAACTAGGATCAGTGAATGGAGTGTGTTGTCATAGTTCTTGCGGGGTTATTGTGTAGGTGTGAGGTATGTGGATAGACCAGCTTCATTAGCAGGTGAGCCTCTGGAACAAAGAATCAGTAAAGCTGAAGTAGATGGATCAATGTTTTCCAAGAAAATACAAAACATGTGTATAACTTGTATACAACGTCGACCCAACATCGAAGGCGTTGGTCCAACATTGTATAAATGTTATTCAAATGTTTTGTGTTTGCTGGGTTGGTGACAAACAGTATTGTGTGTCAGTATTCTCACTCAACACCTAACGCCCATCTTCCCTTGGCCAGTCTTATGCGAGTGCTTACCGCACTGCGTGCTCGTAAGTAAGATAACTTGCTGTGGAAGATGCTAGCGCCAGACGCATTGCTCTTCGAAGCATATATAAGAATGTATCTCGCTCTTTACCAATGTATATACGAAGAATGTAATCAATGATATTTTAAGTGAATGACGTAATATTTTATATTTTATATATTATTTTCGGGCATTTTAGGAAATTATCTGAAACGTCAATCTGGGTGACAAATCAGTCAATCTGGGTGACAAATCAGTCAATCAGGGTGGCAAACATATGCAGTTATATCCACAAAATTGGTAAATTGTTCTGTATTGATGGTTGTTTTCAGTGACATGTGTCAGTATGATACAACAATGTTATTAAGTTTCACATGAATCAAAAGTGGTGGGTAAAAAGATTGGAGAGGTAGAACAATGCATTTATTCTTACCGGCTTCCTCAGATCTTCTATTTCCAGTTCAGATCGAATGGAAGGGGCAGCCCTCCTTTTTATAAATGAGGCGACTGATATTGTGATTGCAGAGAATTTCCTGTTAGAGGCTTGTACTAGTTAATCCATGTCCCAGCCAGCCCATGTCTCCCCTAGATAAAATGATCAATGGAAAACGTTTCGTGTGATTCAAATTGTGTCAGCTATTGTAGTCTTAAGCAACACAATCATGTGAAAAATCTTCCGAAAGCCAACATTTTATTTTCGCTTCTTGCTATGTCCATAATATGTGAACATGTCCATATACTAGAATTGTTGACGTCTTTAAAAGTGTGGGTTGCTGTGACAACCTAGCAAGTGTGCAGAAAGCCCCATTTAGCATTTATTCCCGTATTTCTTATTTTGGGCATGCATGTCCGAGATTAAATTTCTTCCTTATTTCTCGCTTTACTGGTAAACGCACAGCACAACATTAAAAAACTATTGGCTCAACGTATCGTAGTCTGGGACCCTAGGGTAGTGGTTAGAACCGCTGCCTTTCACGCTAGAGTTCGGCGGTTTGAAAGAAGGGTTTGAATTTCAAATCCTGTGTCTGGAGGGCAGTGTCATCTCACTCATCTCACAATCCACAGGAGGTTCTCCTGGCTCAATTCAGCCTGTATGTGCACAAAGGGGGCTAAAGCTCGATTCATTTCATTTTTTGGTGATGACCCAGACTGAATTCATGATGGCGGCTTCAAAGGGACTGATAACTAGCCTGACCGACGATGGCCTGTGAGGGAGAGAGTTGTTTTGTTTTTGTTATTTGAAAAAAATAGTTCTATAGACTTATTCATTAAAATAATAAAATAACTAAACAAAATTAATCGATTGATCAAGAATGATTGGACCGATGCCGCCCTGGTAACCCGGAACATTCACAGAAAGAATAGTTGCTGAGGAAGAGAGTGTATGTTTCTGATGATAAAGCCTGACTGACGATGGTCTGCGAAGGAAAGATAACCTCACCACACACAGATCGTGCAGGTTTTTTGCAGTGTTAGCTTTCTGGTTGAGCAAACTCTGGAATGTTACATGTATAAACAAGATAAAGGACGTGGCACTGGTAGAGAATAAGCTTGATTTAATCCTGGAGAAAATAGCTTGCTTAACTTAGACTCTTCACCCACTATTTGTTGTGGCAGCATTTGATAACTGTAAACTACATGTTCGTCTTTAATCTGTTTTACTAACAGTTATTTATTGTGAAAAAAATGATTGCTTAGACATCAAGATTGGCAAATGTTTGGTCCCAAATTAAAAAAATATTCAAAGTAATTTTCACTCACAACGTCAAGTTGGTTAAACTTTTATTAAGATAACTTAGCGGGTGAAAGGTTAACTCTTTCAGTGAGGGGATCGACTTTAGATAGCATAATCTGAAGTCTAATTCTGACGTCTATAGTCGATCCCCGCACTGGAAGAGTCATGCTGTTACCAGCGCCACACCCAATAGCCCGTGGGGCGAGGTGCTGACAGGGGGAGACTGCTCTGGTCACAGAGTAAACATATTGTTAGGCCAGCGTCGTAGACGGCGGAACAACATTGGTCCATCATTGGGTTGGTGTATCGTGTTTGCTGGGGAGACATTTATGATGATTCAAATTTTAAAAACCCGCTGGTTGCTTGGTTTATATATAAAAAAACACATTTCAGGGGTTTAACTCTTTCAGGCCTGAAATTACCGTTGTCATCTTCATCCACCACAAGCCGTGAATTGCTGTCGCAATTCTCGACTTGTGGTGGATGAAGATGACTTGATCTGATTTGAAAATTGAATAAAATTGTCAAGTATTGGTAAACCAGTTTCATGGAAATTTTCATTCTAAAGCACATAGTTGTAGGAAAATTAGGCCTGTTTTCAGGGATGTAAAATGATGCTTTAATGCATCGTGAGGGCTTAAAGGGTTAACAGTGACTCTATTGGTGCCTTTGTCACCAGAAAAAAACGCGTCTTTTTTTACGTGGGTCTCAACAGTCTTCAAAGCAATGCAAAAATCCAATAAACTTCTATTCACCACCCATTTCATGTGGCTCATAATGGACGTTAGCCAAGCATTGTTTGGATATCGACAGAATGTAATCTAATTTACTGTCTGTTCATATGCTCTGGTGTGACTGACTGGCAAGTCAACTGAACAATACCATAAGTAATAGCTAAGTAATAGCATTTCCCGGTGGATCCAGTTTTTAAGGAGAAAACATTTATCTCTTTCCTGACCTCTTCCCTTACAGATTTCTCCGACCACAAAGACTGAACTGGACAGGAAACATTAAATTATAACCTGTAATAAAATTAGAGGAAGCTGATGTATTTTTTTCACAAATAATAGAGGGATACCCACTAAATGAAAAACTAATGATTCCCTAGTAAACCCCGTGTTGGCTTTTTATTTTTTCAAGATGGCCGCCATATTGTTGAAAAAAATCCTGCATACTAGAATACGATATTATTTTTATATAATTCAGCATAAGCTGATAAATCTAGCTTACAAGTGTATAAAAACAAAGTGTTGTATGACATTTAGATATGTACCGGTATTTAGCATGAAAGATGCAAATTTACAGCCGCCATTACCGAAAATACAGCTTCAAGCAATATATCAGGAAGTGTCTACACTAGGGTTTTCATGGTCAACGATTGCATTGCAGTATATTTTATCAAGATCTAATCAGCGTCCAATGTGTGCTTCATCTACTGCATGATACAATGTACGTTAGCCAAGCATTTTCTGAATATTGTCAGAATATAATCTAGTTCACTGTCTGTTCCAATGCTCTGATGTGACTGACTGGCAAATCAACTGAACAACTCGATAAGTAGTAGCTAAGTAATAGCATTTCTCTCTGGCTCCAGTTTTTCAGGAGAGAACATCCATCTCTTTCTTGTTCTCTTCCCTTACGGATTACTCTGGCCACAAAGACTGAATAGTGCAGGAGCATTAAATTATAACCTGTAACAAAATTGCTACAAAGAGAGCAAAGACTGTATCGTCGCCTCGGAGCTAAAGGATCCTATCTGACACTCGTTAGAGTGGCAGATAGGATCATTTAGCTCCGAGGCGACGGTATGTTTCTGATGAGACCACCTGACTGACGATGGCCTGTGAGGAACAGATAACTTCAAATTTTGTGGGGAGCCTCCTTGACCGAGAAATAGGGAGCTCGACCTCAGACCGCCAGGATTCGAATTTCGAATCCTGTGTCTGAAGGGCAGTGTGATCTCACTATTCTCAGAAAGTTATTCTGACCCAGTTTATCATATATGCGCACCCTGAAACCCCCTTTATTTCTTTTTGTGACAGGATTTCGTGACACAGAACTAAATAAGGTAAAGAAAAATATTTTTTAACTGCACGCACTTTCATAACAGTGAAATACGAATATAACTTATATATTATCACTTTGAACCAGATGACAACATTAACCTTTTGACGGCTAAGTACGGCTATATTCGTCTTTAACCCTTTAAGCCCTCACGATGCATTAAAGCATCGTTTTACATCCCTGAAAACAGACTTAATTTTCCTACAACCAAGGGTTTTAGAACGAAAATTTCCATGAAAATGGTTTACCAATACGTCGTAATTTTCTTTAATTTTTAAACCACATCAAATCATATTCATTCACTACAAGTCGAGAATTGCGACAGCAATTCGCGGCTTGTAGTGGATGGAGATGACAATGAAAAATTCAGGGATGAAAGGGTTAATCAGTTTTACTAGGTTAAATCACAGTTATTGGGAATGAAATGAGTCTTTAGACAACAAAATTTGCGATTGTTCGGACTGAAATTGAACAAATATGAGTAATTTCCCCCCACTTGAAGTTGTGGGTTACTGTAGCGAGACAAAACATCTAGTGCGTGAAAATTAAATAAGATAACTTAGCGGGAAAAGGTTTCTCTTTCAGTGCGGGGATCGACTTTAAACGTCAGATGCTGACGTCTGAAGTCGATCCCCGCACTGAAAGAGTAAACATATTTATAACAGCCGCACACCCATAACATATGTATTCAAATGAAGCGGAAAGAGCTAACTAATACATTTATGATGATTTCAAATTGAAAAAAAACAATTGGTATCTTGGTTTATATACAAACATTTCAGTGGATCCCGTGGTGACGTTGTCATCAGAAAACAGCGCGTTTTTTTTGCTCCAGCTTCAACAGTCTTCAAAGCAGTGCAAAAATCCAATAAACTTCTATTCAGCGCACATGTCATGTGGTCCATCTACTGTTGATATAGTGGACGTTGGCCAAGCATTGTCTGAATATTGGCTAAATGTAATCTAGTTCACTCTCTGTTCCCATGCCCTGACTGACTGGCAAGTCAACTGAACATACCGTAAGTGATAACTTTTTTCAGTGGATCCAGTTTCAGGGGAAAACACCCATCTCTTTCCTGTTCTCTTCCCTTAAAGATTTTTCCCTGAATAGTGCAGGAGCATTAAATTATAACATGTAACAAAATTGCAGAAAGCTGATTTTTTTACAGAAATGATAAATGGTAAATGCGCAGCACAAAAATTTAAAAACTTTTGCAGCTCTAGTCTATGGACATATTTACATCATATGGTTATATTAGGAAGCCAAAATGAAGTCACCGATTTTTTGACGATTTAAGCCTGACTGAGTCCCTTTAAGTAGACGCGAGACAAGATAGTCAATTACATCATCCAATTCAGAATTTTAGAAACTAGAACAGCTTGACTATGAAGGAAAATTACTTCATCGGATTGAATCCTATTTGGTCGATAGAAAACAGCGTGTAGTGATAAACGGACATTTTCTAAATACGAAAGTATAAATCGTTGAGTGCCCCATGGCTCTATATTAGGACCACTGCTGTTCTTGGTGTACATAAATGATATTACTGTTGACATGACATGATGTTATTTGCTACTGTAGATAAATTTCGCGTATAATAAATAACGATTTGACAACACAAGATGGTGTATGGTTTATAAGATAAACTTATTATTGCAATCATCACAAAAAATGCTAAGGAAGAGCTAAAGAACAATTTTTTAAATCACTAATATTGCCTTGGAATATTGAAATATATTATATGATAGTATTCCTTTAAAATACTTGAATAATTTAGATAAAGTGCAAAGACGTGCAGGTGTCTTTTGTCGGTTGGCCGTTCATGTTCACATCTTTGGACAAATTGTGTATACTAAGCTTGCGTATTGCCATTATCCAATGTAATTTTTATTTCAGGTTATTACATCTTGTGGCTTTACAGCTGTATGTTTATCCGAATAAAATATATTTACACAAAATTAGAAGGAATCCTTGATGATGTCACTTGTGCCAGTATGTGGTAGGAGAGGACGTCACGAAATTCAATCATAAAATCGGAGAGAAATCCGCTATAACACAATGTCATCAAACATAAACAAAAGACAAGTAAGAAAAACCAAGATGACTTTAGTTCCATATATGTTGCATTCACTTTTCAGACGTTGACATAATCCGTGCCTAACTATTATTCAGGCAGAGATTCGAGAAGATCTCGGATTATCAAATTAATTATAATTTCACGTTCGTTTTCTTCAATCAATTCACGTTGCTATCACGTTGGAAGCGCAAAATAACGATCACGATACATAATGAGAACAACCTGTGAAGTAAGTTGTTTTACAGCCAAGTCACGGTGAGCTCTCGACATGTTCTCGTCCATCTCTTGTATAATCTTGCTTAAGTATCGGTAAGCTTCTAATTACATAAATCACGTGGCAGCTACTTGCTGTAGACAACCAGCCAGAAGGCAGGTCCTGGTGATTTAGGTGCACATTGCAACCCAGGGGGGGGGGGGGGGGTTGTGGACATGACTGGGTGACACAAACCAATTACCACAGATTACACGTGGATCAAAGCGTTCATGATAAATCTTGTAGCTGTTGTAAAAAATGTTTAGTAGCATTTACGTTTTGTTGCCATTTGCACAGGCCAAGGTCAAGGTGATGTAGTGGTCACACCCTAAGATTACTTAATATAACAACAATTGATTCGGGCGAAAATTCGGCAGAATCGTGCACAAGTTTTTATTAAATTTGGCATATGGACCTACTATAGTGCTAGGTATATAGCATGTTTCCAAAATTTGCCGAAAGAAGACAGGTATGACCTGGAGTGACATCTACATGTAATTTTTTAAATGGCCGCCAAAAGGACCAACAGAATGACAAGTTGATTTTCTCCGCGGCGATCCTGTTCTCAACAGAGCATTATGTAATACCATTTTTAACACTTATATATGGATGCTATCTGATTTAGAATCAAAAGTACTTGTCACTTTGCATTTTTATCAACTGCAGATTTTCAACTGGTATTAATTTAATAGAAAGTGGATTCAACTGTGTTTTTTTGTCAAATCAAAATGGCCGCCACCAATGTAGACGCAAAGTCTATTAAAAAATTATCATCACTTTTACAACCCCCCCCCCCAACACACCTGAATATCCTGTGGAATTTGTTTTTGTATTTCAGAAATTAAACCATTTGGCAAGTGATATAATTCTTGTTTCACATTGATGATGAAATGTTACCTTTCATTCTGATCAATCCATTACTTGTTATAGAGACCAACTGGCTATTGCACATATCCCTATGTAATTTTCTAGCGATTATAAAACAGAGAAATTGATGAAAACTCCACTTCCAGCCAGACTATAGTTCTCGGCTGTTGAGGTGCTACAAATAAAACGGCCTCATATAAACACACGTCTAACATCCAGGCCAACACACGTGTGAAGCGTGCGTTTTCAAGTAAAAAATCACTTCACACCACCGACCGTAACTATTACCACAAAAGACACGTGACTAATTCAGATATAGCGTGTGCGTGCAACACCATCTGTCTGCCTAACAAGATGAAAGTGATGAAAAATTCAGCAGTGGATCCCTGGCAGCGACTGAACGTAGTCCGAACGTAGCCTGAACGTAGCCTGAACGTAATCTGAACGTAGCCTGAACGTAAACTGAACATAGTTGAACGTAGCCTGAACGTAGCCTGAACGTAGCCTGAACGTAGCCTGAACGTAGCCTGAACGTAGCCTGATCGTAACTTGAACGTAGCTAGAACGTAGTTTGAACGTAGATGTACGTAACGTGAAAGTCAAATGACCAGACGTCTGACAGAGACTGAGAGACTACAGCCAAACAAACAAGTCTGTTAGTTTATTTATAAAACAAAAGGTACTGACGCTAAAATATTATTTGTATAAACTAAAAGACCAGGGTTGTTTTTTTAAATTTGAAATCATCATAAATGTCTTAGTTAGCTCCTTCCGCTTCATTTGAATACCTATGTTATGCGTCTATCATGTATACGGCAATTAGAAATATTGCAATTCTTTCAGTGCGGGGATCGTCTTTATACGTCAGAATCTGACGTCCACTTCTACTTAAGGACTGTTAACATCAGATTACTGGGAATAATTTTGATCCTGATAACGAGGATAACGAGGCTGGGTCCAGTTTTCTGATAATGTCTCTGCCATGTCGTGCTGCTGCACACACCACTGACATTTAGTTGTGGGAGCGCTTGTGAACGCCCACACTACATGAAAACGACGGTGTGCCAGCATATTTGGCAGCTTTTTTGTCTGCCCTATATATAAATGGGGTCTTAATATGCGACCTTTGTGCACATAGGCTAAACTGGTCCAGGAGAACCTCCTGAGTATAGTGAGATCAATGAGATGACACTGCTCTCCAGACACAGGATTAGAAATTCGAGCCCTGACTGTCTGATGCCGAGCACGTTACGTCTCGGTCACGGAGGCTGCCCACGTTTTCCAATTAGTGACTGATGACTACACTGCCTGCTGTAAAACCATTAATGTGAAAGCGGTGGATTAAAACGCCATAAGTAGATAATTGACATTATAACTTGAAGTAGTCACTATCGTTTCAGCGACCCGTATATAAACCAGCAAACATAAGACATCGACCCAATGTTGGTTTAATGATGGTCCACAGTCTACGACGCTGCATGGCCCCACAATAACTTCACATTGGGTGTGCCTTTTTATGCATGCCAGTGCCGGGACGTGCGGTGGTCTGCTGAAGCCAACGAAGCAGGAGCGGTTTAGTTCTGCTTACAGCACCCAATTACACTAATTAGTTGGGAGCAGCTGTACAAATATTAATGATGAAATGACACATCGCTCACTGCGAGATGATGAATTAATAAAAACTACAAAATAATGGTTGATCTTGCAAAGAAAACATAATTGGTCTAATCCTTATTTTGAGATGATATTGGGTGCGAGATGAATTTATAAAAGCTACTATATAATGGTTGATCTTGCAAATTAAACGTAGGCCTAATAGTTCTTAAAGCGATAAAAAAATGAAACTGTTTTTAAGCACTAACATCGTATTTGAGGGGTGAGTAATGTAAAATATCAATTGAAAACGAGGCTGATGACTGGGGCCAATGTTGAGAATGAGGCTTGTGATGCATTTGAATACCTTATTAGGCGTTGGCACAGTATGCTGCGGGTTTGCCCTGTTAGTCATTTGCATAGGATGTTGAGGGTTTGCCAGCAGATGTGATATATCTGGGAGGTATTCACTGCTGCTAATTAGGCTGACTGATTAATGGAAAACCTGTTATAGTGTCATCAATAACAAAGAGGCGCCTTCAGCATCAGCTGATATCTGCGCCCGTATTGATCTATATTCTTAAGAAAAGAAAATGTGGAGCTGAGAATTTCTGTAAATTACTTTTCTTGAAAAAGAAACCATTGAAGCCGACTAAGCTGGAGCTATTCAGATCTATTGACATCACCCAATTAAAGACTGGTTATTACACAGTCAGCACATGAAATATTTTTGTATAAGTCATGGAGGGCGGGGGCCCTAGGGTAGTGGTTAGCACCGCTGCCTTTCACGCCAGAGTCCGGAGTTCGGTTCCCGGTCTCGGCGGTTTGAATGAAACAAAAATGTTTCTTCCCCATCCACGTGTGAAAGTCAGTAATGTGGGGAGCCTCCGTGACCGAGAGGTAGCGTGCTCGGCCTCAGACCGCCAGGGCTCGAATTTCGAATCTTGTGTCTGGAGGACAGTGTCATCTCAATCATCTCATTCATTTCATTTTGTAAAAGTCATGGAGACAATTTTTATGTCAATTTGAAATCAACATAAATGTCTTAGTTATGGGTCTACAGCCATAATAAATATGTTTACTCTTTCAGTCTGGGATCGACTTGATTGACATCAGTTTCTGACGTATAAAGTGCGAAATAAAAGTGGATACCATAAACATAACAATGTTCGGAAACTTGACATTTGTGAAAATTACAAATACATATAATTATTACATGTACATGCAATAATTACAAAATTATAACATATACATGAAGATAATTACATAGACATCTAGAAGTGTGTGATTCATGAAAACATAGGCCCCCTCAATAAAATATTCTGGACCCGTTTTATCCAATATTACTAGGATTTTTTTTTATATTCTTAGCTAACAAAATATGAGAAATTCTGTAAGTTCCTATTCCCGAAAAAAATATTATTTTCATAACAAAACTAATGAAGCTAACAATGGTGGAACTATTCTGGTATTCCGTTGACAACACCCAATTTGTGACTGATTTTTGCACATGGCGTAAATGTCAACATGACATAATATAAGTGCCAGCAAAAGAAATGTTAAAGAAGTTATCACTTTATGGGCCTACCTTAAACACGGCACATATGTTCTTATTAGTTGTCATCATGTTGATTTTTTGCCAGCATACTTTTATGTATAACATGAAGAGATTGAGAAATTGTCAATTAGGCTGACTGATGCATCGACATCCTGTTAAAGTATTATCATTATTGACAAAAAAGTCCCTTCTACGCATTAACAGCAGGCAAATAAAACACCATCTGACGGCATGGAATACCACACAAGTTTTTAATATTTTTTTTGTCACTGTATGAATGATGTAAGTGGTCAGACAGCAAACTACAACCTGTGGAGGTCTGTGAATTTCCGGGTAAATAAATCTAATACGCCTAATAGTGAGTGAGAGAGTGTGTGAGTGAATATTGCTTTACGCTTACGTCGCCTTCTGCACATTCATGGCAATATCGCGACAGAAGGGAGCCGGAAGCCTGGACTATATCCTACTCTTTTTTCGAATGACTTCAATGGTTCTTTATAGTGCACAGTACCATAGGCAACACTGTACACTGCATGCCTTTGAATAGTTTGGAGCACTGTATATGCACAACAACGATGACAAACATCCGGCCCGACAGGGATTCGAGCCTGGTACCTCCAGGTTACAAGTCATAGTCGATACGAATGAGCGATCAGGGCTGACACGCCTAATAGTAACTGTCAGGGCAAACATTGCAGACAGATTGTAGCGATATTGATGTCTATTTCTAGTAATACTGGACACCCGGCAGCTAAATATGCAGCCATTCAAGCGCACTCACAGCACGCTTTGTGTTAATCTCTCGCGGTTTCACGGCATGCCTCGGGACACTCTCGTGGAATGACGTCATAGCTGTTATGACGTGGGAAGACAAACAACAGTAACTGCCCTCTGAGGAATAAGCAGTTACTGCTGTTTGTCTTTGTATGGCGGTCAGTGTGCCATTACTCGATGGCAGAAGGGAATCATGCAGTGCAAAGACAAACAGCAGTAACTGCCCTCTGACGAATAAGCAGTTACTGCTGTTTGTCTTTGTATGGCGGTAAGTATGCCAGTACTCGATGGCAGAAGAGAATCTTGCAGTGCACAGACAAACAGTATTAACTGCTTACTTGACGAGTAATCAGTTACTGCTGTTTGTCTTTGTATGGCGGTAAGTATGCCAGTACTCGATGGCAGAAGAGAATCTTGCAGTGCACAGACAAACAGTAGTAACTGCTTACTTGACGAGTAATCAGTTACTGCTGTTTGTCTTTGTATAAAGTAAGTATGCCAGTACTCGATGGCAGAAGAGAATCTTGCAGTGCACAGACAAACAGTAGTAACTGCTTACTTGACGAGTAATCAGTTACTGTTGTTTGTCTTTGTATAAAGTAAGTATGCCAGTACTCGATGGCAGAAGAGAATCCTGCAGTGCACAGACAAAAAGAAGTAACTGCTTACTTGACGAGTAATAAGTTACTGCTGTTTGTCTTTTCACAGCAGCATTGAGGCAGCAAAGGGATGGCCTGGCAGACACGTGGCGTTGACTCAATGTTGTTTCACTGTTGGCCAACCGTCTACGACGTCGGCCTGACGATGAAACATATCAGTCACTTTGAGAGCAGCGACCCTCAGTGACAAAAACGTGAATTTCCACAAGCACTTTTGCCGTTTTTTTCCCGAAGAAATGAAATGAAATGAATCGGGCTTTAGGCCACCTTTGTGCACATATAGGCTAAACTGGGCCAGGAGAACCTTCTGAGGATGGTGAGATGATTGAGATGACACTGTCCTCCAGACACAGGATTCGAAATTCAAGCCCTGGCGGTCTGAGGCCGAGCACGCTACCTCTCGGTCACGGAGGCTCCCCACAATACTGACTTTCACACGTGGATGGGTTTTCCCGAAGAAGAAATGAATGAATAGGGTTTTATACCACCTTTGTGCACATATAGGCTAAACGGGACCAGAAAAGAAATGACAGGTTTATCGAATGACTGTTATTCCAAGATGGCGGTGCTTTGTTGGCTCGGTTATATGTATACTTCATCGGGGATTATATGAGATAATGAATGTGGGCAGAATAGAACACTTGCGTGCCATTACGTGTCAGATGGGAATAGGATTCTGAATATCCTCTCTTCGGCTGTCACTCTCTATAGAGGAAAAAGTCACATGTATCACATTAACCCTGTGCCTGCTAATCACCACAATAGTCATTTATAATCCGTATTTCAGCCGATTAACCCTTTAACTGCCAAATTATTCAATCTGAATTTTCACTCACTTGAAGTTGTGTCTCGCTGACGCGATCCACAACTTCAAGTGAATGAAAATTATTCAGATTTGATAAAAATGGAGGTAAACTGTTTTCAAATATTGCTGATTGATGTCATATTTTATCTTCAACATGTTTAAAAGGTGGTACTTAATGTGCTGATAAAAAATGACAAACCGAATATATGCGGCACCGGCGGTTAAAGGGTTAAATCACTGCTATTATGAATGAGGTGATTGTTTAAACATCAACATCTGTAATTGTCTGGTATCAACTAAACAAATGAGAAATTTCAAACCACTTGAGGTTGTGGATCACGGCAGCGAGACACAAGTGATTGCAAATAAAATAAATTACCTTAGCAGAATAAGGGTTAACCCTTTGAGCACTGATAGTCGATAATAGTATCGGTTCATTATGCTTAAATGACCTTATATAACCCGCTTTGAAAAAAATTAAATTCGTTTCAAATTAGCGATAATCCCGTCCATTTTAAGTTAAATGTAGCAAATTTAACAATTTTTTGGTCACGTGAAGTTGTGGATCGCGATAGCGAGACACAAGTTCACGTGACTAAAAATAAAAAATGATTAGCTCAGGGCTCCAGGGGTTAATTAGGGTCTGTGGCATGACTCCTGAGAACGGAATCAGCGGCCGAGGCATGGCATTAACCCTTGAAACGCTGAAATATGTTTGTATAAACCATGGAGACGAAAGTTTTTTTCAATTTGAAATCATCATAAATGTCTTAGTTAGCTCTTTCCGTTTCATTTGAAATCATAATACATGTCTTAATTATCTCTTTCTGCTTCATTTGAATACCTATTTTATGGGTGTATGGCTATTATGAATATGTTAATTCTTTCAGTGCGGGCATCGTTTTTATACGTCAGAATCTGACGTGCCCGCACTGAAAGGGTTAAACGCGTACATCCAAACACATTTCCAAACAAATATTATGTAAATATACATGTGATATACAGGCCCATTATATTCGGCTGCGTGCACATCACGAATTAACCCTTGCAGCGCGGGGATCGACTTTAAATGTCAGAAGATTGTGACGTCTAAAATCGATCCCCGGCGTTTACCCATAACATATGTATTCAAGTGAAGCGGAAAGAGTTGACTTAGTCATTTATGACGATTTCAAATTAAAAAACCCTTTGGTCTCCATGGTTTGCATCAAAACATTTCAGGACTCTAATTAGTGGCATGACTTCTGCGAACGGAATAATCGGCTGAGACATGACATTCCAAATACATTTTCAAACAAATATTATATAAATATACATGTGATATACAGGCCTAGTATATTCCGCTGCATGCCCATCACGTATTAACACCCACAACGTGGGGACGGACATTAGACGTCAGAAACTGACGTCTGTAGACGTCAGATTCTGACGTCTAATGTCGATACACGCAGTGTAAGAATCAAACTATTTGTAATGGCCGTAAACCCATAACATATGTATTCAAATGAAGCGGACAGAGCTGACTAAGCCATTTATGATGATGTCAAATTGAAAAAATCATTTGGTCTCCATGGTTTATATAAAATATATTTCAGCACTTTAACCCTTTAAAGCCTCACGTTGCATCAGAGCATCGATTTGCATCTCTGAAGAATGACTTAATGTCCTCAAACCTGGGGGTTTTACAACGAAAATTTTCATGGACCTGTTTTATTAATAACACTATTTTCTTTATGGCAACACTTCAAATCATCTTCATCCACTACAAGTCGAGAATTACGACAGCAATTCGCGGCTTGTAGTGGATGAAGATGAGAATGCTAAATGCAGACTTGAAATGGTTAAGGTCTAATATACCAGACTGAGGTTGTCTGTGTATGATATCGTGACCCAGGCTCATATACTGGAGGACAGGGAGCATTCTGCCAAGTACTGTCCAGGGAGATATGGCAGACAACGAAGATGTATATAACATGGATTGACGCCCTCATCGTTTCTGGCATGCTATAGCCTATATCAGCAAACACGAGATGTTAAATCAATGTCAGGGAATGTTGGTCCAACGTCAATCCCTCATCGCTTCTGGCATGCTATAGCAGCAAACACAAGACGTCGAACGAATGTCGGGTTAATGTTGACCCGATATTGCTTCAATGTCTTGTGTTTGCTGGGATCTAGCATTTTTTTCAGCGAGGATTGTCAGTTTTTTATTATGGTCAGTGATATTAAATTTGAATCAGAGAAATCTGTCTCGTGATTGAAATTTGTCTGGTGAGTGAGTGAAATATGTCTGGCGAGTGAAATATGTCTGGCGAGTGAAATCTCTCTGGTGAGTGAGTGAAATCTGTCTGGTGGGTGAGTGAAATCTGTCTGGTAAGTGACTGAAATCTGCCTGGTGAGTGAGTGAAATCTGTCTGGTGAGTGAGTGAAATCTGTCTGGTGAGTGAGTGAAATCTGTCTGGTGAGTGAAATCTGTCTGGTGAGTGAGTGAAATCTGTCTGGGGAGTGAGTGAAATCTGTCTGGTAAGTGAGTGAAATCTGACTGGTGAGAGAGTGAAATCTTCTTGGTGAGTGAGTGAAATCTGTCTGATGAGTGAGTGAAATCTCTCTGATGAGTGAGTGAAATCTGTCTGGCATGTGAGTGAAATCTGTCTAGTGAGTGAGTGAAATCTGTCTGATGAGTGAGTGAAATCTGTCTGGTGAGTGAAATCTGTCTGGTGAGTGAGTGAAATCTGTCTGGTGAGTGAAATCTCTCTGGTGAGAGAGTGAAATCTGTCTGGTGAGTGAATGAAATCTGTCTGCTGAGTGAGTGAACACTGTCTGGTGAGTGAGTGAAATCTGTCTGGTGAGTGAGTGAAATCTCTCTGGTGAGTGAGTGAAATATGTCTGGTGAGGGAGTGAAATCTGTCTGGTGAGAGAGTGAAATATTTCTGGTGAGTGAAATCTGTCTGGTGAGTGAGCGAAATCTGTCTGGTGAGTGAGTGAAATCTGTCTGATGAGTGAGTGAAATATGTCTGGTGAGTGAGTGAAATCTGTCTGGTGAGAGAGTGAAATATATCTGGTGAGTGAGTGAAATCAGCCTGGTGGGAGAGTGAAATATTTCCTGTGAGTGAAATCTGTCTGGTAAGAAAGTGAAATTTGTTTGGTGAGTGAGTGAAATCTGTCTGGTGAGTGAATGAAATCTGTCTGGTGAGAGAGTGAAATCTGCTTGGTGAGTGAGTGAAATCTGTCTGGTGAGAGAGTGAAATCTGTCTGATGAGAGAGTGAAATTTGTTCGGTGAGCGAGTGAAATCTGTCTGGTGAGTGAAAATCTGTCTGATGAGAGAGTGAAATCTGTCTGGTGAGTGAGTGAAATCTGTCTGGTGGTCTGGTGAGTGAAATCTCTCTGGTGAGAGAGTGAAATCTGTCTGATGGGAGAGTGAAATTTGTCCGGTGAGCGAGTGAAATCTGTCTGGTGAGTGAGTGAAATATGTCTGGTGAGTGAATGAAATCTGTCTGGTGAGTGAGTGAAATCTGTCTGGTGAGTGAGTGAAATCTGTCTGATAAGTGAAATCTGTCTGGTGAGTGAGTGAAATCTGTCTGGTGATTGCGTGAAATCTGTCTGGTGAGCGAGTGAATCTCTCTGTTGAGAGAGTGAAATCTGTCTGGTGAGTGAGTGAAATCTGTCCGGTGAGTGAGTGAAATCTGTCTGATGAGTGAAATCTGTCTGGTGAGTGAGTGAAATCTGTCTGGTGAGTGAGTGAAATCTGTCTGATGAGTGAGTGAAATCTGTCTGGTGAGTGAGTGAAATCTCTCTGGTGAGTGAGTGAAATCTGTCCGATGCGTGAGTGAAATCTCTCTGTTGAGTGAGTGATATCTGTCTGATGAGAGATAGAAATTTGTCCGGTGAGCGAGTGAAATCTGTCTGGTGAGTGAGTGAAATATGTCTGGTGGGTGAGTGAAATCTGTCTGGTGAGTGAGTGAAATCTGTCTGGTGAGGGAGTGAAATCTGTCTGGTGAGTGAGTGAAATCTGTCTGGTGAGTGAGTGAAATCTGTCTGGTGAGTGAAATATGTCTGGTGAGTGAATGAAATGTGTCTGGTGAGTGAAATGTGTCTCGTGAGTGAGTAAAATCTGTCTGGTGAGTGAGTGAAATCTGTCTGGTGAGTGAAATATGTCTGGTGAGTGAGTTGAATCTGTCCGGCGAGTGAGAAAAATCTGTCTGGTGAGTGAATTAAATCTGTTTGGTGAGTGAGTGAGATCTCTCTGGTGAGTGAGTGAAATCTGTCTGGTGAATAGGTGAAATCGGTCTGGTGAGTGAGTGAAATCTGTCTGGTGAGTGAGTGAAATCTGTCTGGTGAGTGAGTGAAATCTGTCTGGTGAGAAAGTGAAATCTGTCTGGTGAGTGAGTGAAATCTGTCTGGTGAGTGAGTGAAATCTGTCTGGTGAGTGAAATCTGTCTGGTGAGTGAGTGAAATCTGTCTGGTCAATGAAATCTGTTTGGTGAGTGAAATATTACATGTTAAGAGACCAACTAACTTTTTTACAAATCTCTATGAAATTTGTTGGTGACTAGGAAACAGAGAAATTAACGAAAACTCCCCTCCCAGCCAGAGACCAATAATTCAGGGCTGTTGAGCTGCTACAAATAAAAAGATCTAATATAAACACATGTCTTTCTTATATAGGCCTACACACGTGTGAAGCGTGCGTTTTCAAGTAAAAAAAATAACTTTACACCACCGACCGAAACAATTACCAAAAAAGACACGTGACTAATTCAGATATAGCGTGCGCGCGCAACACCATCTGTCTGCTTAACAAGATGAAAGTGATAAAAAATTCAGCAGTGGATCCCTGGCAGCGACTCATCGTGGCCTGATCGTAGCCTGGACGTAGCCTGGACGTAGCCTTAACGTAGCCTGGACGTAGCCTGAAGGTAGCCTGAACGTAGCCTGGACTTAGCCTGGACGTAGCCTGAACGTAGCCTGGACGTAGCCTGGACGTAGCCTGGACGTAGCCTGAACGTAGCCTGGACGTAGCCTGGACGTAGCCTGGACGTAGCCTGAACGTAGCCTGGACGTAGTTTGGACGTAGCCTGAACGTAGCCTGGACGTAGCCTGAACGTAGCCTGGACGTAGCCTGGACGTAGCCTGAACGTAGCCTGAACGTAGCCTGAAGGCAGTCTGAACGTAGTCTGATCGTAACCTGGCTCAGTGAGACCAGAGAATAATGTACTTATAATGGCATGATGTCAGCTAAATTATCCTCGGATCTCATTACTCTCGTGCAAAGACAAAAGGAAGTAACTGCTTACTAGAAAAGTGAGCCGTTACTGCCCTTTGGCTTTACTACGCAGATTAGCAGATACACAACGAAGACAAGGTATTGATCCAATGTTGTTTTAATGTTGGTCCACTGTTTACGAAGCCGCTGGTCCGACATTAAACTGGGTAATTTCGCCCACATCTTGGGCAATATCGCCCACATCTGGGGTAATGTCGCCGACATCTGGGATAAGTCGACCAGATTTACATGTCTTTCGTGCGTAACGTGAAAGTCAAATCACCGTCTGACAGAGACTACAGCCGAACAATCAAGTCTGTTAGTTTATTTATGAAACAAAAGGTACTGAAATGGCTCAATGACATGCATCACAAATATGGTTCAGCCAAGGAAGACAGAATGTATTGCAGTTTAGTATATTAAACCTTACAACGCTGAAATATTTTTTGTATAAACCAAGAGACCGAGCTTTTTTTCAATTTTTCAATTATCATAAATGTCTTAGTTAGCTCTTTCCGCTTCATTTGAATACCTATGCTATGGGTATGTATACGGCAATTAGAAATATTGAAATATTAAAAAGGACTCTATCATTGTAGAGGTTAACATCAGATTACTGGAAATATTTCTGATCCTGATAACGAGAATAACGAAGCTGAATCCAGTTTTTTGTTAATGTCCCTGCCATGCCGTGCTGCTGCACACACCACTGACATTAGGTTTTGGCAGTGCATATAAACGCCCACATTACATGGAAACGACGCTGTGACAACATATTTGGCAGTTTTTTGTCTTCCCGCGTTTTCTAATTAGTGACTAAATAATGCACTGCCTGCTGTAAATCCATTGATGTGAAAGCGATGGATTAAAACGCCATAGTAGATAATTCATATTTTTAACCCACTGGAAGTTGAAACGATCGTTATAACGTCTAACAACTACAACCGAGTGAACGCGATACATTGTTGGTTTGATGTTGGTCCACCGTCTACGAAGTAGGCTCGTCATCAAATCCACATTGGTTCGCGCTTGTTATGGTTGCCGGGACGTACGGTGGTCTGTTGAAACTAATGAAGCCAGAGCGGTTCAGATCTGCTCACAACACCCAATGAACCTGATTAGTGGCTTATTAATTGGGGGCAGCTTTACGGATATTAATGATAAAATTACACATCGATCACTGCGAGATGAAGAATTTATAAAAACAAAAAAATAATGGTTGATCTTGCAAATTAAACATAATTGGTCTAATATTTATTTCATGATGATATTGGGTTGATGGTGTTAATGGGATGTCATGTTATGGATCTACGGCCATTATTACTGCGAGATGAATTTATAAAAACTACAATATAATGGTTGCGATTGCAAATTAAACATAATAGTTATCCAATTGCTAAAATAGGCCACTGTCTTATATCACTAACATCGCATTTGAGGGGTGAGTAATCTAAAATATCAATTCAAAACGAGGCTGGTGAGTAGGCCCTGGTGAGTAGGCCCTATTATAGGTTGAGAATGAGGCTTGTGATGCATTTATATTAGGCATATAATGGTTGCCTTATTAGGCGTTGGTACAGGATGTTGTTGAGGGTTTGCCTTATTAGGCGTTAGCGCAGGATGTTGGTGAGGGTTTGCCTTATTAAGCGTTAGCACATGATGTTGAGGGTTTGCCAGCAGATGTGATATATCTAGGAGGTATTCACTACTGCCAATTAGGCTGACTGATTAATGGATAACCTGTTATAGTGTCATCAATAACAAAGAGGCGCCTTCAGCATCAGCTGACATCAGCCCCCGTTTTCTCCTATATTCCCAAGAAAAGAAATTGCGGAGCTGAGAATTTTTATAAGTTGCTATTCTCGAAAAATAAACCAATAAACAATAATAAAGCTCACTAAGCTGGAACTATTCAATTCCAATGACATCACCCAATTAGTGACCGGTTATTACACGGCCAGCACATTGCGTGTTAACCCTTACAACGCTGAAATATTACAGTACAAACCATGGAGACATTTTTTTTTCAATTTGAAATCATCATTGCTATCTTAGTTACGGGTCTGCGACTATAATAAATATGTTTACTCTTTCAGTCCGGGGATCGACTTCTTACGTCAGAATCTGACGCCTATAGAGGTCAGTTTCTAACATATAAAGTGCGAAATAAAAGTGGGTAAACATAACAATGCTCGGAAACTTGAAATTTGTGAAAATGACATATAGATGGCGAACTCTGGCGAACACGAGACGTTGCGCGGTGGTGGTGAAGAGACGACCGACATTGTAGACGTTGGACCGTCGCTTTGCCAGGGCCGGGTCGATGAGGTGTGTTCGCTGGGGGAGCATCACCATCATGACAATTGTACATTGTGCCTAAACATTTTTACTCCTCGTTTTTATACCTCATTTTCATGCATACTCATTATTATTTAAACTGACTAATAAGCCTAATGGGCTGGGTACTTAATGAAACTGATTATATTCGTTGTTTTGCCTTATTTTGTACTTGTCAGTATAATAAACTAACTGAACAGATGTAATTATTACATGTACATGTAATAATTATAAAATTATTGCACATACATGAATATTTTAACATATGCATCCAGAAGTATGTGAATCATCAAAATATAGCCTCCCTTAATAAAATATTCTGGACCTGATCTATCCTATAATCCTAGGAAAAGAAATGTCTTTTCTTAGCTAAGAAAATCTGAGAATTTCTGTAAGTTTCTATAAACGAAAAAATGTCATTTTGATAACGAGACCAATAAAGCTAACAATTCTGATATCCCGTTGACAACACCCAATTAGTAACTGATTATTGCATGGACACAAGGCGTCTTAATATAATAGATGTTTATTTTAATATAGTGACAGATACAACATGTACAAGTATACAATATCAATCGTCTGTAAAGATAGTATATCCAGCCATTATATGTCTTACCAGACACTTTTGTCTAGTAAATAAAGTTATATTTATATACATTGCTGTGAACTGACAGTGCCGGTTGTCACGTGAATTCTCCGTGACATGTTAGGTTACATGTAACAGAGAATACACCCTTGCCAGCACAGACATGACATTATGTACGTACAGATAGGTGAACAACTTGTAAACAGAGCAGTACATCTAGAATCCTAATAATATAATGTTATTTCACAAAAAAAGTTCCCGGCTTCCTGTTTGCCATACAGCTAATTTAACCTAGGCCCATATAATTATATAGGCTTCAAGCTGGTGCCAAACCAATTAAACCCCACTTAGATTGATAAATGATTTTGTGGTAAGTGATTTTTTGTGATAAGTTCACCAAATAATTCTTTCTTCATAAACATTTTTTTTTTCATTATTTGAAGCTGAAATTGCGTTAGCAATTCCAGCTTCAAATGAATGAAAAATCTAAAAAATCAGGAGAACAAGGGTTAAGGCGCAAAAATTATTATTTGCATTTCTTTTTAGAAAATAAAAATAGGTGAAAATTACATATACCATGTACTTATTATATCGCAAAATGGCAATTCTTGATAATCACACGTACTTAAATTTTCACATACGATAATATAAAAAAAGAATCACTTTCCCTACCTTAAACACGGTACATATGCTCTTATTAGTTGCTATATGGTAATGTTTATTCTTTGCCAGCATAATTTATATAGAACTTGGAGATATTGAGAAACTACCAATTAGGCTGACTGATGCATTGACACCCTGTTAAATTATCATCAATGACAAAATAACAGGGTCTCATCTACGCATTAAGAGCAGGCAAATAAAACACTTTGTGACGGCATCGAATAGCACACAAGTTTTTCATAATTTTTGTCACTGTATGAATGATATAAGTGGTCAGAGAGTAAACTACAATCTGTAGAGATCCGAAAATTCTCGGGTAAATACATTTATTGCGCCCAATAGTAACTGCCAGGACAAACATTGCAGACAGATTGTAGCGATGATTGATGTATTGTAGCAATGATTAAAGGTGTGGTCAACTGTCAAAATTCGCGGGTCAAGGGTCCCCCAGAAGGCAATAGTGCCCGTGGGTAGGCCAAGTCCCTATTCCATAATAATACTAAATATGTGTTTCATACCCAAAGCCTCATTAAGAGCAAATTCTCAAATCACAGCAAGTTCATATATACTTGAGCGACATCTATGAGTTTATAATTCAAAGCTCTTAACCCTTACCCCTACTTGGTCGCTGGCTTGCAAACAAACTGACTGTATTACTGCGGGGATGTTGAAACTGTTTGACCCAAGCTTGTATTGACATGCCCATTGGCATGCCCAGTAAACACAAAACATTCGTATGACTTTATGCAATGTTGGACCAACGTCGAAGACGTTGGGCCGACGTTGTATGAATGTTATACAAATGTCTTGTGTTTGCTGGGCAGGAGGACTTTCTCTCAAACATTGTACATTTATTCAATGTTGGTTCAATGTTGGGCCAGCGTCGAATCCGTTGGCCTAGCATTAAAACAGCATTGGATCAATGTCCCGTTTAAGTAGTATCTTGTAATCAGTTCAGTGGCTATATTAATGCCGTCAATCTGTACTCAATAGGCTACTGTTGGCCTACACTTGACCGTCCCAGGCATGCGCGTTTTGCAGTTGAATCATTCTTTAATGTCTATTTTCAGTAATGCTGGACACCTCGCAGCGCAATGTGCAGCTATTCAAGCGCACTCACAGCACCCTTTGTGTCATTCTCTCGCGGTTCCACGGCATGCCTCGGGACACTCTTGTGGAATGACGTCATAGCTGTTATTAAGTGGGAAGACAAACAGCAGTAACTGCATACTGACAAATAAGCAGTTACTGCTGTTTGTCTTTGTATGGCGGTCAGTATGCCATTACTGGATGCCAGAAGGGAATCATGCATCTCAAAGACAAACAGCAGTAACTACTTACTTGACGAGTAAGCAGTTACCGCTGTTTATCGTCTCACAGCATCATTGAGGCAGCCAGGGTACCAGTACTTCAGTGGCGTTGACCCAATGTTGTTTCACTGTTGGCCCACCGTCTACGACGTCGGCCCGGCGGTGGAACATATCAGTCAATTTGAGAGCAGCGACCCTCAGTGACAAAAACGTGATTTTCCACAAACACTTCTGCCGTTTAAGGCCCAGAAAAGAAATTGAATGAATAGGGTTTTAGGCCACATTTGCGCACATATAGGCTAAACTGGGCAAGAAAATATATAAACGGTTATGAAATGATCATTATTCCAAGATGGCGGTGCTTTGTTGGCTCGGTTTTATGAATATTCTATCGGGGATTATATGAGATAATGAATGCGGGCAGAGTAGACCACTTGCGTGTCATTACGTGTCAGATGGGAATAGGACTCTGAATATCATGTCTTCGGCTGTCACTCTCTATACAGACTAAAGTCACATGTATTATATAGTCGTTTTTAACCCGTCTTGTCAGCCGATTTAATCACTGTTATAAGTAATGAGATGATTGTTTAAACATCAAGATTTGTAAATGTTTGATCTCAAATTAAACACATGATTAATTGTGTTTAAACCACTTGAGGTTGTGGATCGCGGTAGCGAGATACAACGTCAAGTGGTTAAAAATTTCATAAATTAACTTAGCAGGATAATTTAACTCCTGATAGTCGATAATAGTATTATTTCCTTATGCTTGAATGACCTTAAAATATATATATATATAACCAACTTTTACAATTTAATAATACGTTTCAAATCAGCGATATTCACATACATTTCGACTTCAAAAAAGCAAATTTCACTAATTTTTGGTCACTTGAAGTTGTGAATCGCGGTAGCGAGACACAATTTCAAGTGATTAAAAATTACAATTGATTTTCTCAGGGCTCCAGGGGTTAATTAGGGTATGTGGCATGATTCTTGAGAACGGAATAAGCGGTCGAGGCATGGCATTAACCCTTAGAGCGCTGAAATAATTTTGTATAAGCAATGGAAACCAAAGGGTTTTTCAATTTGAAATCAGCATAAATATTAGCTCGTTGTGATTCATTTGAATACCTATTTTATGGCTATTATAAATATTTTAATTCTTTTATTTTAATTCTTTCAGTGCGGGCATCGTCTTTATACGTCAGAATCTGACGTGCCCGAACTGAAAGGGTTAAACGCGTACATCCAAATTAATTTCCAAACAAATATTATATGAATATACACGTGATATACAGGCCTATTATATTTGGCTGCGTGCACATAACGTAGTATTAACGGTTACGGCGCAGGGTTCGACTTCAGACGTCAGAATCTGAAGTCTGCTGACGTCAGATTTTGACGTCTGAAGTCGATCCCCGCACTGTAAGAATTAAAATATTTGTAACATAGGTATTCAAATGAAGCGAAAAGAACTAACTAAGCCATGTATGATGATTTCAAATTGAAAAAAACCCTTTGGTCTCCATGGTTAATATGAAACATATTTTAGCGCTTTAATCCTTGAAGCGCTGACGATTTTTGTATAAACCATGGAGACGAAAAGGTTTTTTTTAATTTGAAATCATTATACATGGCTTAGTCAGTTCTTTCCGCTTCATTTAGAGGGTTATTATACCAGAGTGAATGAGGTTGTCTGTGTATCATGCCGTGACCCAGGCTCATATCCTGGAGGTCAGGGGGCAGTCTGCCAAATACTGTCCAGGGAAATATGGGAGACAACGAAGATGTATATAGCATGGAGTCACTCTCTCATCGTTTGTAGCATGATATAGCAGCAAACATGAGACGTCGAACCAATGTCGGGTTAATGTAGACCCGACATTGTTGCAATGTCTTTCTTGTGTTTGTTGGGATCTAGCATTTTTTTCAGCGTCAGTTTTTTATTATGAGTGAAACATTTCTGGCGAGTGAAATCTGCCTAATGAGTGAGTGAAATCTGTCTGGTGAGTGAGTGAAATCTGTCTGGTGAGTGAGTGAAATCTGTCTGGTGAGTGAGTGAAATCTGTCTGGTGAGTGAGTGAAATCTGTCTGGTCAATGAGTGAAATCTGTCTGGTGAGTGAGTGAAATCTGTCTGGTCAATGAGTGAAATCTGTCTGGTGAGTGAGTGAAATCTGTCTGGTCAATGAGTGAAATCTGTCTGATGATTGAGTGAAATCTGTGTGATGAGTGATGGAAATCTGTCTGGTGAGTGAGTTAAATATGTCTGGTGAGTGAGTGAAATATTTCTGGTGAGAGAGTGAAATCAGTCTGGCGAGTGAGTGAAATCTATCTGGTGAGTGAGTGAAATCTCTCTGGTGAGTGAGTGAAATCTGTTTGCTGAGTGAGTAAAATCTGTCTGGTGAGTGAGTGAAATCACTCTGGTGAGTGAGTGAAATCTCTCTGGTGAGTGAAATCTGTCTGGTGAGTGAGTGAAATCTGTCTGGTGAGTGAAATATGTCTGGTGAGTGAATGAAATCTGTCTGGTGAGTGAGTGAAATCTGTCTGGTGAGTGAGTGAAATCTGTCTGGTGAGTGAGTGAAACATGTCTGGTGAGTGAGTGAAATCTGTCTGGTGAGTGAGTGAAATCTTTCTGGTGAGTGAGTGAAATATGTCTGATGAGTGAGTGAAATCTTTGGTCTAAAATTAAATAAATACGAGTAATTGTCATCCACTGGAAGTTGTGGGTCTCGGTAGCGTGACACAGCTTGGGTGAAAGTGGGTGAGCATTTTAATCATTCAATTCAGCGCTTTGATGGTAAGAAACAGGTTACAGATCTATAATTTCTGTTCAGAATAACACTCCATAATCGTACAGGCTGCGTCTATTTCGCGAAAGACACACGGGTTAACATTTAGAGCTGCTCCTCATGTTGATTTATTCCTGGTAATAGTTTGACCCGTTCACACCTCACCACCCTACCAGCATGCTCTGCTACTCCCCCAGCATGGCTTCCGGTACTGACGGCATACTGACTGTCTGCTCAGTTCAGCGTGAAAACCAATAGCATATATAAAAAATATAGAGATACATTTAACACAACAATAGGCCTGCTACATATGAAAAAATAAATGTCTTTTGCGAGTTGCTTTATGGTAATAGCTAAGTAGTCAAGCAATAAAATTCGAATTTTTTTTTATTCACAAATTTAAGTCTTTTTTTATTTGAAGCGATAATAATTGTGAAATATATTATTCAACTGACTGAAAAGTACAAAAAGAAGGCTTCAACTACGTCAATTTACATGGTGTCAGTCGAAACATGAAATGTTTCTGTGATGCATGGCATGATTTGAGCACATGCCTCATGACTGAGGTGCGTAGCCATTAACCCTTGCAACGCTGCAATGTTTTTAGGAACCATGGAGACCGAGGGGTTCCTCCAATTTGAAATCATCTTAAATGTCTTAGTTTTCTCTTCCTGCGTCATTTGAATACGTATGGTATAAATTATAAATATTGACTCTTTTAGTGCGGGGATCGACTTTAGACGTCAGAATCTGACGTCTGTAGACGTCAGATTCTGAAGTCTACAGACGGTTCTCGCACTGAACGGTAAATAGATTGGCTAAAACATGAAATGTTACGGTGTGGCCTGCAGTATTTGAGCACATCGCAACAACAAGTATGAGTCAGTCTATTTAACTTGAAGCATTGTTTCTGAATGAGTTTATTTTTCTTGAATTATCGTACATTTAATATAAATCACCGTCTATGCGTGAGTCTATTTATCTTGCATTATCATCTATCAGTAAATCTATTTATCTTGAATTACTGTCTACGAATAGTCCATTTCACTTAAGTTATCGTCTATGAGTGAGTAATTTCTATTGATTTATCGTCTATGAGCAAGTCTATTTATCTTGAATTATCTTCTGCGAGTAAATCTATTTATCCTTAATTCTCGAGTCTAATTCTCTTAGGTTTTCGTTTATGAGTAGGTCTATTTATCTTAGGTTATCTATTTCGCTCGAATTATTGTCTACAAGTGAGTCTATTTATCTGAATTATCGCCCATGACTAAATCTATTTATCTTGCATTATCGTCTGTGACATTTCATCAGGCATCAGACAACGTCTGTGCCGAGACTAATCAATTGACAGATGATTCAGGGTAAGAAAACAGTGTCCAGACCCATATTCACAGACAACACAGATTGTAACCATAACACATTGCTGTAAACCCCATTATGTTGGCGTCCAAGAAAACAGGATATCGGTCCCAGGAGATGTAAGCGTTTATATAATAAATATACGAGCGCAAGTTTGACAATAGGTCATTTCATAGTATAATCGTGAAAATAGCAAAATTAAATGGGACGCAAATATAATTGGATTAATAGCATTAAATAGCCTTTAAAAAATAATGACAGTCTTGGAGGGTCTGCGGGAAACCTTTTCTGATAATGTCGCCTTTTTTAAAATACAAACCCTAAATCTGCAGACGCAATGTAGCAGCCTTTGATTTTGAAATCGAGATATGAACTATGCTACAATAACATAAACACATTTAGTGTACGATTCCATGGTACAGGATATGTACGCTAAACGTGCATGCGGCATTTCTCTGGAAGGAAGAGAAAAAACACATTTTGTCTATCAAATTTTACCACAAACCGAAAGCATGTGGCCTCACATATGGACAGGGCCCTGATCGATGATGATTAGGACGCCCTATAAAAAATTATATCACGAGACAATACATCACTCTAATCGCATCTTCATCAATGTATTTATGGACTAATACTCATCAAGTGAATTAATAATGAGAAATGAAAAATACAATCAGATTCTCATAATAATGATAATAAAGACGCTTGTGTTTGATGAATTTGCTAGCTCTACTTTCCTATTAACCCCTACAGCGCGGGGATCGACTTTAGACGTCAAAATCTCACGTCTACAGACGTCAGGTTCTGACGTCTAAAGTGGATCCCTGCACTGAAATATATTAAAATATTTTAATGGTCCTATACCGATAACACAGGTATTCAAATGAAGCAGAATAGGGTAACTAAGACATTTATGATATTTTCAAATTGGGAAAACCCTTTGGTCTCCATGGTTTCTACAAAAATATTTCAGCGCTTTAAAAGTTAAATGTTCAGCTTTTGTCTACTTGTGCGTCACATAACTCAAAAAATAACTAAGTTGAAAAGAGAGAAGAGTTAGTGAATATTGCTTTACCTCGCTTTTTGTACAATATCTGTGAAATTTACCAGTATCTGTGAAATGCCTCAGCGAAGATATACTTTTAAGCTGTTTTTAAATCTATACTTACCTGTTTTTAATACATAGTCTTTTATTTTTAAATAAACGCTACAGTGACTGACTGGACAACTCACAATCAAATGTAAAGCGCCTATGAGTGTGCTACAGATATATGGCGCAATATAAATGTTTGTTTATTATGTATTATTATTATCATAACAATATCGCGACAGAAGGAGGACCGACGTTGAGACTATGCCTTTCTCTTATCAAATATTTTGAGGACAGGGGAGAAAATATGCTCAAGTGTTCAGCGCCATGCAAAGCCACAAGGCAGTATCTGCTTACTTATAAATAAGCAGGTACTGCATTTTGGCTCTGCACGGCAGTAGAGTACTCAACTTATAATCAACGAAGAACGCTATTTTACGGCGCGTGGTATTAAATGGCCAATAATCAAGAGTCATTTCGGTGATGTGTACAACAGTGGGGTATATTCCATAAGAACACACGTGATCATATTTCAACCCTTGCAACGCTGACACATTTTTGTATAAACCATGGAGACCAAAGGGTTTTTTTCATTTTGAAATCATCATAAATGTCTTAGACAGCTTTTCCGCTTCATTTGAATACCTATGTAACGGGCCTAGAGCTGATATTTTTTTATTCTTACAGCGCGGGGATCGACTTAAGACGTCAGAATCTGACGTCTACAGACGTTAGATTTCTGGCGAGTCGATCCCCGCTCTGTAAGGGTAAAACAATTATTCAGTGAACAATAAAAAAAAGATCAGTTTTAATATTTCCAGCCATGACCTTGACACAGATGATATTTCTCTCCTTCTCGTCGCTACAATGTACTTGACCTTTAACCTCGTTTCCCTGACCAATCACAAGCTGCAATGTGGATAATGTTACTCCCCCTGAGCAAAAGCCAATAACTTTTCGTACGTAAATCAAAATAGCAAAAATGTCTTTGTTACACTCCCATGAAAAATACACACTCAAATGAAAAATACACGCTCCCACGAAACACACCCCATGAAAAATAAAAATGATATAGATTTTTAATATAACGCATAATGATATCATGAATGATATTTGATCATTAAAAAAAACCACTTGAGTATATAGGTGTGTGTTACAAAATAGCTGATCCAGTATATTAACAAAGAAAAAGATCAATAAATAACAAAAGGCTATCTTTTCATTTTCATTTATCCCAGAGATAACAGTATACCACAGCATACCAAGTTCACAATAGTAATGCGTTAGAGAGAAGTGAAGAATATTTTATTGCTAGAGGCCATGTTTTCATGATTCAGACACATACATCTACATGTATATGTAATACATTTGTAATTATTACATATGCAGGTATATTACATTACATGTATATGCAACTTTCAAGTTTCTGAAAATTGTTATTACTTAATTTTGCTCCTTAACCCTTTCAGCGCGGGAGCGATTTTCAACGTCAAAATTTGATGTCAATGAACGTCAGATTCTGACTTCTAAAGTCGATCTCCGCACAGAAAGGGTAAACATAATCATAATGCCTCTGGACCCATGACATATGTATTTAAATAAAGCGGAAAGAGCTAACTAAGACATTTATGATGGTTTCAAATTGAAAGTAACCTTTGTTCTCCATGGTTTATATTAAAATATTTCAGCGTTGTAAAGGTTGAGACACCATAAGCTGCTCGTGTAATAACTAGTCACTAATTTTGTGCTGTGGGCAGATCAAATAGTTTCACGGCTTCATTTGTTACTTTTTCGATAAAATTGACTTACAGAAATTTATTTTCTCAGCTAAGAAAAGAAGTTTCGTTGTCTGAGGAGGATAGATGAATACGGGCTCAGCCGCTGCTGAAGGCGCCTCTTTGTTATTTATCGCACTATAACAGGCTGTCCATTAATCAGTCAGCCTAATTGGCAGCAGTCAATACCTCCCAGATATATCACATCTGCTGGCAAACCCTGAACATCCCGTGCCAATGCCTAATAAGGCAAACCCTCAACATTCTATGTCAACGCCTAATAAGGCAAACCCTCAACATCCTGTGCCAACGCTTAATAAGGCAAACCCTCAACATCCTGTGCCAACGCCAAATAAGGCAAACCCTCAACATCCTGTGCCAAAGCCTAATAAGGCCAACCCTCAACATCCTGTGCCAACACCTAATAAGGCAAACCCTGAACATCCTGTGTCAAAGCCTAATAAGGCAAACCCTCAACATCCTGTGCCAAAGCCTAATAAGGCAAACCTTCAACATCCTGTGCCAACGCCTAATAAGGCAAACCCTCAACATCCTGTGCCAACGCCTAAGAAGGCAAACCCTCAACATCCTGTGCCAAAGCCTAATAAGGCAAACCCTCAACATCCTGTGCCAAAGCCTAATAAGGCCAACCCTCAACATCCTGTGCCAACGCCTATTAAGGCAAACCCTCAACATCCTGTGCCAAAGCCTAATAAGGCAAACCCTCAACATCCTGTGCCAACGCCTAATAAGGCAAACCCTCAACATCCTGTGCCAAAGCCTAATAAGGCAAACCCTCAACATCCTGTGCCAACGCCTAATGAGGCAAAACCTCAACATCCTGTGCCAACGCCTAATAAGGCAAACCCTCAACATCATCCTTTGCCAATGCCTAATAAGGCAAACCCTCAACATCCTGTGTCAATGCCTAATAAGGCAAACCCTCAACGTCCTGTGCCCACGCCTAATAAGGTATAAATGCGACGCAAGCCTCATTCTCAACATGGTGTCCACTCAACAGCCTCGTTTCCAATTGATAATTTACATTACTCATCTCTCTAATAATCCGATGTTAGTTAATAAAGACAAAGACATTTTTTATCGCTTTAACATCTATTATGTTGAATTTGCAAGATCAATCATTATCTCGTAGTTTCCATTAATTCATCTTGCAGTGATCATAATGATGGCCGTAGATCCATAAAGGCCCAGTCACACATACCATCACGCACGTCCAGCGCACGAAAAAGGAAGAATTTTGGTCAGTGCGTTGTGATTCGCTGGGCGTACGTTAGAATTCGTTGATGATTTGACGAGAAGGCCGGATGAACGTTATTCATTTATTGTGTGCGTCAACCTCTGCGCAAATTTTCTGCATGTTCAAAAATGTGAGCGTTTTTCCACGTGTGAATATGGACGCCAGAAGAACGTCAGACCAACGCCAGGCTAACGCTAGGCACAAGTAGAGCTCACGCTCTAAATTCGCTGTGTTTTCGTAGACCGAGGTTTGTTCCGGTCACATGTAAGCGACGCACAGTCCACGCATAAAAAAATAAAAATTACAATTTAAGTCCGGATAGTGAAAAACGCCTCAACAGGTTGCGAATGCACAGCGCGTTTTTAACGCAAAGGACGAATGAACAGCGCTTTGCTAACGCGTTGCACGCATACAGTGCGCATTAAACCCTAGGATGGCAATGTCGACGATTATAGTAAATTTTATCAGTTTGTTTTGTACATATGTATCCATTTTAAAAGAAAAAATGTGAGCTAAATTTATGAAAACATTATATGTTTAGACGTATTTCCGAAAAATTGATAACAAATTCGGCTCTTAAAGCCGTGTATCATGTGAAACACCACCTCAAATAATTAAAAATAAAATGTTGTTCTTCAGAGCTTCAAGGGTTAAGCTGGAGAAATAACATAGTCACAGTGTGTTGCTCGAGCGCTGGACGAGCTGCGGGCGAGTGCCCAACGTTTGCTTCGAGCGCTCATGCAGCGCAGGGCAGGCGCGTTGCCCGCGACTGCCCGGCGCCCTCAACAGGCAGCAATGTGATAAAACGTTGATAAAACGTTGTTCTGGCGATTTTCTGGCGTGTACATTTATGCGTTCATATGCGTTCAATATTTTAAACACACCCAACTTCCTTTGGCGATTACACTGCACACAAAAATATGCGTAGCGTTAGTGCAGCGCCCTCCACGAACCAGTAACGAATGCTGACGCACGACCGACGCACGACAGACGCTCTGGCAAAAAATCAATTTTCAGTGCGTGCGTCGTGCCTCGACTATGTGTGACTGAGCCTTACGATCAGAAGAAAACTCAAAAATGCCGGGACTGAGCGCGCATAACGTGTTCCTAACGCATGTCCAGCGAATATATAACGTATATGGGGTGTGGTGAATGCTTTCTGACTTATTCGTGCCTAGCGCTGGCGATGCGCGGCGTATTCGTTAGATCTGTCGTCCTGCAAACGCGCAACGCGGTAGCGAAACGCTATGTATACGCTGATTTATACACCTGATTTATTTATGACACGCTTTATATTCGTCTTAAACTCGCTGGCTCTTCTCATATCCTGACAAAATTCATGGACGCACAACGACGCACTGCTCTAATTTTTGTCACTCAAGGCGTGGGCTGTACGTCGTGTATGTGTGACTGGGGTATAACATGATACGATATATACAATCATTAACAACATAACCCAATCTTAGCTTGAAATGAGGATTAGCCCAATTTTGCAAGATCATTTTGTAGGTTTTTTTTTAAATTCATCAGATTGCATTGAGCGATGTGCCATCTCATCATTAGTATATACCGACAGCTGCTCCCAATTAAGCAGTCACTAATCAGGTTAATTGGGTGTTGTGAGAAGATCTGAACTTCTCCTGCTTCGTTGGTTTCAACAGATCAAACTTAAAGAAAGCTGACCCAATGTAGATTTGATGTAGGTCCAGCGTCGTAGACGCTGGACCAACATTAAACCAATATTGTATCAATCTATTGTGTTCACTGGGTTGTGCTTGCTGGTCGCTGTAACGAAAGCGACAACTTCCAGTGGGTTAAAATGTGGATTTGATGTAAGGCCAACGTCGTAGACGGTGGACCAACATAAAACCAACATTGGGTGAATGTCTTATGTTTGCTGGTTTGTATGCGGGTCGCTGTAACGAAAGTGACAACTTCCAGTGGGTTAAAATGTGAATTATCTAATATGGCGTTTTAATCGACCTCTTTCACATCAATGTATTTACAGCAGGTAGTGCATTAATCAGTCACTAATTTGAAAACGTGGGAAGACAAAAGGCTGCCAAATATGTTAGAACACCGTCGTCTTCATGTAGTGTGGGCGTTCATAAGCGCTGCCACAACCTAATGTCCACAAATTCCTGATTTCTAATTATTGACACCCATGTCAAAAATAGGAAATACGGGAATTTCGTCTCTATATCTAGCCTAACTGGTGAATGCGCAGCAGAAAAATTTAAAAAAAAACTTTTGCAGTTCTAGTCTATGGACATGTTTACATCATATGGTCATATTAAGAAGCCAAAATAAAATCACTGATTTTTTATGATTTTAGCCTGGGCATGTCCCTTTAATTTATTCATATTTCAGGTGAAAGTAATATCAGGTCATACACTCAAAAAGCACCGCAGGGCTACAGAAGGGCCTGTTTATTTTCGAAGTTGACCATGACGTTTACTCAGCGAATCATGACGACCCACGTACATGTACTTTAACATACCAAACTGCAATACATTCTGTCGTCCTTAGCTGAACCGCATTTGTGATGCATGTCACTTAGCCATTTCAGTACCATTTGTTTTATTATTAAACTAACAGACTTGTTTGTTAGGCTGTAGTCTCTCAATCTCTGTCAGACGGTCATTTGACTTTCACGATATGCACATCAGGCACCCAGATGTTACCCCCAGATGTGTGCTATATTACCCCAGATGTGGGCGATATTGCCCCAGATGTGGGCGATATTACCCAAGATGTGAACGATATTACCCCCAGATGTGTGCGATACTACCCCCAGATGTGGGCGATATTGCCCCAGATGTGGGCGATATTACCCAAGATGTGAACGATATTACCCCCAGATGTGTGCGATACTACCCCCAGATGTGGGCGATATTGCCCCAGATGTGTGCGATATTACCCAAGATGTGAACGATATTACCCCAGATGTGTGCGATACTACCCCCAGATGTGGGCGATATTGCCCCAGATGAGGGCGATATTACCCAAGATGTGAACGATATCACCCCAGGATGTGGGCGATACTACCCCCAGATGTGGGCGATATTGCCCCAGATGTGGGCGACATTACCCCGGATGTGGGCGATATTACCCAAGATGTGAGCGACATTACCCCGGATGTGGGCGATATTACCCAAGATGTGAGCGATATTACCCCAGATGTGAGCGATATTACCCCAGATGTGGACGATATTATCCCATTTTCTCTGGGGCTGGCCCAACATCAAACCAACATTGGTTCAATGTCTTGTGTTTGTCTACGCTATAAAATTAAAAGGCAGTAACTGCATACTTTTTAAGCAAGCAGTTACTGCCTTTTGTCTTTTCACGGCAGTAATAAGATCTGGGCAGAATTTAGCTGACATGGTGTAACTCTGACATTATAAGTACATCACTCTCTGGTCTCACTGAGCCAGACTACGGCCAGGCTACGATCGGTCTACGTTCAGGTTACCTTCAGGCTACGTTCAGTCTACGTTCAGGCTACGTTCAGACTACTTTTAGTCGCTGCCAGGGATCCGCTGTTGAATTTTTCATCACTTTCATCTTGTTAGGCGAACAGATGGTGTTGCGCGCGCACGCTATATCTGAATTAGTCACATGTCTTTTGTGGTAATGGTTACGGTCGGTGGTGTAAAGTGATTTTTTATTTGAAACGTACGCTTCAAACAACGTCTTCGATGCAAATGTTTTGTGCTTGCTGGGTATAATTTGGCTGGGGTTGTCTTTAATATTTTTGCGAATACTTAAGCAATATCGATGAAATTTTGCACACAAATGTTTTCTAGTCACCAGAAAATTGCATAGATATATGACAAATAGCTAGTTGTACTCAATCACATGTAATGAATTGATCCAAATGAAAGCCATATATTACATCATCAATGAATGCGAAACAAGAATTAATCACTTGCTTTTCTGGAATACTTCTGAAATACAAAGCGAAATTCCACAAAATTTTACGGTGTGATCCGACAGAAATTTACATGAAAATATTAACAAAACGTCAACGGAGAAAATTAGAAAAAGCCTACTATCAGCAAGTGGTGAAACAGGCTAACAATATTTTTTAAATCATAATGTGTTATTTCCTATGAAGTCTGTAGGCGTCAGATTCTGAAGTATAAAGACGATCCTTGCACTGAAAGACATTTGTGATGAATTCAAAATGAAAAATATATTTTATTGAGGGTGGTATTTTATTGAGGGAGGCTATGTTTTTATGATTAACACACATTTATATGTATATGTAATAATCTTCATGTATGTGCAATAATTGTGTAATTAGTACATGTACATATAATAATTCTAAGTATATGTAATTTGCACAAATTTCAAGTTTCCGAAAATTGGCATTACCCACTTTTATTACCCACGTTATATGCCAGAAACTGACCTTTAGAGACGTCAGATTCTGACATCTAAAGTGGATCTCCCAACTAAAAGGTTAGACATATTTATTATGGCTGTAGACCCATGACTAAAACATTAGTAATGTTTTCAAATTGAAAAAAAAGTCTCCATCGTTTATACAACAATATTTCAGCGTTCTAAACACCATGTGCTGGCCGTGTAATAACCAGTCACTAATTTTGTGTTGTCAATAGATTAGAACAGTTCCATCTAAATTAGCTTTAATGGTGTTTTTTTCGAGAAAAGCGATTTCTTTTCTTGGAAATATAGGAGAATACAGGCGCATATTTAAGCTGATGCTGAAGGCGCCTTGTTATTGATGACACCATAACAGGTTGTCCTTTAATCAGTCAACTTAATTGGCAGCAGTGAATACTTATAGATTATACCATGGCTAAAGTTGTATCGTCCTGCTGTCAGCCCGACCTTGTTGTATTCTCCAGAGGGTGATGGGTCTTGTACATATCGCCCAAAGACCGCAGGTCTAGGGCGATATGTACAAGACCCATCACCCGAGAGAGAATACAATTAGGGAGGGCTGATGTGAAGGAAAATACTACTTTAGCCATGGTATTGTCTTTTTATCTCATACCAAAATTTCAGTCAAAGTAGGCCTAGACTAGAGAACTGCAATTTATAAAGTATATTACTTTAACCTAGGCCTATAACTGTAATATGATTTTTAACTTCACCCTATAGTTAATGTTAATATTAGTAGCAATAGTCTAGCCTACTATATATTCACTTTTTCAAGTTCAATGGCGTAATAATTATTTCCAATTCATGAGCTGTGTAGGCCTATCGATTGCGTTACGACTTTTCTCACGTCTCGATGGCACAACACCTGAGAAAAAAAATGAAATGAATCGGGCTTTAGGCCACCTTTGTGCACATATAGGCTAAACTGGGCCAGGAGAACCTCCTGAGGATGGTGAGATGATTGAGATGACACTGTCTTCCAGACACAGGATTCGAAATTCGAGACCTGGCGGTCTGAGGCCGAGCACGCTACCTCTCGGTCACGGAGGCTCCCCACAATACTAACTTTCACACGTGGATGGGGAAGAAACAATTTTGTTTCTTTCAAACCGCCGAGACCGGGAACCGAACCCCGGACTCTGGCGTGAAAGGCAGCGGTGCTAACCACTACCCTAGGGCCCCCGCCCACAACACCTGAGGGGCGAGCGGTGACAGAAGTGGGGGAGGGGAGGAAGGGGGCCTGCCTGTTGATGCGGGTGTCGGTCACCAGTTACGTCAGGTTATGCGGGTTGCGCAACAGTCATTGACCCAATGCTGCTGTAGTGCTGGGCCGGCGTCCTAGACGATGGCCCAACAATGGCCCAATCATAGTTACGGCTGTGTAGCTTTTTAAAAATTCATCGGAACGCTGTAACGAAAGCGGCAACTTCAAGTGCGTTAAAAATGTCTATTATATAATATGGCGTTTTAATCCACCGTTCCACATCAATGGATTAACAGCATGCAGTGCATTAATCAGTTACTAATTGGAAAACGTGGGAAGACAAAAAGTTGCCAAATATGGTGGCACACCATCGTTTTCATGTAGTGTGGGCGTTCATAAGCACGGGAAACTGGGATGTGTCTATGCGGTGACAATCACTGCCATGTCTATACTTTTACTGAGGGAAGGAAACGTTCAAGTCCTCGTCATTTAAAAATGAGAAATGGACTATGTAGACTTTTGTTTTCTACCAAACAAATGCTACCATGGCATATCTAGTTCTTGTAGCAAATTATTGATATCTTTTAAAACGGAAATCTCATAATTTTCGTGCATTAATAATCATTTTACGAGCTCGATTGTGACAGAAGCACTATTCCCAGCAAAATGAGACATGTCGTGAATAATACACTGCAGTATTCAGCTTACTATTATATTAAGACGTTACTGCCTTTTGGGTTTACACGATAGAATAGTGGCGCTGAATAGCCCCTATGTTGAGCGTGCGGGCGTGAACAATATAGCCTGGTATGTTGAGATTGCTGCTTCCACGATTTCAGTGAGTTACCGACCTTGTATAGAAAACCAATGAGCATATGATGACCCTTTCCCATCCAGCTGCGTTCATAAGCACTGCCACAACCTAATACCAGTGGTGTGAAATTATCAGATAACTGGATTCAGCGTCGTTATCCTACTTATCAGGATCAGACTCGTTATCAGGATCAGCCTCGTTATGAAGGCGGGGAATTCCTCACCAGCCTCGTTTTAGAGATGGTGAAACCTTTATCAGTTCAGTTTGTTTCTCAATCTGTAGAATTATCTTCGGCTATCTGATGTTTTGTTGCAAACTTATGTAACAGAAAATTAAAACAACAATAGGCCTGCTATACATACCAAAAAAAAATATTCTAGTTACTTTTGTGAGTTGCTTTATGGTAATAGCTAAGTAGTCAAGCAATGAAATTCGAATTTTGATTTTTTTTTAAATTAAGTTTTTTTTTTCGTTTGATGCAGTAATTGTAAATTATTCAATTGACGGACAAGTACAAAAACAAGGCTTCAACTACTTCAATGTACATGGTGTCAGTCAACAGACTGGCTACAACATGAAATGTTACTGTGCGGGCTGGCAGTATTTGAGCACATGACAACAACACGTAGGCCCAAGTACGTAGCCGTTAAATCCATATGTCACAATAACCTGTATAGTACGATAAACAAACAAACAAACAAACAAACAAACAAACAAACAAACAAACAAACGAACAAACAAACAAACAAACAAACAAACAAAACACGACCAGAAAAATAACTTTCCTGGCTTCCATGAGTGAGTCCATTTTTTTAAGAATTATCTTTCAAGAGTGAGTCGATTTATCTTGAATTATTGTCAATGAGCGAATCTATTTATCTTGAATTATCGTCTATGAGTGAGTCTATTTCTCTTGAATTATCGCCCTTATCAGCTCCGCAATTTCTTTTCTAAGCCAAGAAAATAATTTTCGTTTTTTTAGGAAAGTAGATGAATACGGGAGCCCATGTCAGCTGATGCTGAAGGCGCCTCTTTGTTATTGATGACACCATAACAGGTTGTCCATTAATCAGTCAGCCTAATTGGCAGCAGTGAATAACTCCCAGATATATCACATCTGCTGGCAAACCCTCAACATTATGTGAAAATGCCTAACATGGCAATCACTCAACAACATCCTGTGCCAACGCCTAATAAGGCAGACCCTCAAGATAAGATATAAATGCATCACAAGCCTCATTGTCAACACAGGGCCCACTCACCTGCCTCGTTTATATTTTACATTGCTCATCCCTCTAATCCGATGGTAGTGATTGAAAGCAGTAGTATTTTTAAGCAATTTAATAACTGTTATGTTTAATTTGCAAGAACAACCATTATTTTGTAGTTTTTATTACTTCATCGGATTGTAGTAATAGATGTTTATTTTATTATTAATATTCGTACAGCTGCTCCCAATTAATAAGCCACTAATCAGGTTAATTGGGTGTTGTGAGCAGATCTGAACCGCTCCGGCTTCATTAGTTTCAACAGACCACCACACGTCCCGGCAAACATAAAAAGGCTGAACCAATGTGAATTTGATGTAAGGCCAGCGTCGTAGACGGTGGACCAACACCAAACCATTGGATCAATGGCTTGTGCTCACTGGGTTGTAGTTGTTGGTCGCTAAAAAGAAAGCGACAACTTCCAGTGGGTTATAATGTCAATTATCTAACATGGCATTTTAATCCTCCGCTTTCACATCAATGGATTCACAGCAGGCAGTGCATTCATGAGTCGCTAATTGGAAAACGTGGGAAGACAAAAATCTGCCAAATATGGTGGCACACCGTCGTTTTCATGTAGTGTGGAGAAAAAAATTGAAAAAAATAGTTTGTCGCCACAAATGTCAGAAAAAAAAAGTTTTTTGAAAATGTGGGCAGAAAAAAAAAATTGTTGTCGAAATTGATCAAAAATATGTTGACCAGAAAAAACACCAAATGGTAACGTACATAATAGGGAAAGCATACGACAAAAAAATTCTTCGACGAAACATAAAAAAAAATGTCGTACGTTACTCGCCCAAAAAAAAGATTCTTTCGGAGGTGAAAAAAAGGTTTGCAAGCAACAAAAACTCTAGACCCCCCCCCCCTCCTTAGATATCTAATGGTGCGTCCCTAATGTCAGTGGTATGTGCAGCAGCACGGCATGACAGAGAAAATATCAGAAACTGGATTCAGCCTCGTTATCAGGATCAGCATCGTTATGATGGCTAGGAATTCCTCACCAGCCCATCCTCATTCTGAAGATGGCAAAACCTTTGTCAGTTCAGTTTGTTTCTCAATGTGTAAAAATAATTATCTCCGGTTATCTGATGTTAAACACAAAATAATGTTTTGTTGCAAGCTACACCAACACACATCGCTGTAACACATAGTATATTCAGCATAGGCCTATATATTCTATTTTATATAATTCTATTCCATATATATCAAGCTCATCTGCTACTGTGCATGAACGTCAGACCCAAATAAGGCCAATAGTTCCCTAACATGTCTGCTTAGCTAACGTCAACATCTCCTATTAGGCCTGGGATATTAGGACAACTATCACCCAACGTGCACTCTTTATAACTTACCCAAACCAACTTTTTGTATGTCCAAAACATGACATGAGATGTTAACAGCAAAAAAGGGGAAGAACTTTTTTATTGACCCCTAAGGACTTATATGGGGGCGCCCCGAAACCTGTCTAGAATTAGAGGATATGGTTACGTAAATGTCTGTCGTTGCTGACCTAATTAAATTATCGTTCTAATGATATATTCTCTCGTGCAATGGAGTAAATAGTTATCTCTCCACAAAAGTTCAACCATAATTTTTATTGCAAAATAATGAAATCAACTACAACACAAACTAGTCAATGTGGTCAAAGGAAACTGCTTAATAAACGATGTGTAAAATGACGGCCATCTTGAATATTACGCTAAAACATAGGTCAGATGATGAAAAATAAACATCTGAAATGTGCAATATTCGTTTGTTTAACAAATATGTGACATTTGTACTTATAAATAACACTCATTTTTAAAGGGACTAGCCCAGGTCAAAAATCATCAAAAAATCGGTGATTTTATTTTGGCTTCTTAATATGACCATATGATGTAGAAATGTCCATATACTAGAACTGCAATTTTTTTTTAATTTTTGTGCTGCGCATTTACCAGTTAGGCTAGATATAGAGACGAAATCCCCGTATTTCTTATTTTTGACATGGTTTTCAATAATTATAAATCAGGAAGCATACACATATCTGAGTTCAGAAAGGTCAGATATGAATATGTCCATTAATTACGTTTTATTATCTCGTTTTCTTTGGCTAGGTTGACCAGTATGTTTGGTTGTTCATTTTGGTAATTTTATAATAAAAATCATGTTTGAGCGTATGTGGAGAGACGGCTACAACAGTATGCTGTATATCATTAGAACGGAGACTTAATGTAATATGTAATATGGTATATCGCATGTGTAGAAAAGCACGACATACGTTTACGTATACCTACCCCCTGATATTTTTACTATTAACATTTCATTTCATGTTTTGGAAATACCAAGGCAAAACCAAAGTTGGTGTGGGTAAGTTGTGTGTGTGTGGGTGTGTGTGGGGGGGGGGGGGGCATGTCAGCCATACCTGGAAATTCTATGGTAAAGACCAAACTCATTGATCTATCTTAATTCCTGGTAAAGTCAGGCATATTTTGTGTTCGTTCGTTGCTACGGCCATTTTAATCACACCATAATATGATCACACCATTATGCCAGGCGTACATGAGAACACTCAATCCTAAAAAAAAGTTATGCACATTTTTAACCCTGTCATGGCCCTCTGGCGGCCATTTTGTTTGTCGAATGACCGCAATGTTGGTTGTCGATATCTAGACTGTCTAAATTGATTTTGGCAGTCACAAGGACGTAGGCCTAGGCCCCTATATATGAAACCCCTATATGGTAGATAACAAAAATCACGAATCTGCTTCCATTCTGTTGAAAATTATATTAAGTTTCGATTTGCACAAAGATCGGCCATCTTGAATTTTACTCATAATGCAATATTCAAAAACTTTTCAGCCACAACACAATGTCGGGCATACCCGTTACACACCAAAATAATGAATTTGGGTGGATAATGTCAACAATTATTATAATTTTTAGCTTAACCTTGCACACATAGCACCCATCTTGGACTTTACCCACAATACAATGTCTAAAATAATCTTTGGCCGCACCATTATGTTGGGTAAACCTGCAAAATATATGGTGGACGACAACATCATGAATCTGCTTGACATTTGTCAAACGGCCGCCCTTTTGGATTTTGCGCTTTGCATCAACACTTTTAACAATTCAAGAGCGCTCCTAGACTGATGTTAATTAGACGTCATTGTTCAAAGGAGTGTGGTCGGGGGCCCTAGGGTAGTGGTTAGCACCGCTGCCTTTCACGCCAGAGTTCGGGGTTCGGTTCCCGGTCTCGGCGGTTTGAAAGAAACAAAAAATGTTTCTTCCCCATCCACGTGTGAAAGTCAGTATTGTGGGGAGCCTCCGTGACCGAGAAGTAGCGTGCTCGGCCTCAGACCGCCAGGGTTTGAATTTCGAATCCTGTGTCTGGAGGACAGTGTCATCTCAATCATCTCACCATCCTCAGGAGGTTCTCCTGGCCCAGATTAGTCTATATGTACACAAAGGTGGCCTAAAGCCCGATTCATTTCATTTCAAAGGAGTGTATAGAGATGTTTATGGTACTGTGCAAATAACTCATTGAAATCATTACGAAAGAGTATGGCATAGCTCCGACTTCGCTTTTTCTGTAGTGACATTTCCATGATTGTGCAGAAAGCGACGTAAGTCAATAATCACTCACTCACTTATCAACTATATGATATGTTATATTCACATCTAACTACATTACATTCGAGTCGTTATTGGTTGAATCGCATTTCTGATGCATGCCACTGAGCTATTTCAGTCCCAGTTTCATTTATAAATAAACTAGCAGACTTGTTTGGCTGTTGCCTCTGTCAGACGGTCATTTGAAAGTCATGTTATACACATCAGACACGCAGGTGTGCTACAACTTACCCCAGATGTGGGCGATATCACCCCCAGCCGTACGCAGTATCACCCAAGATCTGGGCGATATAACTTCACATGTGGGCGATAATACCCAGATGTGGGCGTTATCCCATTTTCTCCGATGCTGGCCCAACATAAAATCAACATTCGATCAATGCCTTGTCTGTTGGGTATCTGCTAATCTGCCTATCAAATCAAAAGGCAGTAAATGCTTACTTTTCGAGTAAGCGTTTACTGCCTTTTGGCTTTTAGCAGTTACTACCTTTTCGCTTTGCACGGCGGTAATGAGATCTGGGCAGAATTTAGCTGACATCGTGTCACTCTGACGTTATAAGAACATCACTCCCATGTAATTTGGTGAAATAAAAGTACTTATCTTTTCTCTCTTCTTCTCTTCCGGTCTCACTGGGCCTGGCTAAGTTCATGCTACGTTCAACCTACGCTCAGGCTACGTTCGGTCTACGTTCAAGCTACGTTCAGACTACGATCAAGCTACGTTTAGGCTACGTTCAGGCTATGCTCGGACTACGTTCAGGCTACGTTAAGGCTACATTTAGACTACGTTCAGACTACGTTCAGGATACGTTAATGCTAAGTTCAGGCTAAGTTCAGGCTACGTTAAGGCTACGTTCAGGCTACGTACAGGTCAGACTACGTTCAGGCTACGTTCAGGCAGGGAAGTGCCGTTCAGTCGTTCTCAGGTCTCACTGAGCCTGCCTACGTTCAGGCTACGTCCGGCTACGATCAGTCGCTGTCAGGGATCCACTGCTGAATCTTTCATCACTTTCATTTTGTTAGGCGGACAAATGGTGTAGCACGCGCACGCTATATCTGAATTAGTCACGTATCTTTTGTGGTAATAGTGACGGTCGATGATGCAAAGTGATTTTTTACTTGAAAGCGCACGCTTCACACGTATGTGGGCCTATATATGAAAGACGTGTGTATGGGAAGGTGTTTTATTTGTAGGACCTTAATAGCCCATAACAACCAACGTATTCGATGTTGGTCCACCATTGTATATATGCTATACAAATGTTTTGTGTTTGCTGGGTATAGTTTGGCTGGAAGTTGTCTTTGATGTTTCTGCGAATACTTTGCACACAATGTTTTCTAGTAACCAGACAATTGTATAGATATATGACAAATAGCTAGTTGTACTTTACAACACATAATGTATTGATTCAAATGAAAGGTCGCATTTCATCATGAATGTGAAACAAAAATTATATTACTTGCCAAATGGTCTAACTTCTAAAAAACAAAGCGAAATCCCACACAATTTTCTGGTGTGTTCCGCCATGAATTTACATGAAATTAAAAACAAACAAGGGGAAAGTCAACGGGGGGGGGGGGGGGATTAGAAAAAGGCTACTTTCAGCATGTGGTGAAACAGGCTGTAAGACCACACTATTTTTTAAATCATAATTTCCTTTTTCCTTGTGGTACACATACAAGCGGTGGGCCTACATACATGTACAGAACCCTTGCAAATGGTCTGTATCCAAAATGTATAATTATATGCGTATTGGATATTTTTTTTGAAATCCAGGATCATAAATCAGAAAATTTTGTTTTGTTTGACACCAAACGTAACCAAGATTTAACTTGATAAGATGGTAGCAGGTGGTGTTTGCAATCAAATGTGGCACCAATTTGTTTATGGGGCATTTATTAATAGGGGTTGTATTGTATTGAAAAATTGGGAGTTTGTGCATGCATATGACAATGGTTTTGACAATACTCAGCAATTTTCACGATTTTGGTAACAAAACGTAATGTTATGAATGTTTTATGTTTAGGCCGGGAAACATTAAATAATACGTTGTGAAGGTCAATAAAGGCCACGACCTCATGGCACAGTGATCTCAGTAAGTGTTTTGTTATCACACTATCTGTACATTAATGTCGCATGCTCAACAATAAATCTAAGCAAGGTTTGTCTTGATAGAATTGTAGTATAATATATATGGTATTACTTATATAAATTTTAGAATACCTTTAGCTAGAACATACAGTCAAATTTTGGTATCAATATAAAATATATTTCTCAACAGATGTATAAATGCAAAGATGCTGACACCACCATGCAGGCGCTTAGTGAGCTACATACGAAAAAACAGTAACGACTTTTGGTTTCAAGTTCTGAAAAGTAAATATGTAGCCTCGTTTGAAATACTAAAAAACCGCACGGGTAATTACCGGTACATCAGACTATTAGGGGGGCCACCATTCAATCTCCAGGGGGAGGGCTGGATTATTATTGAAATAAATAATTTCGTGCAGACTCTGCATGAAATAAATAATATTTCAAGAACTGTTCTATATAAACATGTAATAAATTTGAATTTTTCTGCGTGCCCCCGAACCGGGTTGAAATAAATAAGAAACTGTTGTCCGAGACAAAAACTCCACCCCCCCCCTGGAGATTGAATGGTGGGCCCCTTAGATCAATATATTCCGGTATTTTTTTAACTCTTTCAGCGCGGAGACCGTCTTTCTACGACAGAATCTGGCGGCTGTAGACATCAGATTCTGACGTATGAAGACGATCCCTACGCTGAAAGAATTAAAATATTTATAATGGTCGTAGAACAATACATAGGTATTCAAATAAACCTCAAAGAACTGACTAAGACATTTATGATGATTTCAAACTGAAAAAACTCTTTAGTCTCCATAGTTTGAACACAAATAGTTCAACGTTGTAAGGGTTAATTGACGGAATTAACCCTTTCAATCCTGACTTTACATTGTCATCTTCATCCACTACAAGCCGCGAATTGCTGTCGCAATTCTCGACTTGTAGTGGATGAAGATGATTTGAAGTGGGTGAAAAAATTATAGAAAAAAACTTTGTATTATTAAACCAGTTTCATGGAAATTTTCATTCAAAAACTCTTGGCTGTAGGAAAATTAAATGTGTTTTCAGAGACGTAAAATGATGCTTTTATGCATCGTGAGGACTTGAAGGGTTAACCCTTTAGCCGCCAAATTATTCAATCTGAATTTCCACCCACTTGAAGTTGTGTCTCGCTGACGCGATCCACAACTTGAAGTGAGTGAACATTATTCAGATTTGACAAAATGGAGGTCAACTCTTTTCAAATCTTGCTGGTTGATGTGTCACATTTTATCTTTAACATATTTAAAATGTGGTACTTAATGTGCTAATAAAAAATGAAAACCCGAATATATGCGACACCGGCGGTTAAAGGGTTAAAGCATACTGATGTCGACTACAGTAGACATTCTGTGTTTTTCTTTGCACCTGTATTCCTGTATGACCAGTTGTTAAAACTGAAATGAGCTTTCAATTTTGAAACACTGATATATGTTGGATTTAAATTTCAGAAATACCACAAATTTTCAGTCACTTGAAGTTGTGGATCGCGGTAGCGAGACACAATTTCAAGTGACTGAGAATTTAAATTGAATAGGTCAGTGCTCTAAGGGTTAATGCACACTCCAATGATAATGCGTGAATTATGATGTTCTTAACTGACATTTTTCTTTACCTAGCCATTAAGCGCTGGTTATTCTACTCATTACATTGGAAAATTAGTAATATATTACATTACCCGAATTTGTTTTGCTACATTTAAAGGGACTGGCCCAGGCTAAAATCATAAAAAAATCAGTGATTTCATTTTGGGTTCTTAATATGACCATATGATGTAAACATGTCCAAAGACTAGAACTGCAATTTTTTTTAATTTTTCTGCTGCGCATTCACCAGTTAGGCTAGATATAGAGACGAAATTCCTGATTTCTTATTATTGACAACCATGTCAAAAATAGGAAATGCGGGAATTTCGTCTCTATACCTAGCCTAACTGATAAGTGCGCAGCACAAAAATTATAAAAAAATTGCAGTTCTAGTGAATGTACATGTTTACATCATATGGTCATATTAAGAACCCGAAATAAAATCACCGATTTTTTTATGATTTTAGCCTGGGCCAGTCCCTTTAATGATTTTTTGGAGTGGTGACATTTATTGACCTTCACGTCACCTCGACCTTAGTATGTGCAAAAGATGTATCTACTGAAGCAATTTTGGCTACATTAGCATGATTAGCCCCTGTACTAAAACGGCAACATAAACTGTAATTTATTCAGAGTCAATTGTATTTGATATTCAGCATTTGATCCGCGCGTAATCTGTGTTAATTGATTCATCCAGTCCAGTCCTCCCTCCCTGGATGATAATGTGCACCTGAATTAGGAGGACATGTCTCCTGACTGGCTACAGCAAGTAGCTGTCACGTGACTCATGTGATTAGAAGCTTACCAAGACTCTACCTTTACAGTGGGGGGACCGACTTTAGACGTCAGAATCTGACGTCTGTAGACGTCAGATTCTGACGTCTAAAATCGGTCCCCGCACTGGAAGAATTAAAATATTTATGATGGTCGTACACCCATAACATAAGTATTCAAATGAATCAGAAATAGCTAACTAAGACATTTATGATAATTTTAAATTGAAAACACCTTTTGTTCTCCAAGGTTTATACAAGATATTTCAGCGTTGTAAGGGTTAGGCAAGATTATACAAAAGCTCGACGAGAACCTGCTGTGCTTGCAACGTGATATCAACGTGAATTGGTTGACTACTAATACAAAAAAGTCAATTCATAATTAATCATGATAATGCCAAACCTTGACGATAATGTGCTAAAATACTAGTTGGGCGCGGTCTATGTTGCGTCAACGTCTGAAATTTTAATGTAACATGGAGCTCTTGAAATTTACATACAGGACTTGGTGTCATAAAAAGTCATGTACATCATCTTGGATTCTAAGATGGTTGTCATGCAATATCGATGGTCCTACTTTAGTAAAATAACCTAATACATCTAAATTCGTACATTTCAATACACAAATGCAAGAATTTACTTGGCATGAATCAAAATTAGTTCGAAATTGAAAAATAACTTGCATACGGTGGCCATTTTGATTTTTCGTTTCAGAGCATGAGAACGGTAAAATCCAGCGTGGCATATAATATATTCAGATTCATCACTCAAATTAGATTAAAACATTTTAATTTGCTTGTGCATACTACTCTAGAATTGTCTTACAGGGTCCAAACTACCATCCTTTGAAATCAAACTGTATGACCTATGTGTATGAAAGAAAAGGAAGACGAGATGCACTTTATTCTTCATGTCCTGTTTATCATGATCTACGTTCAAAATATCTTGCACCGTTTGACAGCCCACCAAATATAAATACATTCTAATTGTTGCTACGTAGTGTGGATGAAAGTTTAATAAATAGTTTGTGTACATATTTAAATCAAACCTTAGTTATGTTTGGTGTTAAAATAATTAATTTTGTAAGCGTCTTACGTGAATTCGCCCCTCACTGCTGACTTATTTTTTTAATGCAATTTGAAGGTCACGAAATGACCTGCAGCCTAAAAACATAATTTGCTGACCAAGTGTTTTTAACTGATTTTTTGTTAATGAAAGCTGCCACCATTGTAATGCAATCGTACATCAACGGAAAGGTGGGGTAATGTAGTTTTAGAAAATATGTGTAAGAATTTGCCACTTGAAATATTACGAATCAATAATTGTTCAGGGTTTTAGCTCATGTAGCATCACTATTAACCCCATCAAGCCTGGATTCACCATTGTCATCTTTGCATTCTCGACTGGTATAATAGATGAAGATGACTTGAAGTGGGTGGTAAATGAACAAAAATATACTGGTATTGTGAAAACAGTTCTAATATAATTCTGAAGCCCCCGACGATTTACCATGCATGCGTGTCTGTACAGCCGGTAGGTGGAATCATTTGTTTCGTATCGCTATGGTTATATAGCTGGCGCAGATTGTTGTTTCTATGGTAACGGGATGACATGTCTATCACTCGCTCAGCTATAATAGGGATGTCACCAGCTTTACTAGACGTACAAAGAATTTGGACTTAAGGTGCTTTTAACACATGAAAGAGAGTAGCTGCATTAAAGCGACACAATCAGGCCAAAAATCATCCGAAACCCCAAAAATGTATTTTTGCTTCTTGATATTTCCAGAATATGTCAACATGTCCATAGACTTGAATTGTGGAAGTCTTTTAAATTTTAGGGTTGATGTGGCAACGTAACAAGTCTGCGGAAAGCCCCATTTAGCTGCTATTCTTATTTTGGACATGCATGTCCAAAATTAAAGCTCGTCCTTATTTCTCGCTGAACTGGTAAACGCGCAACGCAAAATAAAAACAACTTACGCACTTTTAGTCCTGTTCACATAATTATTATGGACATATCAAGGAGCCGAAATAAAATGATGATTTTGGCCTGATTTTGTCGCTTTATTTTGTATTATCTATTACTCGTAGAGAGTGGAACAGCATTGTGGCGGCGTATCTTATTGAGTATGCTTTTCACTTTAAAACCAAGCCTCAGATTTAAACCAACAATTTTTTTTCAATTCAGGCTTATTACATTATGTTGAAGACCTGACATTCACTTGTGGGTTACATCAATAATGTAGGGCCAGCGTCGTAGACGGTGGGCCAACGTTAAACCAGCATTGTTTCGACAACCCCTCGGCATGTCTTCGATATGATTGTGTACTAGACGAAAACTCGCACGAGAATATTAAACAGTTTAAAATATTCGTAGCGGCTTGGCGAGTATACATATTGGCGACATGAACAGATATCTCTCGACATGCAAAGACATATATGTGTTAAAATCTTACAAGACAACTCATGAGTTTAAACTCGTCACAACTCGTAATTAACCCTCACAGCACGGGGGTCGAATCAGAATCTGACGTCTGTACACGTCAGATTCTTTTTATCTTCCTTACAGCAAGTCTTAGCTTCATAGGTTCAAGACGAAGATCTGTCCTATCTTGACTTGCCCTGTCCTGTCCCACTTTGTGTTGTCATGTCCTGTCCATGTATTCCTGGCTTACCCTGCCTATGCCCTGTCCTCTCCTGTCCTGTCCTGTCCTGTCCTGTCCTGTCTTGTCCTGTCCTGTCCTGTCCTGTCCTGTCCTGTCCTGCCCTGTGCTACTTTGTGTTGTCATATCCTGTCCTGCCCTGGCCTACCCTGCCTATGCCTTATCCTGTTCTACATCGACTTGTCATGTCTTCTCCTGCCCTGAATATGCCCTGTCTTCTCTTGTCCTACCCTACTATATAGCTACGCCCCGCTCCGGTCGCCCTTTGAGTCATCACCACAGAATGTCAGTCTGAGCAGATACATCTTGTTGCAAGGACGCGTGACAGGCCAGCATCCGGGTGTGAGGGATAACGACTATGTTACCATGGTGACAGACAGGTGGTGTATCAGCGATATAACCTGAGCACCGTCCAGGTTACCATGGTTATGTGTTGATCAAAAACCAAGCCATGAAATGTTACCAAGGCAACGTAGTCATCATAAAACCCTTGTCTCTGTTATGTCCCAACTTGACATTTTTTCAGCAAAAAAAGGCACAAATATTTATGTAGCTTGTGGCCTGCATCACACGTGGATTATATTTTTCAAAGTTTTACCTGTTGGATGATAGGTTTGGTGATGGCAGGTATTCCAAGCTGAAATATTTGTCTTAGCACGTCTAGCATTCAAGCAATGTCGTTCAGGCAATGTTGGTACAGTGTTGGGCCAGCGTCGAAGAAGATGGGCCTACACTGTGCCAACATTGGCCAAATGCCTCGTGTTTTCTGGGATAGCAGACAGACTTCCCAGCAGGTAAGCATTCGCTTCGTTGCCATGACTACAGCCCGCAGCTGTGCTGGTAACGTGAAGTTATCATCTGGTAATTGAGGCAATCAGTTTCTTCAAGTTCGTGATTTCATTGTATACGCAGACATAATCGGGAGTAGAATATCAGACATGGCTAATACCTTACCTTTAAATTGTCTTTTGGCAGCCAATCCGCGGATTTGTACTGTTTTTTTTATATCATCACAAATAATTAATCAAGTAATAAAAAAAAAGTAACATCAGTTTGAAGAATAAATTTGCTTTTGTAGTTTCGCACAGTGCCTAGCTCTGTCTGTCTTTTCATACTACACCTTGCCCTGTCCTACCGTACTTTGTTCTATCCCTCCATGCTTTGTTCATGCCTAGCCAAGTCCTACATAAATTGTCCTGTGCTGTCTTCCATTCGTCCTGTCCTGCCCTTCCTTGTCCTTTCCAGTTTTGTCCTGTCCTGTTCTGTTCTGAAATGTTCTGCCCTGTCTTGTTCTGACATCACCTGTCCTCTCCTGTCATGTTCTGTCCTGTACTGTTCTGCCCTGTCCTGGCCTGTCCTGGCCTGGCCTGTCCTGTCCTGGCCTATCCCATCCTGTCCTGACCTTTGTTGTTCTGTCCTGGCATGACCTTTCTTGCTCTGTCCTGTTCTGTCCTGTCCTGTTCTGTCCTGTCCTGCCCTGACCTTTATTGTTATATCCTGTCCGGACCTGTCCTGTCCTGTCCTGTCCTGTCCTGTCCTGTCCTGTCCTGTCCTGTCCTGTCCTGTCCTGTCCTGTCCTGTCCTGTCCTGCCCTGCCCTGCCCTGCCCTGCCCTGCCCTGCCCTGCCCTGCCCTGCCCTGCCCTGCCCTGTGCTGTCCTGTGCTGTCCTGTTCTGTCCTGTCATGGCCTGCCCTTTCTTGCTCTGTCCTGTCCTGTCCTGTCCTGTCCTGTCCTGTCCTGACCTTTTTTCTTCTGTCCTGTCTGTCCTGTCTTGTCCTGTTCTGTCCTGTCCTGACTATTCTTGTTCTGACTTGTCCTGACCTGGCTTGTCCTGTTCTGTTATGTTCTGTCCTGTCGTGACCTGTCCTGTCCTGTCCTGTCCTGTCCTGTCTTATCCTATTCTGGCCTGATCTGACCTGTCCTGTCTCTTCCTGTCTTATCCTGTTCTGTCATGTCCTGTCCCATCCAGTCTTGACCTATCCTGACCTGTCCTGTCCTATCATGTCTTATCCTGTTCTAACCTGACCTGTCTTATCCTGTTCTAACCTGTCACTTCCTGTCTTGTCCTGATCTATCCCGTCCTGTCCTGTCCTGTCCTGTCCTTGTCCTGTCCTGTCCTGTCTTGTCCTGTTCTATCCTCAATGAGGTTTGAATCTCAGATACATCCCCAAAATGCCCATATAAACAGACATGATCTGATAATAGTATTCAGGCTCCCGCGGCAAAACTCGCGTGAGATTGGCCAAGGGAAGATGTGGTAGACAGACTGCCCAGCAGGTAGACATACACTCCGTTGCCGTGACTACATCCCGCAGCTGTGCTGTTAACGTGATGTTATCTTCTGGTAATTGAGGCAATCAGTTTCATCAAGCTCGTGATTTCATTCTATACGCATTCATATTAGAAAGTAGAGTACCAGATATGGCTAATATCTTACCTTCATATTGTCTTTTGGAAAATCCTGGGATTTGTACCCTTTTTATCATATCATCAGAAATAATTAAAAAAGAATTACAAATTATGTAAGAGCATTTTGAAGTATACATTTGCTTTTGTAATTTCGAACAGTGCCTAGCTACGTCTGTCTTTCCATACTATGCCTTGTCCTGTCCTGCCATATTTAGTTCTGTCGTTCCATGATTTGTCCTGCTCTGCCTGGCCATGTCCTGCATAAAGTGTCCTGTGCTGTCTTCCGTTCCTGTCCTGCCCTTTTTTGTCCTTTCCCGTTTTGTCCTGGCTTGTTCTGTTCTGACCTTTTCCGTCCTGTCATGTTCTGACCTGTAATGTCCTGGCCTGTCTTGTATTGTTCTGACCTGCCCTGTCTTGTTCTGACCTGAACTATCCTGGCCTGTCCTGTCCTGTACTGACCTGTCCTCTCCTGTCTTGTGCTGACCTAACCTGACCTGACCTGAACTGTCATGTCGTGTCCTGATCCATTCTAATCTGGCCTGTCATATCCTGTGTCATCCTGTGTTATTCTGGTCTGATCTGTCCTGTCCATTTCTGACCTGTCCTGTCCTATCCTTTTCTGACCTGTTCTATTCCGTCCTGTCCTGTCCTGTCCTGTCCTATCCTGTCTTATCCTGTTCTGACCTGATCTGACATACCCTGTCCCATCCACTCTTGACCTAACCTGACCTGTCCAATCCTGTCCTGTTCTAACCTGACCTATCATGGCCTGTGTCCTGTTCTGGTCTGTCCTGTCCTGTTGTCTTCCCTGCCTCGTCGTGTCATAATCGGCTCTGTCGTTCCCTGCCTTGTCCTGCCCTAACCTTTTATCACCCTATCCTGCCCTGCCATGTTTGCTGAATACATACCTTGTTCTTTCTTGTATGGTCTTACCATGCCGTGTCTTGCCATACCCTGTCATGCCCTGCTGTTTTTTGCTCTGCTTTTTCATGCCTTTCAATGTCTTAACTTTTCCTGTACTGTACTGTACTGTACTGTACTGTACTGTACTGTACTGTACTGTACTGTACTGTACTGTACTGTACTGTACTGTACTGTACTGTGATATAATGTACCATATGTACTGTACTGTCTTGCTCTGTCCTTTCCTGTACTGTTTTGTCCTGCCCTGTCCTGTTTTGATCTGTCCTGTCATGTTTTGTCCTGAACTGTCTTTGCCTGTCCTGTTCTGAACCTTCTTGTCCTGTTTTGGCCTGCCCTGTTTTGAGCTGTCCTGCTCTATCCTGTCCTGAGCTGTTCTGCCCTGTCATATCTTGCCCCGTCCTGTTTTGATCTTCCCTGTCCTCTTCTGTCCTGTCTTGAGCTGTCATAGCCTGTCCTGCCCTGTCCTTTTCGGTCCTGTTTTGACATGTCCTGTTCTCTCTTGCTCTGTTCTTTCACGGCATTTTAAGTCTTGTCCTCTCTTTCTTTATTCTTTCATGTCCTGTCCAGTCTTGCTCTTTATTTCACTGTCCTGTCCTGTCAAGCCTCTGCCCCGTACTTCTCTTTCCTGTGTCGTTGTATCCTGCCTTACTCTATTCTTCTCTACCTGTCTTGTTCTGTTCTCTTTTGAAGTGCTTCCTCCCATCTAGATCACCATATCTACGCGTCTTGTTCACATTTACTCTCATTCAGTTTGGTGGTCGCCCTACACGTAGAAGCAGACAGATGCTTTGTTTGTGGCGTGACCTGGGCCTCATCATTCACTAAAAAACCCATGTCGACCTAACCCTGCTGACGTCATTGACATTACAGAGGAGAAAGTTCAGACTATGAGAGGTGGGCAATGGAAGATCCACGTACCGCCCCCCTCCCCTTGTTATGTGTCTCGGAACAAAAAAAAAACTGCCTTTGCAGCCTCAGATAAGAATGTGTCCTAGAGCTGAACATACACCGAAGATGACCTCCAATTACGACTGTGGCTACTTAACAGTGCTTACGACTATGGCATTTTCCATGACGTCACCACTTTTGCCTGTTCTGTCCTCTTTCTGGACCCTTTTTTTGCGTTTTTAATGGCAGACTGAGGACAGACTCACTCACACAATGGTCTACTCTGAAGATAAAACGGACTTTGATGCATTAATAACAAACCAAGCCAAGACAAACTAAAACAAACCATGCAATGCTAAGCTAAATTTCTCTGCAGCAAATCTGGGCCCCTGCTGTGGTCACGATGAGTGTCATATGGCTGCCATTGATGTCATGACCCACCCTGGCAAACACCAGATATAGACATTGGCCCAGATATAGACATTTAGCATTGCCCCATCGTCTGTGACAGTGGCCCAACACTAATCCAGCATTGGTTCACCATGTCGTGTGTGCTGGGACCACGCAAACACGACATAAATGGTGGCTCAATGTTGGGCCAGCATCGGAGACGATGGACCAATGTTAAGCCAACATTACATCAAAGTGTGGTAGATGTTCAGTCTACGATGGCTTATTTTTGAAACTACGTCTGTGGTTGCTTAGATTGTATGTGACTAAAAGTTGCCCTACATAAACTAACAGCCTCGTTATGACCGCCAATAAGTCACGTGATAAAATAAATGCAGGAAGTGACCAGGCATAGCGGAAATGACGTTAGTGACCGTGTGCCTGCTATGACCGTCTGCCATTATCATGATTATATTACAAACACGTCACATTATTATGAATTTAGACTACTGCACAGTTTTATGCAATGTGTGTTACATACGATTTATAGGATGGAGAGGCATAATTTGAATCATGCTGTAATGTCACCTGACCACCACTATATAAGGCGCTAAGTTTGATATAATTATTCATAAAAGCTTATTAGTTTTAAACTGTCAAGTACTCCTTTTTATTTTAGTCAACTTTCCTGTATGCTGCTCCAGCAAAATGGTTAGTAGGCTACACCGTCAGTTATACTGGAGTTGGGTTGTGACATAATAGGCCTTGTAAACATGTTTGCCTGCGTTCTCTACGACTAAAGTCTATCCCCGTACTGTGAGAGTAAAAATATTTCTAATGGCCGTAGACCATAGAACATAGGTATTCAAATGAATCGGAAAGAGCTGACATTTATGATGATTTCAAATTGAAATAAACCCTTTGGTCTCCAAGGTTTTTATAGCAAAATTCAGCGCTTTAAGGGTTAAAGTGCTGATGGAGTCAATTGCCGTTGTTTAACCTTTCCATTTGTCCCTCAATAAAATAAATTGTTTACGAGACTACATTTGAAAGATTGATTCAAATTGTACATGAAGTAATTTGTATCCACCTTGAACATGCACACCACAATTCCAATGTCAACCAAAGGGGCTCAACCCCCGACACACCTACCCCCCACCCTTATATGCCACTGAAGAGAACAAAAAGAGGTGAACATGAAACGAATTCCCAGCAGACTCTGGACAGCGTCAGAGAGACTGGCTCACCATTGAGGCAGCATTAGAGCAGCACTCCGTGTCACCCGGATGTAGACTTCATGCAGGTGACAGGTTATCAGAAGAAACGCTGTGTTTGATGTATTATCGCTCAGTAGGGTTGGCAGTTCTCTTTGACGACGAGACAGATAGTTTTGGCACCAGGGGTGGGCGGATGCATAACATTATAATATTTAACCATTGCAGCGTGGGGACCGAGTTTAGACGTCAGAATCTGACGTCATAGACGTCAGATTCTGACGTCTAAAGTCTATCCCGGCACTATAGTGGGGGCTCTTAAGTCAATATATGAGATGAAGTGTGCACTTCTGGATAAAATTGTGAATTTTGGCACACAGATAGTTGAGATCATCTTGTACAGGAATTTTGATGGAAGCAAGTTGGTACGTCCAGTTTTCGGCCGCCATCTTGGTTTACAAAATGGCCGCCACTTGGGACCTATATTCAGCAATATTACGAAAAGGAAGACACTAAAGAGAGCTCATATCAAGCTAATTTTTCCATGAAAGAACCTTAGGGGTATCTAGAATAACATAGTAAGCGTTTTAGAAAATCCTTCCCAAGCACTCTGACATATTCAAGATGGCGTCCAAGATGGCCGCCAGCGTATTGTCATAATTAATAAATAGCGTAAATGATCGATTTTAGCTCAATTTTCTTTTGTAATACACCATTTCAAATAGTTTCATGGTCAATAAAGCTATATAGACCACCCCCAGAAATTTTGAAAACATATTTAACCCTTTCATCACAAGAGGCTTTTTAGCGAACGCCCCTGTAATCTCTATTGGGAAAACATTTATTTATAATCAAATAATTAAGTATTAGTTGTGATGTATATTGGTGTCAGTAATACTATATTAAAGGCATATTAAAGGCACGCTTATGTCGGTCACTTAATTTGTATTTATATTTATTCAAGATGGCGTCCAAGATGGCTGCCAGTGTATGAGAAGATTTAGGAAATTGTGTAAATCAATTTTCTTTTGTAATACATCATTTCAACTATTCTTATGGTCTGTGAGTCATCTAAACTACCCCCAGACAACGCTAAGCAATATTAAGCACCTTGACATGGAGAGTTTTCAATTAGCGACATAGCGCTATACCAAAATGTAATTGGTGAATCACTTAGCCCTCAAACTTTTCCAGCTGTTTTTCGGTTGTGAGACTGATTTATATTTTTTGCGTAAATTAATAGATTTTAGCTCATTTGTTTTTCATGGACCATTTCAAATAGTTTCGTGATTAGTAAATCTATATAGACTACCCATCTATTTTAAAAATATATTTAACTCTTTTATTCCTAGAGGCTTTTCAGCTGACGCCTCTGCAATCTTTATTGGGACAACTTTATTATTTATAATCAATTAATTCCATATTAATGGTGATGTATTGGTGTCAGTAATATAGTTATAGTGAGGTCACACATATTGGTAAATTAATTTGTATTTTTAATTATTAAAAATGGCGTCCAAGATGACTGCCAGTGTACGGGCAGATTTAATAATTTGTGCAAATTCGTCATTTCAACTAGTTTTATGGTCTGTGAGCTCATCTAAACTACTCTCCGACAATGTTGAGTAATATTTAACACCTGAACATGAAAGTTTTCATTTGGCGACAAAAAACATCCAAAATATAATTGATGAACCACTTGGTCCATAAACTTTTACAGCTGTTTTCCAGGTGTGAAACTGATTTGTGTTGGACAGATCATTTGATGATATATTGCATGTAAGTGTGATATTTTCTGTGTGAACAACTTATTGTCAGTGTATCCGCATGGTAATAATGTCACCATACACATACTGGATCACAAACATTATCACTGATACATGTAACTTTAACGAATATACAGGTGTTTTAATGCATGCACTGGTATGTTGACGACAATCAATTGCCGCTGGAAATGTGGTGTATTTATAATGGCAGTGTATACAGTGCTGGTCGTTTGAAAAATAGTGGTGTGTGGAAAATCACACTCCTTGAATGAGCAAGGAGTGTGATCAAGGAGTGTGATTTGCATCCCACCAACTTGTATATGTACATTCTACGAGGCGTGCTGTTTTTCCTACACCTCAACTTTGTTTTGGGCGTGTGATGGCGTGTGGGTGTGGTCACACGCCTCAAATCACCAGCACTGTGTATATAGGGCTCTTGTGTGAAATCTACTTTAATAGAGACGAGTCTTAATTAATTGTAACAGGGCTGCATGATAATTTTTTTTAAATAAAAAATCATTTTGTATTTCTATCCTGTTATGCTGTCAGACAATCCAATGGGACACACTCAATCTACAAACGACAAACACAGTTCTGAGAAGCCTTCTGAACGAGTTATTGGGTATTTAACATGTTTCATGTGTTGAACATAGCGCTGAACATACACCAATAGCTTGAATGGAACTAACGGTTTTCAAAAGCAGCTGCTTCTGCCAATCAGGCTTAGAACTGTCTCTGTTGTGTATATCCGGACTGGTGTCTAAAGACTCGTATGGCATGATGCTACGCCACTATTTTTTCTCCTATAATGTTAGAGGAGTTGGGATTGTTGATACCACATCGATGGCCTTTATCATAACCCTCTCCAGCCTCAAAAACATTTCAGAATTATCTGCAAAGGCGTGTTGTGGTGCATCTGACAAATAAAGAATGATCGATGTGCTTATTAACAACGTTCATACTCTGTGAAAACTGGCTGGCTGCGATGATTCATTTAGATCGGCTGTGTATTCGTAGACTGGAGGTATGCATATGATGTTTGAATCTGTACCAGACAAAATTGTTTGTTATCATGGTGTGCGTATGCAGTGCCCAAAAACGTCTGCAGCTGATCATGCAGGGGCACAATTTCATAGGAATTTTGAGCGCCATTGAAGCAGTACCATATGCAATGAAGATTGCAATACAACTGGCCATACTACTGATGGTGATCAGAATAGGAGAGTTGCAACCTCGTGTGACCATGTAATGAGTTTGTAAGTAAATCACATGTTTACATCCCGATTTACTCCAGGATTAACAGGATGGCAACAATCCATCAAAATGATCAAGTGTTTTTATATTTATGTTCCAGAAAAGAACCGTCAAAGACACTTAACTGAGTCGTAGGTACAATATTAAAAGTAAACTAAAGGACAGTAACCACGAAGGTACACCTAGAGTTACTGGATTGTACCAAATTTGGTGACGATTCATCAAGGTCAAACATACTAAACTAGGTCAAAGTAGTATAGAAAGTGGACCAAAGTATAGAAACCCCAAACAGCACATCTAGAGCTCCTGCGAATCATTGTACAACATTTGGTCCATCAAACCAATAGTTTCAAAGTATGGCCCGGACAAGAGCGCAACTTCAAACTGGGTCAAAGTACCATACTGAAAGTATACATAGCTCAAAAAACGTACATCGAGAGCCCCTGAGGATCATTTGCACTAAATTGAGTATTAATCTACCAAGTATTTTCTACCCATAGTCTGTGAACGATATATGTATGGTGACATTATTACCAGGGGAATGCATTCAAATAATAGTTTCATACAGACAAAAATAATACTCGCTGTCCCCCAAACGAGGACTGTAGGCAAGTAGTGGCATATCACCTACATGCAATCACATGTCATTTACATGCAATATATCTTCAATATCTCCAAACTTCCCTAAGCCAGCGGTTTGATCAGAATGTGATCAACAGAGGAAGGTTTTGGTTAGTAGGCTTTTGTCATACTCAATCGCATTAGTTTTCAACACATTGTTGACTATATGACCAAAACATCTTCAATATTAACTAGTTAATATTCATTACATGGATAACGTATCCACCAAGGATACTGTGACATGTGAAAAACATAAATCAGTTTCACGCCCGAAAAACAGCTGAAAAGGTTTATGGGCTAAGTGACTCACCAACTACATTTTGGATGTTTTATGTCGCCAATTGAAAACCCTCATGTTAAGGTGCTAAATATTGCTTAACGTTGTCCGGGAGTAGTTCACATGGACTCACAGACCATAAAAATAGTTGAAATGATGTATTACTAAAGAAAATTGATAAAAAATTGAAGAATTTACACAATTTCGCAAATCTGCCCATACACTTGCAGCCATCTTGGACGCCATCTTGAATAACTAAAAAAAAACAAATTATATATATATTATATAAATATTTAATTAATTGAATCTAAATAATTATGTTTTCCCAATAGAGATTACAGAGACGTTCACTAAAAAGTATCTTGGGATAAAAAGGTTAAATATGCTGGGGGTGGTCTATATAGCTTTACTGAGCATGAAACGATTTGAAATGGTGTATTACAAAAGAAAATCGAGCTAAAATCGATCATTTTACGCTATTTATTAAATATGACTATACGCTGGCGGCCATCTTGCATATATCAGAGTGCTTGAGGAGGATTTTCTAGAACGTTTACTATGTTAATCCACATACATCTAGGGTGCTTTCATAAAACAATCAGCTTGCTACTAGCTCTCTAATTGTCTTCCTTTATGAAATATTGCTGAATATAGGTCTTAAGTGGCGGCCATTTGGAAAAACAAGATGGCGGCCAAAATGTGGACGTACCAACTTGCTTCCATCAAAATTCCTGTAAAGCGATATCTCAACAATTTGTGTGCCAAAATTCACAATTTTATCCAGAAGTGCACACCCAATTACCTAAGAGCCCCCACTACTAGGCCTAATGGCAGTGTTCTCAGTTTTCTTATGCATAAAATAAGTAGGACTTTACTAAACAATTTCATGAAATTTTACACACACCACCTCATACGGCAACAATAGGTCCTACGCTGCAAACTAGGGGCTACGCTGCGATGTTTTAGTATGTATTTCAAAAGTTTTATCGGACATGTAATGAAATTCTAAGACGAAGTTAAGGGTTTTAACATGTTTAAAGAGGGGTGACATTCACAACATGTTCAATAGTCTACCTTTTTTCATCGAAGTGTTTTAATAAAAACATTATTATTTTTTCATTTGCCACCCACTTCAAGTCATCTTCATCCACTACAATTTAAGAATTGCGACATCAATTCGCGGCTTGTAGTGGATGAAAATGACAACGGTAAATTCAGGCTTGAAAGGGTTAGAACGATGGTGAAAGGGCTGACAGGCGACACTATGACGTGAATGATACGTGGTGTAACATCACCCAAGTAATTACGTGGTATGTATTCAGTAAACGTTTCATTTTGGTCTATTTTGATATTATTATTTTCAGATCCCGCTAGTTATAGGAGTCAGGAAGGTGAGAATTATTCACAAAAGAAATACAAAGTGGCTTATTAATATGAGGGACCTAATCAAAACCCCTCTCTAAACCACGAGAGTCAAATTCACATTGTATAAACTTTCCATGGATAAATATTGCTAGTGAATTTGATATGCCTGTGGCCTCTAGCGTGTGGGCGATAATACATGTTAGTCCATGGGACTGTAATTGTGTGAGACCACAACGGGACGAGGGAGGTGAAGACCACAGGCTTCTTAACCTGTTGTTGTATTATGTCAAGGAGGACTCCTTTTGTGGCACAGTGATCTGTCAGCCTCAGGTGCAGTCCACAGTCGTACAATAACTGTTGTCTATTTTATCTCTGAAGAAGCAGATCTGCGTGACTTTTAACCACATTTTAACCCTTTATCAATCTCTTTTGGAGGAACTGAATTAACTAATAATTATTTGGGTGATATAAGCGATGTTTAAGTTATTTGAATGAGTGTTGATGATGTGTACCTGTTGCTTATCCAGTCGACCTTGTAGGACTATATAGGCATAATTTATTGTGTTTATCTGATGCTTCCTGTCTTCAATTATACAGTAATAATATAATTACTCTGTTTATATAAGATGTTTATACATATTATATTAGATTGAACTGTTACTATCAGAGCCTAGAAGTAAGTTGTACGTGTCGATCAGTGGACCTAGCATGTGCTCCTAAATTGGTAATTTTATTTTAAAAAAAGATAACAATTCAATACAAAATTATTCAACATGCAGCTTTAACTGATACGCATTGACGTAAAACTGTCTTCAATTATAATAATTCCAATAATAATTCTAATAATATACTATGTCATATACGACTCTTTGAGTTTTACGTCTGTTGCTAGTAATGCTGGTTCTGCGTGATAATGACTTCACAAACAGAATATCAGGTGCCAAACACTGATTAATCTGATTAAATATTAAAGCCGAGAGGTCATTTGAATCGTGTCCATCTTGATTATAATTCTCACGTGCTCCTGGTGGATTCTGTGTGTGAAGTGAGTGAATTCAGACGTGCAAAGTCAAACAGCAGTAACTGCTCACTTTCCAAGAAAACAGTTATTGCTGTTTGGCTTTGTGCTGCAGGATTCTCTTCTGCCATTGAGTACTTACATGCTTACTTGAAAAGTGAGCAGTTACTGCTGTTTTTCTTTGCGTTTCATGATTCTCTTCTGCCATCGAGTACTGGCATAGTGACCACCGTGCAAAGACAAACAGCAGTAACTGTTTTCTTTCCAAGTAAGCAGTTATTGCTGTTTGTTTTTGAACGGTGGGGCAATAACCACAAAGCCGATGCCAAGGGGTCACGAATCCCGATATCAATATTTCAAAGGGGATAGCTCTGTGTCGCGTCGTGTAGTAATGAACACGATGGTTAGGGGCAGGTGTCTCCTGTATTAAAATGAGAATATGACTACAGAGGTGTCAGTTTTGTTATGTCTAATATTATACGAAACTATTAGCCTCGCTGCATGCACTTGTGCTAGTATAATAAAAAACCTGAATCACTCCAAGTTAGCCTGTTCATTAGAATAGGCTAAGTGTATTCACCATCGCCAATGTTTCGGCTGCTGGTCTTCCTCAGAGCATGCTACAACTATGAAAATTGAACAACTATAACTTTAAATCTTTATTTGCCTGAGTACCATCAATAACAAAAAAACTATTAAGTTCACATGTGTTAGAAAACACACCTAAATATCATTGTAGTCGACGTCAGTGTCCCCCAGGGATTAATCTGGTGGTGTTAGTCTTTTGAAGGTCGTGTTTTATGGCGAGCCATGTGGAACCAGATAGAGAGAGAACTGAGCTGCCAACTGATTAATATTTAATATCCATGATGTTTACCCGATGTTGCTCAATGTTGGTCCACCGTCTGCGACGTCAGGCCAACATTGAACCAACGTGGGACTAACTTTCGTGTTTAATACCCTTCTTTCTGATTTCCTGCCTTACAGCGACATGTGTCATGTTTATTTAATCATATTTGGGCGGTGATCATTTGACCACTACCTATATAATACGGCAGGTCTAATGATACATGCATCACACGTCCAAGGAAATTGTTGTATGCCTTAAGGCGAGAACCGTATTTCATGGGCGGATCCAGCATTTTTTTAAATGGGGGGGGGGGTCCCATTAAAAAATATAAATACAGAGATTGAAAGATTACATTTTGTAATATACAGCTAATATTGGGGCCTTGACACTCAAAAGGCACTAATACATTTTAAGTGTCAAATTAACATCAATATTTTGGCAAAATTGTTAGATGTTGAGGGAATTTAGCTTTGGAAAGGGCGGGAGGGGGGGGGGGGGGGGGGTCAGGGGATCCGCCACTGTATTTCTCTGACATAATAAAATGAGAAGCGTACATACTACTTAGTATTTTGTGAACGTCATTCTACATGTAGTTAAAGCTATATATTCTCGTAAAATGTTTGGATTTATGTTACACCTGAAGATATAATGTCATAATGTCAGAAGCTGATAAGAAACACTTTCATCACCAGTTATTTATACAATATCAATTAAAAAGGTGTGTTAAATTTCCTTGATATTAAAATTACATGTCTATTTTAAGATGCCGATATTTCAAGCTGACTGATTTTTTTGTCATTTTATTCACATATTATCGTCCACCAGGCTAGCGATGTTTTATGGATTTACAGGCCTATGCACAACACAGATATTTATATATGGGCTATGCCCAAATATATTGAGTTTTCAACGCAACTTTAAACTTATTATTCTTGGCACTTTTGTAAGACGCTTTTTCTCCCTGAGCTTTCATCTAATCAACTTGAATTTTTGACACAACATTCCCAGAGTAGTCAGGAGGGGTGCTATGACTCGTCTAAGTCATCCAGCATGTTCTTCCGGATTTATCATGGATCACTATACTCTTGAATGGCAAAAGGCAATTTCTGCTTACTTGTAAAGTGAGCAGATACTGCACTATACTGCTCTTCAAATGCAAAAGGCAGTATCTGCTTACTTGTAAAGTGAGCAGATACTGCCTTTTGGCTTGCACGGCAGTAGGCCTAATAATAGGATCCAATGTTGGTTCAATAGTGTACATGGTGGGTGATTCTCCATCCATTGCCAGGAGAGTGAACAGGGTGCCCTCATGTCCAGACCGACTCCACCCTTTAGTCTCTAGATTTGATAGTGTTAAATTTTGTGTTCTTTTAGTGATACAACATTGAGTCAACAGAGACAAGTCAATATGTGTTCTGGGCACTCTGAATGCGATTCCATTTGACAAACAAATATATATCTATTTAAAAAATTTGCAATAATGAAATCATAATATAATAACCCAACAAATTTCAAAATGGCCGCCACAAAAACTCAACTAGCCCAAATATTATTGTTACTTGAAAAGTCACAATTCATGTGTAGTTATTTATTGTCAATGGTGCTGATATAGAATATAATATAAAAAAAACTTTTCAAATTACATGATGAATGATGCTGTCGAGGAGTATATATATTAAAAAGAATAGAAATTAAAGTCATGGGAAACATTTTACGCGAATGTATAACTTTAACCATTTAACCGCCGCATATATTGGGTTTTTCATTTTTTATTAGCGCATTAAGTACCGTCTTTTAATAAACATGTTAAAGAGAAAATGTGACATTAATAAGCAAGATTTGAAACCAGTTGACCTTCATTTTGTCAAATCTGAATAATTTTCACTCACTTGAAGTTGTGGATCGCGTCAGCGAGACACAACCTCAAGTGGGTGAAAATTCAGATTGAATAATTTGGCGGTTAAAGGGTTAATGTTGTGACACACATGTTTATTATATGGACTTATAGCGACATAGATATCACAATAAATTGAGGGCTAACAACTATTTCTGACCTCCAAGTCTGTGAAAAACAAATTACCATCATATTTTAGATTTTACCGTTCATATCGATTTTTTATTTTATGATACATATGCCTACATATAAAATAGTTTGTGCGTGATTTGATGACAGAGAGTGAGGAAACTGAAGGCTATGGCCCCTCAAACGAGATACACTAAAACAATGTCAGTTTAATGTTGGGCCAGCGTCGCAGAAGGTGGACCAACATTAAACCATCATTATTTTGATGAATAGTGCTTAGTAACATTGTTCGGGGGAAGATTATCGTACGTGTTTTAGAGACATCTCAGCATCCCCTGCACCACAACCAAATACTGATTAGGCCCTAACCCTAACGCTGAAATATTTTATACAAACCATAGAGATTAAAAGTTTCTCGATTAGAAATCAGCATAATTGTATTACTTGGCTCTTTTCGCTTCATTTGAATAACTATGTTATGAATTTACGGACATTAGAAATATTCAACTCTTTCAGTGCGAGGATTGACTTTAGACGTAGCCCAGGCTAAAATCATAAAAAAATCGGTGATTTTATTCTGGCTTCTTAATATGACCATATGATGTAAACATGTACATAGACTAGAACTGCAAATTTTTTATTAATCTTTGTGCTGCACATTCACCAGTTAGGCTAGATATAGAGACGAAATTCATTTCCTATTTTTGACATGTTTGTCAATAATAAGAAATCAGGAATTTCATCAAAAAATGCAGTTCTAGTCTATGTACATGTTTACATCATATGGTTATATTCAGAACCCAAAATAAAATCAGCGATTTTTTTTATGATTTTAGCCTGGGCCAGTCTCTTTAAAGACGGAAAGGGTTAGGCTAATAAGACCTGAAACGGTAGTGTATACATTCTGGCGAGCGTCCACCTTTTGGTAACGCTGCTGTATTTTACAATAAGATTATTTCCATTTCTCAGCTTTTAAAGGTAAATGCAAAAAAATGAAAAGGGGTTACTATATCCAATAATTCACAAAAAATATTTTAATGCATGCACATATTTAGCTCAGCTTCCCATTGAAAACGTTGGTGTCCATGGGTATAGATCTGTGTGAACATTTGACAAGCAATTGTTAATGTTGGCCCAATATGTTTTTCACTGTAGTTGGTCAGTGCTGGGCCATGCCTTCCACTTCATTAACCTCAAAGTCGATACCAGCGGAAAGTAATGAAACATCAATTGACAAAGCTTTCTCCATGTAAATGAATCTGCCAATCAAGATGGTAAACATGACCAGTGCGGTGACTAGCGTTGCCACAAAGCTGGATGGGCGTAATATCACGTGGGTACAACGCTGCCTAGCTATTATTGGGTCAGAAACTGAGAAAATGGACAAAGCGTAGGCTAACTTGGAAGGTTGTGTATTTAGCGGGACACTCAGCCAATCAATGCCGGGTTGGCCCTCAAAGCGCTCAAATATTTGACCAAAGGTTTTTTTTTAATTCGAAATTGTCATAAATGTTTTAGTTTTTTCCGCTTCATTTGAATACCTATGTTATGAGTGTACATTATACATGTATTTACTTTTTCAGTGCGGCGATCGACTTTTTACGTCAGAATCTGACGTCCACAGACGTCAGATTCTGACGTTTAAAGTCGATCCCCGCGCTGTAAGGGTTAACATCAGACTACCCACAATGCAATGTGTCCTTAGCAGGATAGCGCCGCCTGGTGGTGAAGACGTGCGTGATTGTAATGTCGTGTTTATTCGCTAGAGGGACAAACTGGTAATGAGCATGATTGAGAAAATTGGCATTCTGCATCTATACACAAGCCAACAAGGTCACAGCAGTGAGTGACGACAAAATCAGGGACAAACCTATGACCTTGAGTCTCTATTTACCCAGCTTCCCTTGACATTAGGTCTTTGTCAAGGGCAGATAATATTCACCAACACAACAGAGCGTAACTCTTGAAGCGCTGGAATATTGTATACAAAGGCTTTTTTCAATTTGAAGTTATTATAAAAATAATTAGCTCTTTCTGTTTCATTTCCATAATACAGTCATGTGTGTTATGAGTCTAAATAGTTTTACTCTTTAAGTGCTGGGATCGACTTCAGACGTCAGAATCTGACGTCTACTGACGTCTATAGACGTCAGATTCCGACGCCTAAAGACGTCTAAATCAGCTCTTTCTGCTTCATTTGAATACCTATGTTATATTTTGGGTCTACGGCCGTTAGAAATATGCTTACGCTCTACACATCAGAATCTGACGTCTAAAATCGATGTCAACATGAATGGCTTAGAGCTAAAGTGATTCAAGTCCGTATTTTCTCAATTTTCTATAGAAGACTTTAAAGTTAAGATCAAATAACAAAAATAGATATTTCGTTTTTATTTAATTTTGTCATGTCAATAATTAGAAGTATATGTGAAGTTATGCCTTGGTGTTCACTATTCATTCCTACTGGCAGGTACATAGTTAATAGATGTCGTAAAACCCACTTCTGGCAATTTGTATTTCATTTTATTTTATAAATAAACTTTTGCCATTTAGCAGCATCAATTTTTTTTATAACAGTCATCAGCTAATATCAAAACTGGCTAGTGTCTCATCATCTTGCTCCAGTAAAAATTTGGTAATGATTGGCATAGCATAGACTGCTCCATATAGGGTGTTTTTTATTACATTTTAGCTGCCTTTTTCCGTATTCCTCGTAGGTAAACTGATCCAAGTCAAAATGTCCCTATATAAACTGATGGACTTGGATCACTTTACCACTGAAGAAAAGTTTAAATTTTGAAAATGAAAAAATATATGTTGCTAAATAAGTCTTTCAATTTTTAAGGAATGGCTTATATATTTTAGTATATTATTTCCCATATATTTAACTTTCCCAAAATGACATAAACAAAAAAAAGCGAATTTTGGACTTGGATCACATTACCCCTGAGCCATTCACATGTCAACGTGTGCTGCCCCTTTAGTTTTTTTTCACCAGATTACTATAAAAACCAAGTTTACATTGCAGGATGTATTAAAAAAATGGATTTATTTTATTAATTCTAACATAAATTATTAACCTTAGACACAAATTAGTATTTTTTACTAACATTAGATTCAGCTATTTTTTTTACTTATAGGACAAAAAAAAACATGACAACTGCGCTCAAGTAAAGAACATGACAACTCAGTGGAGTGATGACGCCTACATACAGACTGTGTCCCACGTGAAGCAGGGGCCCTGGTGCAGTGGCTAAAGCAATACATAAATAACAGCAGAAACGGAACAGGCGACGTCAATTAGTTAAATAGATACATACAGCTTCCCTGAGGACGAGTCGTAACACCACGTGACAGGTTTATGGTGGAAAGAAACGTACAGCATCTCCCACAGCGAATTATGGCACATAGAAATATACAACCGACACCCCCTCCCCCATTTGTATAGCATTTGTGCAATGTTGGACCAACGTCGAAGAATAAATGTTATACAAATGATTTGTGTTTGCTGGGACCGAAGAAAACCATTAGTATTTTGGCATTCTTCGTACAAGCAGACACATATAGTCAGGCTGTGGCTGCTTCTATTATATGGATACTGCGCTCAAATTGTCAAATTCAATTATTACCTTATCCCGTAAGTTATATGTCACTGAAAGAAATGCAACTTGTTGTCAAGCTTGTAGTTATTTTTGTAATCCTTTCCGTGCGGTCCCGCACTGGAAGAATACAAAAATATAATGGCCGTAGGCCCTTAACATAGATATTCAAATGAAGCGGAAAGAGCTAAGACACTTAATATGATGATTTCAAAATGAAAAAAACCCTTTGATCTCCATGGTTCATACACAAATATGTCATGATACCAAGCTGGCATCATTTAGGATTTTTAGCCATTCAAGATGGCGGCCAAGATGGCTGCCAGCATATAGTCAATTGTGTATATTGCGTAATTTTAGCTCAGTTTTCTTTTCTAATACACACTTTCAAATTGTTTGGTGTCACTTAAAGATGTTTGGTGAGATATTTAACCTTTTCAATCTCAAGAAGCCTTAGTGAACACCACTGAATGTGAATTGGGACAACATTATTTATTAATAAATTATCGATTTTAATGATGATATCTTGGTTAAAGTACAACAACTCTGTACAGCGACTCACAACTTCAAGTCGGTAAAAATAATTACGATTTTACAAAATTAATTTCAATCCTTTAAACCATGTAAGCGCTGAGCACGACTATGATCGTTTATAATCTGTTTTATTAGCAGGTTAAATTAAAGTTATATGGAATTGAAATAAATATTTAAACATTCACATTTGGAAATGTTTAGTTTAAGCAGAAACAGTCATTTTCATCCACTTGAAGTTGTGGGTCGCGGTAGCGAGACACAACTTCAAGTGGGTGGAAATTTAAATAAGACAAAATAGCTTGCAAAGGGGTAAATCTCGCTGAATGAAGACAGGTTTTATCTCTGAAAGGTACTATATTTTAGGTCTAAAACTAAAAGGTTAAAAACGCTTATAGTGGCGGGTGGGTTTAAAGGGTTACCACTTCCCCCAGAGTGGTCTCATCAGCCTCACGGTCACCATGACAACAGTCATTTAGGGATTATATGGCCACAGAAGGCACTTTATTATGCGCGACATGTCCGCCGGGTAAATCACGCAGTGTCAACGTCGAATCAACGTTTTTGACGATATCATATAATTTATTCGGATACTATAAATCGACTCTGTCAGGCCCTAAATCATTCAGTCATCATTTTTATATTGGCTCCTTAATATGTACATAATTATCTCAACATGTCCATTACATGTACATGAAATAGAATTACGTAAGTATTTTAAATTTTGCCAAAGGGCAATAATATTGGGGAAAGATGTCATATATTGAAATATTTAATTTACAGAAACGTGCAAATTCTTTTTTGTGTTTACACATGTATGTGAACTGTTTTATTTACTTGAGCATGTAAAAAAACGGTTTTACACACATACGTAAATAAAATAATTATCGTAGTTAATGAAACGTTTAAATAATCAAGGAAAATACCCAACTTTCAGGAATTATTGGAGGATTTGGAATAAGTACAGTAATAATTTCTGACAGAAAAAAATATTATGTTGGATGCAAATTCACTCTTTATAGTTGTAAAAATAACGAACAACAGAGAAGAACGTTTTATAGTTGGTTATTTCGTAGTTTATCAAGTTTTTTTGCAAGAAGAATGTGATGTCTGTGCTCAGTATATCCGTTACAGTGTTATTATCTGTGACTGAGAATAACTAAAGATGGAATCTCATGGGAACCAGATTATGGGAGACTTGATAGCAGCTCTGATGGGACGGATGACTGTTAATGGCTGTCAGTCACTCTAAAAGACGGCGAGATGGGCAGATCGCATTAATAATGGAGGAGACAACACATGTAGAAATTCAGCCAAGATCCCCCCCCCCCCCTGTAGATTTTCCAAATAATTTTACTTCGGACCCTCTCCGTCCCCGATGTAACAAAAAACTGCATGCCCCTGATGATATTGCCATCGTATGGCAGTATCTATAGGCTTATTAAAGCAGTTCACCGTTGGCCTATGCTTGCATCATATAGCCATTATTGAGAGCTGGGAAATATTCATAACAATTTTGATATATAAACTTTAGACGCGTATCATATTTATTGTTATAATTCTGAGCATGAGTCTCTCAAACTATTTACAATGCCCACTTAGTTGTCAAGTTGAGTTGAATTATACAATAATCCGACGGAGCCGTGGAAAACCAAAATGTAGTTTTTTGCTTTGCAGAACAGTAGGCCCCCAACTATATTGGCGTGCGGAGGTATCTAGTGTTGTTTATTTGCCAGATGACCTTGAATTGTGACCTCAATCCCAGTGATTACCCAGGGTGATGAGCTGCAGGCAACAGAAGACAATAACTCAGTTTATGTACGATCAAGTCTGAATGGAATAATAGCCAGAATAATATTCTGTGAACCTAACATTATTTTCACAGAGTAGCCATTCAAAAGGGTTTCCGGTGACGGCACTGTGTTTCACAGAATATGCCTATGTGTTTTTGTCTGGCTTAAACCAGTTTTTTTCCTACCTCTCATACCGATGGCCTACATTTCCTTTTGTTGCTTTGTCGTGTTCACCAGCTCTGATGTCAGATTGATTAATTAAAATGGTTCCTTCTTTATATTATCTCTTTTATTCGTTCAGATATTATCGTGTTGTGTGGTCCATCGACGTGCACATGTCTACAAATTGTCGAGCATTGCAATGCATAACATTGCATTAAAGGGACTGACCCAGGCCAAAATCATCAAAAAATCGTTGATTTTATTTTGGCTTATTAATATGACCATATGATGTAAACATGTACATAGACTAGAGCTGCAAAAGTTTCTATATCTAGTCTAACTGGTGAATGCGCAGCAGAAAAATTAAAAAACTTTTGCAGCTCTAGTCTATGGACATGTTTACATCATATGGTAATATTGAGAAGCCAAAATAAAATCACCGATTTTTCTATGATTATAGCTTGGGCCAGTCCCTTTAACTACGGTATTGATTTAAAAAACAAAACAAATCATATTGACATTTGATGGCTGCCTTCACGCTGGCGAAAACTAGGTCTAGGTGTTTCTGGTCTTAGTAAAGAAATCCTGCCATACAGACAGATATTTTATTGTCATAGTAATATATGATTCTGTTTTAGGCATGGCGCCAAAAATATTTTTGTTCATAAGTGAATGCACTATATTCGAGTACTACGTGCATGCACTTATATTCGAAATTACGTATAGGATAAGGCCCGAGGAACTTTTCCACAGCTAAGAATGTAGAGCTCCTAAGGTTTTTAACTGACTTAAAACACATCTGATGAGGATCCTTCATAATCAACAGCTCGGTCACACCTGACTGATTATAGCACTAGAGGCCTACCATGATAATTAGTCTGTACTTGATCAACAATAACTCTCCGTTCCTGGCTTAGAATGTGGTGGTCGGACAAAGAAAATAATGTGGTGGTGTGTTTTAATACGCGTACCACTGTGTAAATCAAAATAATATATAGTTAGGCCTACTGGTCCTGTCAACCTATCCTAAAATAACTTAGAAAACAAAACGTACACAAACAACTGGCATCATCCACGACGCTATATCGTCCCATTGGATATGAAAGGGTGTATCCGCAACTTCACAGAGTGGCAGATACACCCTTTCATATCTAAAGGGACAATATATACTGACACTCTGATATGAGAACACCCACACTAACAATATTAATGACGGATAGGGCATAATAATTATTTGTGACATTCACACAGGACATGTCCCTCGCACAATTCTGTGAAATGCAGTGACGTCACTCGGTGAAAACAAGATTACATAACACCCCCCCCCCCCCCATACTTCATTCTGTGAAACGCAGTGACGTCACTCGGTGAAAACAAGGTTATATAACACCCCCTCCCCCATACTTCATTCTGTGAAACGCAGTGACGCCACTCGGTGAAAACAAGGTTATAAAAGAACCCTCCCCCATACTTCATTGTATTAGCCAGCTCGGTGAAAACAAAGGAGGTGGAGGTCATTGAGTTTCACAGAATAACATGACCAGGGGCTCGTTTCACTAAGAAAATCTTATCATAACTTTAAGTCATTTACCATTAAAAAGTTAAGATGATCTTAAGATGATCTGAACTTTTTAATGATAAATGATCTAAACTAGGTCAAAGTTAAGATGAGATTTTTTTAGTGAAACTAGCCCCGGATTACAGCTTATTTTAGTTAACTATTTTAATTAATTCATACCATTTCAATCACGATCTAGTTAGTAGGCCCACTATACACTCAGAGTTGCAATCGAAAAAAACCATTCCAGACCTCGTAGAGAAAATCAGTTGACTTAGCATCTCTGAAATCCTCCATAAGCAGATAAGGCCCCATACAGCAGGTAGTCCTATATATATAGTGTATTTATTATTATATGCTATATTTTTATTTTCATGCATGACAAATAAAAGAGAGACACCTAGTGAGACATTAGTAAGAAGCTTTAAACGTGACATGCAACTGTATTATTCATTCTACATGCAAAATGACCATGGCTTATGACCTCAATCCAATTGGCCCCAGGGGGTAGAGGCTCAGGGCCATGACCACTGGTTCCTGAGGGTGGTGACCCAGGGCGATGACCTCTGTAAGAGGTCATGAGAGCCACCTGGTGTCAGTTTGTGACGTCAGGTCACGTGGTCAGTATGCCATATATTACCACGGCAACCTAATAAACGTTCACCAACCTCTACCGGACAATGTGTTTTTAGGGTCTGCACCCCACCCCAGCCAACAGGCACAATACGTTGGCCCTATGTTTACCCAATGTTTGGCCAGCGTCGTAGACGGTGGTCAACATAGGGTCAACGTATTGTGCCTGCTGGGAGTGGGCAATTAATGTTCAGGTAATGTCAAATTCACGTCAACAAAGATGTAAAAAAACACTTTGAAAATGCAAGGAAATATAATGAATACTTCAAGGACAAATTAATTTTGTTATTTTATCTCCTCGGATCATCCCTTGCTAAACTAACTAAATAACCAAAAATGTTTGTTTTTTCACAGCTAATTTAAGCCCACATCATTTAGAAAGCTTAAGTAGATGTACTAATTCTCTTTGGATGGAATAAGAACATTTTTCGTAGTTTAAAATACATCAAATTTGCAATATTTCCGACCAAGCAGACCAGTCAAGCCAAAGGTATAATGTAGGCTTAACAGAAAAAAAGACAAGAAGTAGGCCACATCAGGTCGAACCCATTTGAGAACGTTTTTGGTGATACGGCTCACCAACTAATCACAACCAGAAGGAAGTAATAGAAGATTAATTGACAGTCCACTCCGAGAGAACGGATGCATAACTAATATGATGGATATATGTAGGTACAGCATGGAGGCTTATAAATACTAGTACATAAAGGCATCCCAGGATGTCTTGGGAGTTTTCCTATGTGCATTGGGCTTTCTTAGCTGTATGGGGGGGGGGGGGGGGTCATTTGGAGTATGGGAATCCCTATAAATATGGTAGGTCAGTAGAGTCAGATCCGGGGGACAAGGGGAAAGTCGCACCCCTACCTTTTGTTTTTCTGTTTAAAAAAGACAGTTTGCCTTCATGTATTAAAAAATCGTTCACTTATCCCTGCTTTGACGTATTATGGAAAAATACCATCACACAAAAGGCGTCCATGTCCCCTTTGAACAGTGTTTTAAGTAGTAACAACGCAGTAAGAGCCTGCGTATGACTGCAGCGTCAGCAGACAGACATAGGTGTGTAAATGTAGCTGTCCATTCATGGCTACTGGAAATACTAAAAACTGCTGACATTTTCTACAAGACTATTTTATTGTGTAGCTTTTTTCCATCAGCAGCAAAGTCAAACGTTTTGCAAATGCACCCCAAAACGTCAAAGTAACTATTTTATCAAATATTATTTTTCGTTTTGGAATAAAAAGATGAAAAAAAGATGAAGGTACCGGTCTGTGGGGAATTGTATTTGTCAAAATGCACCTCACTTTTTTTAACATTCTACAATGATAATTTTACAATGACATTCTTAAAAATATATACATATATATCGCAAACAACTCTAGATTTGCTTTTTCTAAATTTCCCCGAATAAAAATTATCTGACCTCCATACTCTAATCAGGGCAAGTCAATTTTGTTTTTGAGGATGGTGGGAAGGACCGAGGTTTGTATGTGTTTTTTTATAATATGTAGCTTTCTTTGTGAAATCCAATTGTCTAAGTAAGTTGAATAATTTACATAATATCACAGGCATTCAAGGGCTTATAAAAAATATGTAATATGCTTTGAAAAATATTATGAGCCCCTATTAAATCAAAACAAATTCCAGCTCGCTCAACCACAGCCAGCGTTTCACGCTAGTACGTAATTGTCACTCATGTAAAATTATTCCTTAAACCGCTAATTTATCTTATTTTAATTATTACCCACTTGAAGTTTTGTCTCGCTCCGCGACCCACAACTTCAAGTGGATGATAATTTATCCTATTTGTTTAATTTGAGACCAAACATTTGCAAATTTGCTTTTTAAACACACCTTTAATTCGCCATTTAATCGGTGTATAATGTGGATGAAAACGACTATAGTTGTGATTATGCCGACATCTGCATGATTTTTGTTCACTTTTGCGCTTTCCATGCATTGTGGACTTTTTGGTTCAGACGTTGACTCAGCCCGGGGGATCCAGCTTGGAAAGTCCTGTGGACGCTCAGTAAATCAATAGCTGGATACCCAAAATTCAATATGTTACACCGCCTGGCGGTGAATACAGGCGTGATTGTGATGCCGTGTTTAGTCACTAGAGGAGCCACTTGTCTAATGATTTGGATATTGATCACCAGATGTAGAGCTCTCCTGGATCTGAAAATCACATAATTTGTGCGGATTGTGTGTCAAGGTCACAACTTGGCGTGGTCTTTGTTCATTTGCCAGTTGTAGCCCTATCCTAGCAAGCAGAAACATTTGTATACTATTTGTACAATGTTGGGCTAACGTTAAAGATGTTGGACCGATGTTGTACGAATGTTATACAAATAATTTGTGTTTGCTGGGATAGTTGTATTACCATGTATACATCAGGGTTCTCTTTTTTGAATTATTTAGTGTCGCAGTTGATTACTACACAGAACAGAATTTGATTTGCAATAAATGAAATATAAGCCACGGAATATGTAATAGCGTGTAACCACTCCGTTAAAATACAAATCAATATAGACCGACAAAAACACACCTCACAAAAGGCAATTATAGACAGGCTGTGATTTAAAAGTGTTTGATTTGTTATCATTAAGACAAAGAAGGCTATAATTTCGGACATCTTATCATTATGAGAACATTGTTTCAGAAACATCACATAGACTCTGACAAAAATGGCATGAAAAGGCAGCAGCACAAAGAGAACGTTAATTAGATGGAGAGTTTCTCTGAATGCATAATTACCTCCACCAAAGGAAGTTATCAGGTACAGGTCCAGCCGTTTATAAATGGCCACCCATTTAAAAACGACCGTGTCGCGGCGCACTTCCGGTGAGTGTTTATAAACAACCGGCGTTTATAAACGGTCGGTCTTGTTGACTTGTATAGCAAAGGGACGAGCCCAATAAAATTACGAGTTACAGTGCGTAAATTTATATGAATTTGCAATATGAAGAAGCAGTTTTTAAAACTATATGATAATCTACATTTTAGGTTTTTCTAATAGTGTAGTGGTTAAGCTCCCATAATGAAACCATTGTGCATTTTATGATTAAAGCATGAAACTTTCACCATTATTAGTACATATCCTGGGGTTTATTTTAAGATGTGGAGGTAAGTTAGATTTGACCCCTGTTGACCTCTAGAGGTCATTGACCTCGAAAGGTCAAAATATCCAATTGCGAAGCCAAAAAGTGGTGAAAATTGTGTATTACACTATCTATAAGATGTTTTTTGTATTCCAGAAATGTGCCAAATACTCTTAAGAGACTGGTGTTAATCATAAACATAAACCAAGGTCATGTCAAGGTTACTTTAGGGTCATTTGGAGGTCAAAATGGCAACAAATAGCAAAAATATCCACTTTATATCAATTGAAACAATGCTAGTGGTGCAGTCATCTATTACAAAGGATTGGTTTTGACACATTATTGGTCAGATATCTTTTCCATGTACATTTTAGAAGATTCAGGGCAGTATCTAACTTGGGAGGGGGAATACACCCTTAGTATTTCCCTGACTACACCCCTTCCTCAATGTTTAATTGGACGAGCAAAATTACAGTGTGCAGCAGCTGTTAAATATCAGTTGGGTTCCCATGGCAAACTATTGATACATAAATGGGCTATGAAGTATGACATGGGTTGGGATTATGCTTTACTGAGGTACCATAAAAAAAACCGTTAAGGTCATATCAAGGTCATTTCAAGGTCAAACTGTCAAAAATCATTAAAAAAAATGTATTTTTACTTTTATACCGGACACCAGAGTTAATTTCTAGGCTGCGTCATTTTTTTCAGAAAGTTCGACAAAACACATAGTGTAGTGTTAAGCTCCCATAATGAAACAATTGTGCATTTCATAATAAAAGCATGAAACTTCTAACTTTTTTAGCACATATCCTGGTCTTTATTTTAAATTGTGAGGTAAGCTAGATTTGACCCCTAGTGACCTCTAGGTGTCATTGACATCGATATGAAAAGACACACCCTTGAAACGACCTTAACTTGACCTTGGAAGCCCAATCTCAGGAAGCCGGAGGGCGCCATCTTTGTATGTCAACTGTAGCCGTCTTGTACATCGATTGGTTTATACAAGAGTGAGAGGCAACGTTGATCAGAATTTTAAAATATACAGCGATATGATGTTATTCCCAGTGTTATAGTCCAATTCTAGTATGTTTTCGTGGTATCGTGCCTAGGGTTATGCCACACATTTAAACCAATATGTATCTATTTCGCGAATTTGTTACCAACGCTTACAAATACTCGGCGAGTGTTGCGAATTTTGAGCGAATTTCAAATATGGATAAATCTATATCAGCCAAAACACGGTTATCCACGGAAGTGGATTTATTTTCTAATCCGTTATAACGGTCTAGTATTTCGTTAAAACGGTCTACCGAATTGTCTAGACGTTATAGCTGTCTATTATTCCGTGATTATGATCTTGTAGGTCGTTATAACGGCCTAGTATTTAGTTATGACCTTGATAACGGTTTAGTATTTCGCTATAACGGTCTACTATTTCGCTATAACGGTTTAAAGAAAAATAGTAGACCGTTATAACAAAATACTAGACCGTTATAAAAGGATACCGTTATAGCGGATTAGTAGACCGTTATGATGGATTAGTGGACAGCTATAACGGATTAGTAGACCGCCATAACGAAACTCCAGACCGTTATAGCGAAATAATAGACCGTTATAGCAAAATAGTATTCCGTTGTAACGAAATACTAGCCAGTTATAACGGAATGATAGACCGCTATAGTGCAATAATGATCCGTTATAGCGGAATATTAGACCGTTATAACGGATTATTAGACCGTTATAACGAAATACTAGACCGTTATAACAAAATGCTAGACCGTTATAGCGGGATAGTAGACAGTTATAACGGATTAGTAGGCCGTTTTAATGGATGATTAGACCGTTAAAGCAAACTAATGTACCGTTATCACGAAATACTAGATCGTTATATCGGAATAGTAGACTGTTATAATGGATTAGTATGTATAACAAAGTACTAGACCGTTATAACGAAATACTAGACCATTTCAACGGAACATTAGATCGTTATAACGGATAAGTAAACCGTTATAACGAAATACTAGACCGTTATAATGAAATAGTATAGGTTGATACTGCCCCTAATGTCCTCAAATGTGTGTGAAAAATACATAGGACGAAGAATATGTTAAAACCAGTGTGGAAATTGATAAAAAAGTGGACATTTTAACTATTTTCCGACAGTTTGACCTTTAAATGACCTTGGTGTGACCTTGACATGACCTTGGTGTTATGTTAATGATTCAGAACAGTCTCGTCGAGTAGTTGACACACGTTTGGGACACAGAGACAAATCATAGACATTGTAATATACAATTTTCACTACTTTTTGGCTTTGCCAGTGAATATTTTGACCTTTCGAGGTCAATGACCTCTAGAGGTCATCAGAGGGCAAATCCAGTTTACCTCCACATCTAAAAATGACCCTTAGGATATGTTCTACAAGTGGTAGAAATTTCATGCTTTAATCATAAAATGCACAATAGGTTACCTTATCTACTAAACTATAAGGTGAATCTCTGTATAACTTACCTAGGAGGTGAGACAAAGGACTAAGCTCCGGGACTGTATCTCTGTCTTGTGCACTAAATCATGTGTACAACAACGATGACACATGGGAAACGCAAATTACGCATACAAGGTGTTCATCACAATAGCTACCACCTCATAGTATTAGCAGATTGTACTGGAAACGTATAAAAAAATTTAGGAATGACATTTTAAGGGGGTGTCAGTGGTCAGAAAACCAATTTGTGGCGATTTTCACGAAATAAAGCATCGTATTTCACAGATGTTGCTTCCCAAATGCTTTACTAATAGTGATGTGTAGTGTCAATCTATACATTATACAAAATCTGGTATAATTAGGAGAAAATACCCGATATTATGGAATAAAATGCTTATAAACGCACGATCGTTTTTAAATTGGCGGCCATTTATAAACGGCTGGACCCGTACCTGGTTAGATTTTTGGTCGTGTTGGTTTGTTTGTCTACCAGCAGATTACTTACAAGTAATGAACTGATTTGCATGCAACTTTTACCAGAGGTGTGTCTCGGCCCAAGGAACAATACATTACATTTTGAGGATGATACGGATTACGATCCAGAGTTGTATTATTATATTTTTTTTCTCGGGCCAAGAAACGATTCATTGAATTTTAGGGACGGTTCGAATTACAATGTTTGCATTCTCTGACCGACTGTCTATAATTATGGAGCTAATTAACTTTTAGAGCACCTCTAGCTTTTACTATTGTTATTTCATTCAATAACTAACTACGCCATTGGTTACATATTCCTAAAATTCTTCAGTTGCAGATATTTTTGTCAACTAGTTCCAAACTTAGATGTCTTAGGGTTCTAGAATATAACCGAGCTAGGTTTCAATTCATCTTCAGATAACATATTGTCATACATAATTTATCGTGATTATTATTGCACTGAGAAACTCCAACTGGAATTCAATCATTAAAGACTTCAAACCCTTTAAAAGCCATGTCATCTAATTGAATTGTTTACTCACCTAAAGTTGTATATCGCTAACCAGTGGCGGATCCAGGATCTGATTTTAGTTTGGGGTATATTTAGGCTAATTTAGAGAACGAAAAAATAGGGGGGGGGAGGGGGGCGCTGGATCTGTGAATGCTAACTATGCTTGCGCATCCATAACTTGAAGTAAACTTGTAGTAAAACTGTTTAAGTTTGTATCACGTATCATAAAAAACAGTAGGCCCCCATACACAATTTTATTTTTTGCTGAATTATGTATGATATTCAGCCAGTGTTCGACTTATAAGACACATGGTAAATTAGTATGTAAAATACTTTTTTCTATTAACTCAAAACTGAGAACAAAATTTCATGAGTTTTCCATTATTTTCCCATGATATCAGGTAATTTTTCCAGGAAATATAATAATGCTAAAAAATTGTTCTTATTCGCCTAAATTGTTTTTAAAACTGGATAATTGTTTTGTTTATTTTATTCAAAAGATTAATCCATGGAGAGTGGTGTTTTATTTTTTTATTTTACTCCCCCGTTTAGTGAGTTATTAAGGATGTAAGTTTGTTGTTTTTAAATATTGTTGCCCCACCAAAACATACCTGATCACAGCTGGGTAAGACACACTGTTTGTATAATCAGAACATTAAAAGTACCAAGTGGCAGATACCGATCATCATTGAAAAAAAAGTGGAGGACTTTATATTTTATACTTATTTTTTAAGTGATAGATACATTTCACAGTAAAAAGTGTATTATCTCATGTCATTTAGACATATCTAGGAGTTATTACTTTGTGGGTATGGGTGATATATGCATATAATGTCATGTTTAATTTCGGTACCGGTATGGAGAATGTCACTCACTTGAAAAATAGGACTATATTTTTGTTTGGTGCTTTTAACTGTGGGCCAGCATCTGAGCCTTTGGCCCACCATTAAGACCTCTCCCCAGTCCGTGGGAGATTATCGCGGAATTGCCGTTAATTCAGTGATGTAAATCATCTTTTTCGCTTTTTTGATTTTCGTGATTTTCTTGAAAAACCTTTGCATTTTTATTCGGTATCTCATGGGCATTTCAAAATATAGTCAAAATGCTACTAGCCATTTATTTTATTTTATCGTAAATCATCACATACAGTGATATAAATCGCGATATGCGGTAAAATAAAATAATATTCAAAACATCAGACTTTACTGTTACCGATTTCCAACAGTTTTTTTTACCTATAGTCTCAGGACGTCTACGGCTGGCTATGTGGGCTATGTATCTTGGCTAACACGAGGCATTGATCCAATGGCAGACTAATGCCGGCCCATCGTCTGCGTTACTGGCCCAACATAATGCTGATTCAGCTCAACGTCTGGTGTTTGCTATTATTAAAGCGGTTTGGTGTTGGCCAATGTAACATTATATTGGCCCATAAACTTACCACTATCACATACGTGTTGTACACAAACCGATTCACTACTTCATAATACTTGAAGGTGTATCGCATGGTGAACTAATTCGGCTACATTTACCCAGTTTTAGTGCATTTATAAGGCCTTTAGGACAATATGAATTATTGTTTTGTACTTTTTAGGTTATTTTTATCGAAGTAAACAAAACAGTTATGCAGCTTTAAGTCAGAAGATTTATCAGGCTAAGAAAGAAACACAAGTGACAAAGAATAAATTCTGCACATTTTTCTGATATTGAGTTTTTTGGGGGATAATTGAAACAAAATTCCATGATTTTTCCATGAAAATGTCCATTTTTTTAAATCCTATGATTTATCCATGCATGGATTTTTTTAGGCCAAATTCGAGGTTTCCCAGGTGATTGGGAACTCAGACTGCACCACAAACATCGCAAATTGGATGACCCAGATCCTAAACACGGGATTGGTCGAGATGGCTATCTCAACCAATCACATGCATAAGAACTGGGTCAGTGGCTTGAGATCACCTCACTGAGACACAACTATTATCCTCATTTAACGACACCCGATTGTCTTCTCACGAAGTTCATCCTGGTTGTCTTGACGACCCACGGGATTGTGGTCACAGGGTGCATTGTACCTGCAGAGCCACAGATAATATCGCCCCCTTGGAGTTAGAAGGTGCTAAACTGCCACTTTACAAAGTGGCAGTTTAGCACCTTCTAACCCCAAGGCGAGTTAGAAGGTACCAAACTGCCACTTTACAAAGTGGCAGTTTAGCACCTTCTAACTCCAAGGGGACGATATCACCCAATGACGGCTCAATGTTAGTCTACCGCGTTAACCTTTTAAACCCTCATGATCTTGTAAGTATAACCCTTTAATCGCTAAGCACAGCTATAGACATTTTAGTCCGTTTTATAAGAAGGTTAAATCAGTTATTGGGTATGAAATGAGTTTAAACATCGGAATTTGCAAATAGTTGGTCTTAAATTAAACATATAATCGGGGTTCCCACAAAAATCTGACGAAGTGAATTAAAGGATTTTTCAAGAACTAAATGTCTGTTTTCCAGGACTAGATGCCACTATTTTCAGTAAAATATACTAGCTAGTAAGGGAGCCAATATTCAAATACTGGGGGGGGGGGGGGGTGGTGCTGCAGTTTTCAAATTGAACAAATTATTGATTTCACTTCCTCTCTGTAGAACTTTATTTTTTCACACTAGCCTTAGTATTGATAGTACGGTTCTCTACAAATTGAAGGGTCGCTTAATTATGCCGAGTGAAGCGAAGCACAACATGTATTAATGACCAATTATTTATACACTGTATCACTAAAATTTGGTCTGGAAATATTTATTTAAAAAAAATCCAGCCCCCACGCCCTTGGTGATTGAATGGTGGTCCCATTAGACAAAAATAGGTACTGAACTGGTGATTTCTGATGGGCCACCTGTTTCATCAAAGATTTCTTAATACATAACATCTAATAATTTTATTTGTTTATGGCCCCTTTCACAATTGCACTTTTTCAAGGACCCTATAAAACATGCAGAAAAATAGCAAACTGGTCACTGGCAGACTGCCATAGAAAACCAAATTCCATGGATCAAAAGAATTCCAGGACTTTTCCAAGACATTTTATTCAGAATTCCACTGTTCCTGGACAATCTGAAAAATTGCGTTTTTTTCAGGACTTTTCCAGGACAACCATAGTTTTCCAGGACGTGTGGGAACCCTGAAGTTGTGGGTCGCGTTAGCTAGACACAACTTCAAGTGGATGAAAAAATAAATTATTTAATTCAGCGCTTTAAGGGTTGAACCCTCATGATCCCTGATACTGACTTACACCTTATGGTTTCAGAAGACACAAATTATGAAAAAGTTTGAATAGAAGCATATTAGTCCCCTATATATATATTGCAGATTTATTTATTCACCCATTTAAAATCGTACACTGCTGCAGCAATATGTGACTAGTAGCCTAGTGGATCACTATTTGAATATTGTGATTTCAGGCTTGAAATTGTTAAATAGCTTGATGTAAAATGTATATTTTAATGACTACTTTTTTGGTAAATCTACTTCAGTACTTGCACAGTGTATGTGGTAAGTGAAAGGACATCTGTCCCTTGACACTTTACTTTTCAAGGGGACTACATGTATGTACGGTATGTACGTGTTTTTTTTCGTCCCAAAATAAAATGATAAGACTACTGGGTCGCTGTTTAGGTTATTCTCAGTCAGTTGTGCGGTTTACCTTTTAAAAACAGCATTATCTTTAACTTTTTAGTATAATCGTTTTTAATATGTTCTATTATTGGCAGATAAAATCTGTCATTGAGAATGAAATGCAAATGTTTAGTCTGAAATTAAAGAAACATGGAGTAATTTTCACCCACCAGGTGTCGATAAGGAGCAGTATGTGTACTCACCAGGTGTCGTAGCGGAGGGTACATTATATTTTTCATTTTAATAATCCATCATTAAAGTTCTGTATATTAAATTACCGGCATCCAAAGCCGACATTTATTACTTTAATTATGCATCTATAAAATATAAAAATTATTGTTTTTTTTACTAGAATATTATAATTCAGCTTTTAATTGTGCAAAAATACTAATATTTTATTTGCATGTGGACACCATAATTTAGGTCATTAACTTTTCAACAGGACCATTACCAGTGCTCTTCCATTTCATAAAAGGGCCTTTACCGTACGTGGTACGTGGTGGGCAAAATGTTCACCACCGCGCGGAATCGCTATCAAGAGATTTCGGAGGCGTAATTTTTGTGAATTGGGCAGTTGGTGTTCGCTTAACCCGACGTCCTAAAATTTGAAAACAATTTTATCTTAATTTCCCTGTTATGAGTAATAAATTTCAGGGGATCATGTGAAATTAGGCACCTGGGACTTACCAATAAGTACACTGTTAAAGGGACTGGCCCAGGCTAAAATCATCAAAAAATCGGTGATTTTATTTTGGCTTCTTAGTATGTCCATATGATGTAAACATGTTCATAGACTAGAACTGCAAAAGTTTTTTTTATTTTTGTGCTGCGCATTCACCAGTTAGGCTAGATATAGAGACGAAATTCCTGATTTCTAATTATTGACAACCATGTCAAAAATAAGAAATACGGGAATTTCGTCTCTATATCTAGCCTAACTGGCGAATGCGCAGCAGAAAAATTTAAAAGCTTTTGCAGTTCTAGTCTATGAACATGTTTACATCATATGGACATACTAAGAAGCCAAAATAAAATCACCTATTTTTTGATGATCTTAGCTTGGACGAGTCCCTTTAATGTCATAACGGCCTTTCTGAAATTGGAAGAAAAATAAATTGTCCCACTTAGGCCAGTTTATGGGGCTAAGTGAGACACAGCCAGGGGCTAAAGTTTTGTTGTTTGCAAACTTTTTTTTAACCTCTGCGAGAAACAATACTATTTTTTGGCGATGACCGACAATTTTTTTTTATGTTTTGTCGAATAAATCAAATATATTTTTTTGTCGTGTTTTTTTCTGGTCAACATATTTTTCTTGAATTTCGACAACAAACTTTATTTTTCTGCCTACATTTTCAACAATTTTTTTTATTTTTGTGGTGACAAACTGTTTTTTTTTCATATTTTTTCTAGCACCCCCCCCCCCCCAGATATTGAATGGTGCGTCCCTTAGCCCCACCCAATTTGTCCCAGGTTGACTTTCTGTACAAATCTGACCTGGTATGTGGATACTGCACACGACAGAAACTAGAAGCATTGTATATTGTGCTGTATAAATGTGTACTTATATAGTGAATGTGTCGGTATAATGCAACAATGTATTTATATTATATATGTATTTATATTTTTCACTTTTACATGAATCCAAAGTACGAGGTGAAAATACTGGTAGAAAATACATTTATTTTACCCTGCTTCTTCGTATCTTTTATCCACACTAATAATGTAGATCAAATGAAGGGGGTATCCCTCCTTTTTTTAAACGAGGCAGTTTTAAAACGAACCAGTCAACCCATTGTCCTCACTATGTATACACGCATTAAACTGAAAAGGTTATTTTGCATTATATCTGTTATTACAAGTAACGATGTTGAGTATTACTCCAGGTAACAACGTCTATCTTTATACATGGCCTATAAACTTCAACAAAAGTTACAGTGAGAACAATTTCCAAGATTGAAAGACCACCTCCCAACGTTTTAATTTTTTTGCTCATTGAATTTACGCTTATTTCAGAAATGAGCCTTCTGAAATTTCCAAACATCAGAATTTGCAATGGCTGGTCTCAAATTAAACAAAGATGATGAATTTTCACCGCCTTCAAGTTGTGGGTCGCGGTAGCGAGACACAATTTCAAGGGGGTGAAAATTTAAGCATTGTAACTAAGCGGGAGGAGGGCTCAATACACAATAAAGTGTATTCTCACACTCACTGGTGGTGTTTCCACTATGAGACGTATTGTGATATCAGCCGATACCGCACTCCGCTGTACTACATGTATTCCTATACATGTTGTATGCATGCGTGCTGTATAGCAGGTGAGCGGCTGGTCCTCTGGTCGTTTGTCATGTCGGTCAACTGTACACTTATTTGTGCCGTTGAAAATTTTCGACAATCGTGTGAGAAAATACAAAAGGTGTTCATTTTCGTGCGGTATGGAAAAATACAGCACATGTCCAAGGAAAAGGTGTTCGCCTAAAGGCTCACACCTTATTTCTTGGACGAGTTCTGTATTTTCCGATACCACACTCAAATGAACACTGTTTGCATATCAAATACATAGGGACAAATATACATGCCTACATGGCTAGCGATCAGCTAATCACCTCCCATCATTCATTTGTTATTTAAATAGGTTAGAGTATAACACAATGGTCGGGTGGAGTGGAACAGCCTAGTCAACATTGTCAACCGGTCCCGCCCCCGGTTGACAAGCTCCCTATTGAAAAAAACAGGCGAGGCACCAGTGTGATGTCTGCACACCCTCATCTGACTGTCTAGTGGTGTCAGTCAATTTGTGACGCTGAAAAAATGTATGGCTGCCACCGTTAATAAGTTTTTAAGGTCGCGTCAGGAAAATATAAACAAATGAAAATTCGAATCGAGCTGGTATGAACAGTATAAACGGCAGCCATTTTGTTTGAATTTATGGAGTCAATAAACAACATCCAGCTCCCCGTCTGGAAACGAAGTGCCAGACAGGTGCCCCGTCTAGGAACAGCCATATTTATAACTAAGTTGTTAACTGCCGAAATATAAATGGAAAAAAACCCACTTAATTAGAAGAAAAGATTAAACAATTTTAGCATATTAAAGGGACTGGCCCAGGCTAAAATCATCAAAAAATGGGTGATTTTATTTCGGGTTCTTATTATGACCATCTGATGTAAACATGTACATAGACTAGAACTGCAAATTTTTAAAATTTTTGTGCTGCGCATTCATCAGTTAGACTAGATATAGAGACGAAATTCCCGCATTTCCTATTTTTGACATGGTTGTCAATAATTAGAAGTTAGGAATTTCGTCTCTATATCTAGCCTAACTGGTGAATGCGCAGCACGAAAATTATAAAAATTTGCAGTTCTAGTCTATGTACATGCTTACATCATATGGTCATATTAAGAACCCGAAATAAAATCACCGATTTTTTTATGATTTTAGCGTGGGCCAGTCCCTTTAATTGATTCTTTAAAACACGAATGACATTGTTGACAGTGATTACTCACATGCTCCACGACTCAGGTTTTACGCCATTAAAATGGAAAATAGGCAATCAAAGCGAGGAAGATTAGGCCAAACTGCTGTGTGCAATCTGTTCATCAGATCTAATAACAAGAACAACTTATTACGTTCATTAACTACAGTGCCGTGCCCAACAAACATTGGAGGTTCCCAGGAAACACGAGACGTCAACCAATGCTGGGTTGATGTTGGCCCATCGTCTACGACGCTGCCCCAACATTGGCTCAACGTCTTGTGCTTGCTGGAAAGTTGGTTTAATGTTGGCTCAGCGTAGCAGGAGTTGGGCCAACATTAAACCCACTGTGGTCCGATGTGGAACGGGCATGCGCCGACAGTCAGCAATCGGTTGATTTTCCATTATCCATTTTAAAAATCTGCAGGCTCAAGGGGGGGGGGGGTACAGGACCCTTCTGACCCTCCCCCTGTCATCATATATACATTTGTATGTGTAAACACAGATTATACCTAACGATATCCAACGTGTGAGCTATAAAATTTATGTTTTCAGTCGGTCATTTCGAAATTTAAAACAATGAAAATCACGTTGGCCACCGATTGAAAAATATGGAGGTATCGCAATTGTATGGCTGCAGATCTGACGATGGAAATCGTTCTGTAGAAACTGTTTCTACACATACAAATGTATATATGATGATACCTTGGAAATTACTGGGTTTATCCACTGAAGTGTATGAATCCAAAGGCGTTTTGTACAATTTGAAATCATAAATGTCTCAGCTATATCTTTTCGCTTCATTTGAATACCAATTGTATGGGTCTACGACCATTACAAATGTTTTACTCTTTTAGTGCGGGGCTCGACCTCATACGTCAGATTTACAGACGTCAGATTCTACTGACGTCCAATTCTGATGTCTAAACATGGCCCCCGCGAGTGTAGATGTAGGAAAAAAAATTCTTGTCAAGCTTTATCTTGTTATTTCTTAAACATTACTTGTATTTTTCAGATATAAGTCAATATTTGCTCCATGTAATTCTATGACATGGCCTTCAGTGCTCTCTTTGACCGATTCAACTTGCTGTGTAATTTGCCAGCTATTTCGGCGCAATGTTCGGTTAACACATGAGACGATGCATGGTTAGGACTATGGAATCGATCGACACTTGATAAATACGTCTTTGTGTTGTGAATGCTGATTGGCTCAGCGGATTAATGACATTTGTGTTGTGAATGCTGATTGGCTCAACTGATTAATGATCATTGGTGAATTACCCGACTGTGACCTCCCGAAGGTCATGTACTCTGAATGATTAGTATATTAGTCAGTGACGGATTGGGCCAGCTTGTTGAGCGTCATCGGCCAATATTGATAAATATAATGAATGATAACTGCAGTATAAAATCATGGTGGATTGCTACCACCGATTAGTCAGTGGATTGTCATTGACAGATCCGGAGGGGGGAGGCGCGATGTCATGACCTTTTTTTCCAAAATTAAATTAGCCAAACTTTAATCAAAATTGCAAAATATATTGGTATTTGACACCCTAGGCTAGTGATAGAAAATTTGAGTGTCAAATATCGATATATTGGCCGAAAACACACAATTTTTTTTCAATAATAATAATAACTAGAAAGAGTTTATTTTATATTACCGCTTTAGCTAAATGCAAGATTTCTGAGATAATGAGAAAAAACAATTAAAAATGACCGCAAGTCGGCCATCTGGGATTTATTTCTGCGAAATTTTTCATGGGTTATCCTTCTGCGAGTCCTTACATTTTGGTTCTATATGCATGGTCCAGCTATTTTGCTTTGTTTTTAGTTTTGTAAATATTGCAAAATTACTCAAATTCAAAATGGCCGCTAGACCACCATTTCAAAATTGTTTGCTCCCAAAAGGTAATCAGGTCATTGGCTGACAAAGCTGTGCATATTTGCCAAATAAAAAGATCTGCTGGAAACTTTCTCCTGAAAAGCGCTAAAACGATTTCTTTGTTAGTGGCCCTAGTAATTAAAGGGTTGATTATTTGGGAATCAAAATGTCACCCCAAATCACCCGGTGGTATCTGATAGCTATGTTTAGTATGAGGAAGCAGAAATTCATAGATCAGCTATCATGCAAGATTTCCGAGATAATGAGAAAAAAATTAAAATGGCCGACTGAAGGCCATTTTGGATTTATTAGTGCGAAATTTGTCATGACTTATCCCTGTGTGAGACATTACATTTTGTTTTATAGTCATGGTTCAGCTATTTTGCATTTTTTCGAGTAAATATCACAAAATTCAAAAAATGGCCGCTGAATTGTTCATCCCAAAAGCTAATCAGGTCATTGGCTGACATAGCTGAAAATATCTGCCAAATTAAAGAAAGATCTGATGGAAACTTAAATGTGCTAACGAACATTTCTTCGTTAGTGGTCATAGTAATTAAAGGGTTGATGATATGGAGATCAAAAACAATTCGCCAGTGGTATGTGATGGCTATGTGAAGTATGAGGAAGCAGAAGTTGATAGATTAGTAGCTATCTTAAAAACAAATAACTGCGGCGGCGGACCGTGTGGTAAACAGTAAGCAGCCCGCCTCGGGCTGCTTAATAAAAAAAAGTTCTTTGATAACGCACATATCCAACAGGGTGGATCAAGGCGATGTACAATGTAGTAAATTAACATTATAAAATATTAAGTTATAAACAACATTTTAAAATATTTGTAATTAATTATAGCAATATTCAAATTAGTTTAAAATATCCCCCTATTTTCCGAAATCTGGATCCTCCCTCCCCTGATCGTCATATAAATTTTCAGCGAGAATTAGTGTTTCTTGTTCTGGGAAAATGGCATACAATATTCTGTCATAGAAAGGCGACCAGCAATAATTTTTTATATAAGCCATGGAGACAAAAGGGTTATTTTCAATTTGCAATCATTTTAAATGTCTTAGTTAGCTCTTTCCGCTTCATTTGAATACCTATGTTATGGGTCTACGGCCATTCTAAATACTTTATTTTTTCAGTGCGGGAATCTAGGCTACTTTAGACGTCTAATCTTGTCTAAAGTTGTCTCCGCACTGGAAGGGTTAACAGGTTAAGTTGTTGTTTTTGCTTCTGCTCAGCGGTATCCAACAGTTTCAATCAATCAGGAATATCTATATTGCCAGATAAATTTGTTGATCATTTAAAGCAGTAGGCCTAAATGAGAGATTGCCTCCAAAGGGAATACAAGAATATCAGTGCAATTTTTTTTCAAATAGCTATAATTTATTATTAATGAAATGGGATAAAAAAAATTCTGAACATTGTAGAAGAGACGATATTTGTTTATAATTCAAATCCCACCGATAGTAGCCATGCAAAAGCCGATTTGATAGCGATACATGTTGTGTGCAAAATTTCTAGTATTTTTCTCATTTTAGTTCACGTCTCGCTGCAATGACTTGTGAGGTCTGCAAATACCCCCAGTTTGTTAATTAAAAAAAACAAACATGTATGTGTATAATTTCCGTCTAAAGTGGTACATATATATTATATGAAACCATAAACCTGCGTGGTCTCTGCATGAATGAATTGAGTTTTATACCACCTTTGTGCACATACTAGGCTAAACTGGGCCAGGATAACCCTCTGAGGTATGGATCATCCATGCCCTCTACCCAGCAAACACGAGACATTGAACCGATGTTCATTCAATGTTGGCCCATCGTCTTCAACTCTGGGCCAACATTGAATCAACATTGGTTCAGTGTCTCGAGTTTGCCAGCATGTTGATGTGCAATAAACATTTATGACCCTTCATTCCGTCATTATGCAGTTAGAACCTCGTTCTCGAGTAGATGTGCTTTCGCATCACTCATCGTAATAATCTGGCCAACAAGTCAATTGACCTCGTTTATATGGCCATATTATATTGATCATTATGGTTGCCATGCAGATAGGCTACACGTGACATTCAGAGAGCCTCATGGTATTATTATATCATAAATACACGAGACATCGCGCCAATGCTGGCCTAGCGTCGAAGAAGATGGGCCAACAATGAACATTAAGTCAGCATCGGGTCAACGTGTCGTGTTTGTAGCGATCCCACAATTACACGAGACATCGACCCAATACTGGCCTAATGTTGGGCTAGCGTCGACGACGGTGATTCCTGTGTTTTCTATTGTCCCTGTAGCTAGTTCATCATGTTATCAGATAAATACACACTGTAATGATTCTAATGTCATTTATATTAACCCTTCCAGTGCGGGGACCGACTTAAAAGTCAGATTCTGATGTCTGAAGTCGATCCCCGCACTAAAAGAAATAAATATAATGGTCGTGGACCCATAACATAGTATTTACGAAGCGGGAAGAGCCAGCTAAAGACATTTGAGATGATCATTTCAAATTAATTTTTGGTCTCCACGTAAGTTTAAGTACCAAAATATTTCATCTAAAGACGAGTTAAAGCGACACAATCAGGCCAAAAATCATCATTTTTATTTTGGCTCCTTGATATGGCCAGAGTATGTTAAACATGTCCATAGACTATAATTGCGTAAGTTTTTTATATTTTGTGTTGCGCGTATACCCGTTAAACAAGAAATAAGGACGACATTTAATTTCGAACATACATGTGAGGTCCAAAATAAGAAATAACTGATACAGTGATAGATGGACGTATTTATTTGATAAATGGGTCTTTCGGCACACTTGCCACGTTTCCACAGCAACCCAAAATTTAAAAGATACCCACAATTCTAGACCATGTTCACATATGATGCAAAACGCGCCACCTGGTGAATGTGGCGGCAATTTTAGTGCAAGAGCATTAGTGAAAAAAGCACAGGAACCTGGAATAAATTACAGAAAGCTGATTTTTTCAGGAATGATACCTGGGCATCTCTCCAGACGAATTCCTGAGAGGCCCCAAAATCTCCCTTGTGCATTTTTTCTAATTAAAGATGGCCGCCACCATGTAACGTCATTTCTCGGTATACCCCAACTCTTCACTTTTAGAGTTAAAAAAAATATTTTGGTGTCTCTAACCATGTTTTAAGGCACGATGAGTTCATCCAGATGATCAGAAATGATGTTATTCTTTTTCCTAATACCACAAATCCAAGATGGCCGCCATAATTTTAAGCAATTCCCATCTAAAATTACTAACATGCCATAAATCTCATGTTGTTGAAACTAAAAGGTTTTTATTTTATTTTCAGAGCCATGGACTCAAGAATATATTTACATCACCAATAGTTTCAATATAATGTGTTTATCAACATACAATCTAACATGGCTGTCATGCCGCGCTAAGCGATGTCCAGCTGTTCCTTCGTATAAACATATAGATGCAGATTTATCAAATTTAAAAAGTGTCAGAATCCATTGATTTTTTATTATAACTGGTCTAATTTTGAAAGATATGGGTATTTTTCATCCATTTGAAGCTGGAAATATATATATATATATGTCACTAATTTATATATATATATATATATATATATATATATATATATATATATATATATATATATATATTAGTGTCATAGGTGGTGGTGGTAGTCATGGTATTAGCACAGTGCATGCCTGCCTTATAAGCCTCCTATGTCTATTGGGTACTGTAATGCACAAAATACTGTTGACCATATGATTTCTGGTCATGCATATGCACGAGCTCTGCGTGGTCACTTTTTGGTTTGTGCTGCCCTTAACAGGTTCGATACCATGTCAATAAATACTATCGCATTTTTATCTTTACCGGATGATCTTCATACCCGAATGTATAAATATTTTCACCGGATGTATATATTTACCTGCTATATGTAGGTATACAATGTGGCCAGGTTGTAGCACATACAACATTTTAGTACATGCACGTACACAATAAGAAAAACGGGATTATGGAAATATCAAGAAACGAAGCAGTACATTCACAATATATCATACTGCGTATCTATATTGCATCAGAGGAACAATATTGACTTTGCTAGACTCAATGTCTAGCTCTGATAATGATCGTGCACAATATCCTACGTTTCAGATATATTATGAAATGTTATTGTCTTAAAAATAAATGATTTTTTATAAGCATTAAATTGTGTTCTTAATAATACTTTTGAAATGTAACTTACCTCAGAATTACCATTCAACTGTGCACTATCAACCAGTGTACGTTTTCAAGATGGCGAATATTTGTATTCAAAGCCTTCTAGAAAAAAACTACACATACAATCCACTTCTTACTAATGGAGATTGACCGGGTGCGTATGTGCTACAACCTGGTCACATTGTATACCTACACTTTGTACAATATATTTTAACACACGTCATCAGTACACAGGGGGTCTACAGACACAAAATAGTTCGTAGCGATCTATAGCCTTTTAAACATAGTTTTTAAATATTTTACAATTATTGTAGCATTCCTTGTGATCTGAATAAACTTACTGAACATTCGGGCAAGGTTAAATATGATAAAAAAGCTGATAATATGAAAAATAAAATTTAACCATAAAGAGCAGGTTAATATTTACACCCGGATGAAAATATATATACGCCGGAAGTCAGTTTGCAGTATAAAGATTTACATCCGGTAAAGATTTTAATACGATAGTATTTATTGACATGGTATCGAACCTGCTTAATGCGCTTATGCTGGAAGAGAACATAGACTATTTAGCTGCCATCAATATATCTCAATTTTGAAATGTTTACAATAGTCTATTTGATGTTTCTTCTGACACCATCTCCATTGTTAAAGGGACTGGCCCAGGCTAAAATCATAAAAAAAATCGGTGATTTTATTTCGAGTTCTTAATATGACCATATGATGTAAGCATGTACATAGACTAGAACTGCAAATTTTTATAATTTTTGTGCTGCGCATTCACCAGTTAGGCTAGATATAGAGACGAAATTCCTGATTTGTAATTATTGACAACCATGTCAAAAATAAGAAATGCGGGAATTTCGTCTCTATATCTAGTCTAACTGGTAAGTGCGCAGCACAAAAATTATAAAAATTTGCAGTTCTAGTCTATGTACATGTTTACATCATATGGTCATATTAAGAACCCGAAATAAAATCACCGATTTTTTGATGATTTTAGCCTGGGCCAGTCCCTTTAACGAGTCTGTGGTCACAAAACTGTCACAGACTCTTGATAAAATATCAGCTAATCTGTCCTCACAAAGTCGTACTGAGGAACTTTGGCTAAACTATCTGAGACACATCAACATTCTGAGACTTTAATTACGCTATTAAGCGTACTGAGAACTGGGACTTACATCTGTATTCTGTTGTTGAGATGATACCAATATTGCATGCGGCAGGACATATGGCATATGCCCGCTCAATAAGAAGATACCTCGATTCAATGAAGAGTCTGCCAGAAATTATGAGTCCAGAACAATTCCGGCAATTTACAAAAGATGGTTATTTTACTATTAGACGCAAGAACAAGTTCTGGAGCGGCAATTTTACTGACCAGACTATTGAACAATTCCTCATGCGAATGCTCAAGGCTTCAGGTGGTCTTGCCCATGGTGGGGTTATCACACCTGCTACTCAAGCAAAACTCATCCATGTTTATCCACGCTGTATCCCTATAGTTAATGCCATCGAAGATTTCTGCAATGTACATACACACAACTCAGAGCAACATAATGATCTTCGAAACTCATGCACAGCTCGTGATTCTAAAGACTATATGCTAATATTAAATTGGCTGCAACAACACTCACCATTTGCATATTTAGCTGTTGATGGACTTGTTTCAATTTCAACTGGTATTGTTGCTGGTGAAGCAGCTAATGGGGACAAAGCCTACGAAGTCGGTAAAGCTGTAGCACAGTCACTTACAGGTCAGAGTCATACATGTGTCAAACTGAAGCGAAAAGATTCTGTAATATCCATCAGTGCTATAGTGCGAGGACAAGAGGTTGAATTGAATTCTACTCTCCTCTTCATGCGGGTGACATGTGTAATCAGAAGCGATAAAGAATATCTTCAACATGAAAGAATATCTTCAACATGAATTTTGTAGATATTCACCAGCATTATTTGAAAAAGGAATGATGAGAAAACGTGTTAAGAGCATTCTAGCTCAAGTTTTAAAAGAAGAAGTTACGCCACTTTCATTAGAGGTGGATCATCTAACTGCACAGTTATATTTGATGGCTACGATGATACAGCATACTCGACAAAATTGGCTGAGCAAGACCGACGGGCAGCTAAAAATATGGCAGCAACTGTAGTGTTTAGTCCTGACACAGTTGTTAAGACCAAACAAACTGATTTTCTTTCGAACAGGTCAAACAAAGCCAGACTTATTAAAGAGTTGATGAACCAACTAAACAAAAATAATGTGTTGTGCTCTCAAAATCGTGCTGATGCAGACCACATGATTGCACATACTGCCCTGCACAGTGCAGCATTACTTGATCGTACTATTATATTAGTTGGCAATGACACTGCTCTCCTTGTGATGCTTATTGATAAAATAACACCCAATACTAAGTTGCACATGCAGTTTTGCTCAAATCCTGATGTTATATTTAGCATTGATCAGATACAACAGTCACTGAGTGTAGTCATCAAATCTCATCTACTCATTTTACATGCATCCACTGGGTGTGCGGTAAATATGCCATTGGTAAAAATGCCATAGGTACGATTGCCATAGGTAAAAATGCCATATGGTAAAAATGCCATAAGTAAATATGCCAGAAGGTAAAAATGTCATTGGTAAAAATGCCAGATTGTAAAAATGTCATTGGTAAATATGCCAGATGGTAAAAATGCCATAGGTAAGATTGCCATAGGTAAAAATGCCATATGGTAAAAATGCAATAAGTAAATATGCCAGAAGGTAAAAATGCCAGATGGTAAAAATGTCATTGGTAAATATGCCAGATGGTAAAAATGCCATTGGTAAATATGCCAGATGGTAAAAATGTCAGTGGTAAAAATGTCAGATGGTAAAAATGACATTGGTAAAAATGCCAGATGGTAAAAATGCCATTGGTAAATATGCCCAGCCAAATTTTCATAGAAGTCTGTTTTCGCCGTGCGTCCTTCCGCCACTCTTGGCGAGATAATCTGTTTCTTGTATGTTCTCCCTGCGATCTCTCCAACCACTTTTGAAAATAATTGTCAAGGAGCAAATTCAGATTGGCCGTGTTTCAAACATTTATGTTCTCTCCTACTATCCCAATCGCCTTGCAAATTTTTAGTATATTTTTTAAACGAGTACCCCTATGAAAATAATGCAGACCAGATTCAAAATTACTGTTGCTTGGACATGTTGGTTTTTTGCTTGTGCGCAGGACTAACTTCTCAGTTTTTATTCCCAAACTTGACCTATGTGTTTACCCTGACAACCCCAGATCGGTTTGAAAATGACGAGGATCAGGTTAAAGTGGATGGCGATCAGACCGATCTGCAACATTTTGGAATAAATGTGTGGATATTAGGCGTGGTCGATCATAGTGGTTATTGTTCGCATTTACATTGTTTGTGAAAAAAAAATTGTTTAACAAAGAGCTGGCTTTCTTTATTAATTGAAAGTGTTCTTCAGCACTTAAGGCTATTTTCCGGGCTGTGCTATCAGTGGCTTTTCACCGATTACATGGCATTTTTACCATCTGGCATATTAACCAATAACATTTTTACCATCTGGCATATTTACCAATGGCATTTTTACCATCTGGCATATTTACCAATGGCATTTTTACCATCTGGCATTTTCACCAATGGCATTTTTACCTATGGCAATCTTACCTATGGCATTTTTAGCATCTGGCATATTTACCAATGGCATTTTTACCATCTGGCATTTTCACCAATGGCATTTTTACCTATGGCAATCTTACCTATGGCATTTTTACCAATGGCATTTTTACCTACATCCATTCACTGGCTGTGACAAGGTTTCCGGCATCTACAATATCGGTAAAAGGAAGGCTGTCTCTGTGCTCAACGCGGTCCCCTGTGATGATTTGCAATGTCTTGATGTCTTGACGCCAGCCATGAAGATGTTGCCAAAGCTGGTGAATTCTTAATGCTAAAATTGTATGGTGCGAAAAAAGCATCGTCACTGGACGATTATCGACATGTCATGTACATGCAACGTGTAAGTCGCAAGTCTTTAACATCTGATGGATTTTTGCTAGAAAGCCTTCCATCAACGTCACGTGCTGCTAAACTCCATTCATACAGGGCATATTTTGTGTACATGAGTGGCTAGGAAATTATAATATAATTGCTACAGACTGGGGATGGGATTTATTTCATGGTCGTTTATCACAGACTCAAACTGAAAGAGCAGTCCAGAAAGTTTTGAAAATAGTGAGCTGCGGGTGCAAAGTGGCTTGTACAATGCGGTGCAAATATCGCAAAGCTGGACTTTATTGTACACCGATGTGCTCCTCCTGTATTGGCCAAACATGTACAAACTGTGACAGTTCGGATGATTAAAAATCCTAATCATGCTCATTTTCTGATAAAGACAATTTATGTGACATTCACCAACTTAGGGATGTGACATTAAAAATTATTACTTTGTTCGATGTGTTTTATTATTGTGTCTTACATTAAAATCGATACACAAAACCTACATATCATCTGTTGATATTAACCGTATCATTGATTTGAAGCAGGCTTTGCTGGTGCAATCATTGCCTCAAATGAATGAAACAACCCAATACTTTTCAAATTAGACTTGTTATAGCTTATAATTAATGGTTTACCCGAGATTAAATTATGTCAACTTGACAAATCTCAAGAAATATTTCCAGTGGAAAAGCAATTCGAAAACGCCCTAATGGGTCACCCGTTACATATGGTAGAATTAACTACCATGTGGGATTTATGTGGATAAACTCGATATTATAAAATATTGGTGATCTAAATAAGTTCTAGACTTCATGGTCTGGCAAAAAAAATACATTTTTGGGTTAAACAACGAGATAGTTACCACATATTTTCGTTTTTTTTAATAGATCGCTTAACAAATTCAGAACAATATGGCAGCCATCTTGTCTTTGTGGTATTAAAAAAAGGACTGATATATTTTCTGATAATCTGAATAAACTTCAACTTCTGGATAAACTTCAACTGCAAAAAATGAGAAATTGGGGCATACCCCAGTTTTTTCGAAAAATAGCGTAACATGGTGGCGGCCATCTTGAATTAAAAAAATGCACAAGGGGGATTTTTGGGGCCTCTTCGGAATTCGTCTGGGGAGATGCCCAGGTATCATACCTGAAAAAATCAGCTTTCTGCAATTTTATTCCAGGTTCAACCCTAATGATCTTGCACTATTTGTGTTGCAACAAGTTCTGATATTGAGCGATGTTTTACCAATAGACTTTCCCTGTCCTTAGTGACGAAAATGCTACCAAAACATGAATATTTTGCAAAATAAGAAAGTTTCCCATCTATTTTTGCCCTCTTTTAAAATTATTTTACACTTTTTGGTACCCGGAGTACAGCACTGAAAAAATATTAGACAAAATGACGGATTTATAGGCCTATTTGGTACCCCAGGGTACCGCGTTGTGCATCATATTATGGACATATGAAGTAAGTAAATCAGTAAAAGTGTCACTTTTCGGCCAGTATGGTCATTTAAGTGACAATTCATAGTAGAAAAAAATGAAATGAATCGGGCTTTAGGCCACCTTTGTGCACATATAGGCTAAACTGGGCCAGGAGAACCTCCTGAGGATGGTGAGATGATTGAGATGACACTGTCCTCCAGACACAGGATTCGAAATTCGAGCCCTGGCGGTCTGAGGCCGAGCTCGCTACCTCTCGGTCACGGAGGCTCCCCACAATACTGACTTTCACACGTGGATGGGGAAGAAACATTTTTTGTTTCTTTCAAACCGCCGAGACCGGGAACCGAACCCCGGACTCTGGCGTGAAAGGCAGCGGTGCTAACCACTACCCTAGGGCCCCCGCCCAATTCATAGTAGACACAATATGGGAATGTTCACATATTACGGTCATATGGAGCAAGTGAATTAGTAAAAGTAATTAAATGTCACTATTCAGCCAGTATGGCCATTTAAGTGACAATTCATAGTATAACAATTGTATACATTTATGTACGATTTAACCTTTAAATGACACCTTAACATGACCTTGAGGCATTGTGCGTGTGTAGTCCACATAAACGTTTTTAGGCCTACCTATATCCCGAAGATGTGTTGCAAGCTTAGCCAAATGATGTTATTCTCAGGTACGGGTCCAGCCGTTTACAAATGGCCGTCGATTTAAAAACGACCGTGCGTTTATAAGCACTCGCAGTGCACTTCTGGCGAGTGTTTATAAACACCCGGGCGTTTATAAACGGTCGGCCAATATGACTGGTTAACTGTATATTTTATTCCATAATATCGAGTATTTTCAATTAATTATACTTGATTTGGTATAATGTATAAATTGACATAACACATCACTACTTAGGAATGCACTTGGGAAGCAGAATCTTCAAAATACGATGCTTTAGTTGGTAAAAATCGCCAGAAATAGAATTTCTGACTACTGACCCCCCCCCCCCCACCTCCTTAAAGTGTCATTGCTGAAAAATGTATACGTTTCCGGTACAATCTGCTAATACCATGAGGTGGTAGCTATAGTGATGATCAACTTGTAGGCCCTATTTTCCATGTGTGATCTTTTTTGTCCACACGATTTAGTGCACAGAGATACAATCCCGGAGATTCGTCTCACTTCCTGGGTAAGTTATACAGAGATTTACCATACAAAAACAACTAAAATGTAGATTATTTTATAACTAACTAAACTGCTTCATACTGCAAATTTATATGGATTAATGCACTGTAATTCGTAATTTTATGGGGATGTTCCCTTTGCTATACAAGTGAACAAAATCGACAGTTTAAACAAACGCCTGGGTGATTATAAACACTCACCGGATGTGCGCTGCAAGTGCTAATAAAGGCATGGCCGTTTTTAAATGGCGGCCATTTCTAAACGGCTCGACCAGTAATTATAGCTTGAAATTACACATTTGTTAGCCCCCCCTTGAAATAACAAACGATAAACCAAACATATTCCATATCAAAATGTTGAATACATCAACAAGAATACGTTTCTACCTTATGTATTGATCTTGAACTTGACGATACCTTCTAACCTAAATTTAAAAGGCGAAATCACAGTTTATTTGGATTACTTGTATTCCAATACCGCAAAAAAAAGGCGACTTACATACTGATTTGTGACAAATTTCAACGAAGTTATATAATTCAACGGTAAATGACCTTGACAATATGTTCTGATCCTGACTCCAAAAAAAATCATGACATCTTATTTGGATGAGTTGTGCTCAGAAACACCTGGAAAGAAGATGTATACCATGACAATCTTCGACAGTAAAGTTATGTAATCCAATGATAAATAACCTTGACAATAGTTTTTGACCTTTCAAAGTCAAAAAAATATCTTGTTTTGATAATCTGTGCCATAAAACCCTATAAAAGATACATTAAATGATGATTTGTGACAAAAATATTATTACCTAAGTTATATAATTCGATGATGAATGCCCTTTACCTTAAAAATGTCTTCTGACCTTGATATGTCAAAACATCTTATTTGGATTCCTTGTACTCTAAAACCGTATAAAAGGGGTAATACGTGATAATTTGTGAAATGTATTTGCAAAGTTGGAAAACGACCCCTCTTGACCCCTTTTATGGCGGCCATTTTGGTCCAGCTCATTAATTGGGGGGGGGGGGGGTCTGGTGACCATCCACCACTCAAATGTTTGCTAGGGAACATTCGAGATACATGGGACTATGATGAACAAGATCTACCAGGTATGACTGGGCCGCCTAACTCATTTTACTGCGCGAGGCCCAGTCACGCCATTTTGGTTACACAGCCAGCTGTGTAAAAACGACACTCGCACTCCCTACAAGAAAATACGGATGCCAAAAAATTGAGACGAATATTTCAAGTGCCCATGAAAACTAAGTCATTTTCATCGTATTGGAACTTTTACATCTAAAAATGGAGGTCACTGTGTCAGAGCCTTGCGATGTCATCAGGGTAAAACAACAACGGTTCCAGGAAACATTTCGCATCCTTGAGTCGAGCCCCATTTTGGGTCCCAAGAAACAAATTAGATTAAAATACTGGACTCCAGTCTCGAAATTGGAGTCTCTTTTTCGAGACAACTGAAAAGATGTCTTGGAAACCGGTTCGAAGATGGGACTTGAAAAATAAAAATGGTGGCGATTAAATGGATTCGAGACAACAGACGTTGACATTGCCACCGCAGTTAAAATAATTATATAAACAGGAACATCAAAGATCGATCAAACCCAAAGATTATGAAGAGCACAAAATTTACGACCGATATAGATTTAGACCGCAGAAAATATATTTCCTTTTTCAAATTCTGGAACCAACCTTGAAGTTGAGACATGCAACAAAGAGGTCTAAATCTTAAAAAAAGTGATGGGGATTGCTTACATATAGAACTGGCTTTATACAAACATTTTATTTCTAAAGCAATTTTTCCACTCGCCAAAATTACGTATCATAAATTATAGGATGAGACGACACAGCTCACCTACTCACTGCAGACTATTCCACCTAATATAAGGAAAACATTGAGGATATGTTACATGATGGCTCATACGCAGACCACATTGCAGTAACACATATGGTTAAGATGTTGGGTAACAATCAATATTGTTGAGGGAGATAATGAAAACATAATAGCCACAGGCAGCCCATCTGTTATGCTTGGATATAAACGCCAGTTTTGCACCAATCTCCTATACCAGGCATGTACACACTCTTTGTAATTGGCTGGATAAGCTGTTTGACAATGCCAATATATATATCAGCTATGTTCTTTATGATAACACCATTTCAAGTATAAATCAATACTTAATATGGGATACCCTAATACAAGTTCCCAAGTTCCGAAGCTCCCAAGTTCCAGGAACTTCCAAAATAATTAAAAAAATATATTGAAAGATTATTGGCAAAAATCATTTTTGGTCGGAAAAACAGTTTGGTACCCCCTATTATAACTTTAAGTGCTGTAGACTACTCTTTCACATATTTATATTTTGTTTATATGCGATCTTGGCAAACATTTCACGATGTGAAATTATAATATATCTACAGGCCTACAGGTATGAAATAGAATTTACAATAATACAGCAAACTTATTAGACTCTATGAAAAATCTAAAATGAAGAATTTTACAATATGCTATGGTCCATGATATAGGCCAGTGAGAAAATTACTTAACAGTGTAGATGATATTTTAAAGGTCAATCATAATTAGATCTACAAATCGTCGACTGGCTATACTAAAATTTAGATTAATTTTAACAGAATTTAATTGTAAATTTTTTTTTTTTTTTTATAAAATTAACTTTTTACTTAAAACTTCGGTACTTCTCGGCAACTCTCGGCATGTGACGTCATTGCCGTGACCGGGATTGTCATTCGCCATTTTGACCAGTGTTGAAAGTAGGCTACTGAGAAGTTCACGGCACTTTTGACAGTAATCATTTGTTTATTTTGTCCCCTTTATCACTCAGTATTACTTTTTACAGTCTGTATGTTCATTGCCACAGAATGATGCATTACTGTGTGGCTGTTGGATGTGAGAACGATCATAAAAGTGGTCGTTCTTTTTTTCGGTTCCCGAAAGTGTCACCACTTTGCCGACAGTGGGTTTCCAGACTGAACAGGGCCACGACGGAGCCGACCCCGAACAGTCGCTTGTGATAACATCGATCATGAATCGATCGAATATAAAATCTATTTATATGGGGACAACGAGCCATGTTTTAAAAGACTATCATCAATCATTATGACTGTAAAACCCATAAAATTTGGCAATTCGCTACTCTGTTCCCTGTTCTTGGTAACGGAGTAGAGTGGAACGGAGTAGTAAAATTAAACGTAATCCCCATGAATTTCTCGAGGAGGACGACATATCTTCTTGAACGGACGGCGTGCACAAGTTATGGATAAGCTAGTGAATGGTACGTTTTTTTTCTAGAAAACTGGACGACACAAATGATCAAATGGTCGTTTATCACAGTTATATATTACAGTGTGTCTTTGTCCACTTTTCATACAAATAACTTCTGTATCTGTCATGTTGCAATGATACAACCTTTGAATCGCGAGATAACTGACGAGTAAGTTTAACCCTACAGCGCGGGGATCGACTTTAGACGTCAGACTCCGTCAGAGTCTGACGTCTTAAGTCGATCCCCGTAAGAGTAAAAATATTTCTAATGACTGTAGATCCATAACCTGATAACATAGGTATTCAAATGAACCAGAGAGAACTAACTAAGACATCTATGATGATTTCGAATTGAATAAAATACTTTGGTCTCCATGGTTTATATAAAACATACTTAGCGCTTTAAGGGTTAATAAACTCATTCTCTGCACAGGTGAGAATTTGCCACACATAAACCTTAACCCTTTAAACGCCAAATTATGTAATTGTAATTTTCAACAACAACTTCAAGTGAGAGAAAATTATTCAGATTTGACAAAATGGAGGTTTACTATTTTCAAATTTTGCTGATTGATATCAAGTTTTATCATTAACATGTTTAAAAGGTTGTACTAACTGTGCTAATAAAATAATGAAAATACGTATATAATCGGGACTGGCAGTGAAAGCATTAATGTACGTTTTTAGCCTTTCTATTTATTTATTACAAAATATGTTAGATATATGAGCAATAATTATTCAAAATTGACATAATAATTCTGATTAAAATTGTACGTATATATAGACATTTTTCCATCCTAACGTTGCGACCGCGAGACACAACTTTAAGTGGGTAAAGAATTAGATTATATTAGGTTTATATTAAGGGTCTCATAATCATGATGGACTTGTTTCAGGAATGATGCTTTTGCATGCACTAGCTGCATCAGGTAGGCTATCATACTGGAATGATGCTTTTGCATGCACTAGCTGCATCAGGTAGGTTATTATACTGGAATGATGCTTTTGCATGCACTAGCTGCATCAGCCATACTGGAATGATGCTTTTGCATGCACTAGCTGCATCAGGCATACTGGAATGATGCTTTTCTGATTCAGGCATACTGGAATGATGATTTTGCATGCACTAGCTGCATCAGGCATACTGGAATGATGCTTTCGCGTGCACTAGCTGCATCAGGCATACTGAAATGATGCTTTTGCATGCACTAGCTGCATCTGGCATACTGGAAGTGGCCATAGGGCTCGGTGGGACAGATGGCTCAGTTATCAGTACCAACATGATGACTGTAAATGTAAAAGAAGCTATCAATATTCTCCTGGTGAGCGCAAAACAGATTTACACTTATGAGCAATGCTTCTGTCATATTATGTTTGAATTATTTATGTAAAGTGATTCATGAAACTTCCAAACTACCCACTTCTCATTTCCACTTGCTTGTCCAACGTTCCAACTTCCTAGTTCCCACTTCCGACTTCAAGTAGGGCATTGAACGCAGCACGCCGACTCGGCAGAAGGCAAAGCTGGTGGAGGGAGCTCTCCCCACTTCGTTTGCTTTGAATGAGTCTTATTTTGTGATTAAAGCAATCTCCCCCCTGGTCGTGGGTGGGGAGCTGGTGACAGCATGCCTGCTCATGATAAGTGGGAAGGGCCAGCAGCAGACAGATTCAATTTCGGGATAGCAACTGATCACTGGGCGGCACAAAAAGCCAGGAGAATCAATATTACATAAAATAACAATTGTAACATCCTAACCTTAGACTCCATTAAAACTAGACTAAGGCCTTTACCAGATGACACTTTAACACTTTGTCGGTCGTTGATCGCCCAAAAAAAGATTATTTTCTCTCGGAGGTAAAAAAAAGTTTGCAAGCAACCAAAACTCTAGACCCCCCCCCCCCCAGATATCAAATGGTGCGTCCCTTAGATGACAAGAAGCGGCTGTAAAGGACTGACTTCTGTGCTTGCGAAAGTGGTAGAATTTGCTTCAATTAATTGACATAAAACATCCATAGATTAGATGATAATGAAGAACAAGAAAGGGACCTTATATTAATGTAAAGTCATTGTTAATGACTACATACAGTTGAGGAGGGGGGAGAGATAAACCTTAAAACACAAGGTGTTTATTAGTATATTATTCAGCATGATTATAAAATTATTTGATTGAATGAATTATAAATTACATATTAAATAAAGCTAGTTTTTATTGCAGGAAGCAACTAGTGTGTTAAAAACACCGATGTTATAAGCACTGTTATCTTGGTTATGGCTTGCGTACAATACAATTAAACCATTTTGAAACTGAAAAACACTCAAATTATAATTAATTACATCACTACCATTAACAAATATTACAAATCTACTCAGCATTACTAAGAAACATATAAATGACACCAAGACTGTTAAAATAAAAATAATTGGCGGCCATTTTGTCATCATCCATATTCTGTAACTAGATACCATTGGGAAACCGAAACTGCAATAATCCTAACATTAGTTTAGCAATAGTATGATGTCACAGGTATTTCAAACTTTTAGAAAGCATATTGAAAAAATAGGCATGATCTCCAAGATGCCATGGATCGAGTGAAGCCTTAGGCGAGATCACCATTCTATGTCCAGCGCAAGCATTAACAAGAACAGCACATGTTAAGCGGACTCGTCATGCACGCACATCGAGTAATTACTACTTGTCCAGTACTGCATCAGTTAAAGAAAGAAGCATAATATATTATATTAATGACACGAGGGTCAAGGAGGAGTGACACAATTACAATGTTTAATTCTGGAACATTATAGTAGTAGTCAATTATTTCCTTACGTCATTTTTCGTCACTAATGGTCATTTAGGTGACATTGTAATACGATAAAAAAAGTGCAGTCCATTGATGAGATGATGAATGATAGATGATGGTGTGAGGGTGGAGTGATAGGGCATGGTGGGTTGTTGAGAGTGTTTTCATTCACTCGGCCAATAAGGGGTTCTGGGCATATCTAGGGAATTTAACCCCAGGCATGCCCAGATGTTTTGAGACGCCGGTATTTTCTTTCAAAACACGGATCGGATAGTAACCATAGCTAAAGAGTAGCTCCATTCATCCCACGTGTAATACACTATATTATTGCGGATGTTTCAAGGCTACCACTTCCAACATCAGTGCTTGCACTGTAGTGACACTGCACTGACAGTGTCTGCACTGATACAGGAGCTGCATTGGCACCGCTGCTGAAAAAAAGAAACAGGGTACACCACTGGCAATCCGCCAGAAGATTATGACCAGACACGTGGAGGCTGCAGCTTCTTTGGTTTATTGCCATAGACTAGTGTCGCTATGCAATTTAATGCTGAAACTCCTACATTTTGCACAGCTCCACTATCCTCGGCTCAGATAGTCCCCAGAGTAACATTAGCTAAGGGATAATTTTTAATCATCTTATTTAAATATACTGTCAGCCTCCACACATCGAAACTGTCATAGAAGAAAGAAGGTTGGGAAATGATAGTGTCATTAAATCTAAACAAAACAATATTTCATTCTCATTATCAGAAATCCCTCCCCCAGCTTGCAGTTTATCTCAAAAAATCTATCTATCTAATTATCTTTCTGCCTTTTTTAATGTCTATGAGAATGCGAGCTGTCTATAAAGGAATTGTAAAATTGTCTCGTCCTAATTGAATAACCCATGGCGTCATAGTCTATCTGACATGTCTGAATTATTACTCACAAGTACATTTGCTTCTGTGAAGTGCCAGCCCATATATGGACTCCCTGTCACATGGGCATTTCCTGGCCTTTTGATTGGTTTAGGCACGGAGCACGGCGGGCGATTTCTCGACTTCGACTTCTCTTCAGTTGAACAAAATCTCTTGACGAGACCTCTCGTCTCTCTGGCGAAATAGCGCGAGATGGACTAAGTTACGCAGAGGCCTTTGAGCCAGCACAACCCATCAATGCTTTGAGTTACAATGAAGCCGTGAGGCACCGGATTTATGCTAAGTTTATGATATTGTTGAGTTGAAACGTTTTAATAATTATATGAATTTTGATTGGAACTAGACTATCTACCTTGTTATCAAACCTGCCAACTCTCACATCACCAGTTTCATCGTTGCCTGTCAACAGTATGTATTGAATGTTGAACTGTGACAAGTAAATGAAAATTTGAACTTGAAGAATCATCTCTGTAGTTCCAGTTTCTAGTCTGAGCGGTCAGCGGAATGGTCGGACTTATTCTTGTCACCTCGCCGCTTGCCCCCCAGTTGTGTAAGACAGATTTCCAGTCATACCACCTCCTTCCTGAGTTCTAAACCATTACACTGTTATTATAGACTTATATTTAGAATTATGACACAATATACTTATGATCACATGCATAAAAATAACCATCAGTTGATGGCAGGTCCCCTCAGTCGTAGGCTCTGTCCATCAATATCAAGAAATAAAGATAAAAAATGACCTCCCACTACCACCGTGTCATTTTTTTGTAAATGGCTGCGGCATCCATTTTGTTTTTAATGCATTCATCCCAAAAGTTAATCAGATCATCAGAAATACCTAGAGAACAACCATACCAAATTTGAATGCAATCCAAACAACGGTTCATAAGTTACTGTGCCCACAAGCTTTTAAGGCGGCCGCTTATGGCTTGGGGCCAAGAAAAACATAGGATGAATTGCCCAGGCACATAGGTCATGTCTGTAAAAAATAAACAAAATTCCACAGTTTTTAGTAAGAGCTGAATTTCTGACTACTCGCCCGCCCGCCTCTGGTGATCACTAAACCTCACAGCCTTAATGGCTGAGGGTTAAAAACGATAAAGTCCCATGCAGCACCTGAACAGGTGAAAGTAGAAGATAATGACTGTCAGGCCATATCAGATGTCTTAATGCCTCATAGAATCTAGTATAAGAGACCATATATATAATGCTGTGAAAGAAGTTTCAGGAGAAGAGACAAATTTGTCTATAAAGAAAATCGGGGAGATACCACTCTGAATTCACAACACAATACTTTTTCACCATGGCATTAACAACATTATTCCCATATGGAAAAAACAGACGTTTTGATAAACATGAAAAAACAATGAGGCATACTTCTATGTCTGATCGTCTGTTGTACAAAGATGGCAGATTTGCTGCTCATCCTCATTAAAACATAAGGCTTTAGAAAATAGCGAATGTCTAGTCAATCAAACCATTGGGGAATATCACCTCACACTATCTGCAGTGAAATAAATGCTTGAGACAGGATGAGTCATTAAATAAAAAGACATATATTTTTTCGGGCAGTCTTACGGGAACCTCACAATACTGGATGCAAAAGGAAGAGAGCTGCGTGCATTCATCAAATATAATATCCACAATGGTGATGGGCTTCCATCCTTTCCCCCCACCAGTAGTTTTGCCGTTAAAGTACTGCAACCAAAAAATATATATAGCTGCCAAATATTTTGAATTAAGAACCCGATCTTTCTTTGATCTAATAATGAAGCCTGTTTTTGACATAGATAAGTACTGGTACAGATTAACCAGGGGTCTGGCCGGACGAATGGTTGCCAACTGGTGGCTTCGTCACTGTAGTACGAAGCGCCAGCATGTATTCATACGGAAGCTCATCAGAGTAAGGTACAGACAAAGAGTTCGTGAAATCGAGGGGGGTGGTCCACTGGCACAGTTTGTGCTGGAGAAAAGACAATGAGCCTAATAATCTGTTACATGAGGTAGTGCAAGCTTGATTAAATGACTGTAATTCAGCCAAAAAATTAGCAGGGTGGGCAAAGTATCAGCTTGGTTTGTCTGCTTCCCATCCAGCTCGAACTGATGACAGAAAAAAATCTTTGGCCACCACCAGATGACACTGCACCTGCTCCACCAGAGGAAAAAAACCCCTCTTGTTAAATTACTGATGGACGTGATTGAGAATGAGCAAACTTTGTTAGAAGACTACCTCTTACTAACAAATCATGTGGACATACATAGATGTTCAGACTATTGTTTGAGGAAAAACCGAATGGAATATGGAACTAAGGATGCTCCTGGAAAAACTTTGCGACAGGTGCCAGAAATTGTAAAAGACAAAAACGGATCGCTTGGATTAGAAATGCTATGCTTGTTCAAAACACAGCTCTGCTATGCTTGGGTCGGATAGTCACCAGAGTAACAATAGCTGAGGTGATAACTCTATTCATCCCACGTGTATGTCAAACACTATTGTGGTGTGTTTCAAAGTTACCACGTTTAACATCAGTGCCTGTATGTAGTGACACTGCACTGGCAGGGCCTACACTAATACGGGAGCTGCAGTGGCCCACTCAGGGTTCATACTCCCATAAAGACACAGGATTTCTGGACTTTTCCAGGACGTAGTTAGATTTTTCAAGGACTTAAGTGTACAAAATAACTCAATCCATTTATTCCCCAATTACAACTTGAAACTACATTTTCTATATATTTTAAATGACAATTTACATACCAAATAATTCGTCCCTACTACTACCACATCATTTTTGCAATATCTTTTCTCACTGTTTAAAATTCCAGGACTTTCAAGTATTTTTAACAAAATTCCAGGACTTCCAAGGCCTGGATTTTTTATTTTTTAAATCGAGGACTCTCCAGGATTTCCAGGACCGGTGCGAACCCTGCGTGACACTGTTTAGCGGAGAAACCAGGGTACGCCTGCTGGCAACCCACCCAAATATTATGGCCAGATACGTGGAGGCTGCAGCTTCCGGTCGATGATTGCTGTAGACTAGTGCTTCTGTGCCATGCAGTACAGGACGCAACAGACAGAACCCTCCCCAGGTGGGGACGAAAAGTACTACTATTAGCAATCATCCCAGTACCCCTGGAAAAAGTGTATACATGTCATCGCAGAAGCGGCTTTAAATGACGGACTGAACAATTTTTTTTCTATTTTACGTATGGGCCACGTCAGGGATTCCAAAGCTTAAGGATTACTTCAGGTTCTAACCAGAGGATCCTTTTGCCTGGCTTCCATCATCCATCTGTGAAGCCAGGCAACTGATGGGGGAGTAATTCTCAGGACAATTTTCAGAGAACACTATTTGTAGAGGTGAGGAGTCTGGTGTGTTCTAGACTCAAATTGAAAATCAACTGATGGAAGAATCGGCAACAACGGGTGATTTATAAAGACATAAGATTTAAATAAATAAGAAAAATAATTATTTTGAAGGAAGTATACCTCATCAGATTACACACTTGATCTATAGCCATTCTAGGAGTATAAATAGTCTAACCTACAGGTTACACGTCACTTTATCAGACTAGTCCTACTACTCCAAGTCCTACCAAGCTCTTAGACTGGTCGAAATCGGAACAAAATATATACTTGAAGGGTTAACAGAACAATGATTATTTTCCTTTCTGGAATAGTTATATTTTTTTAATGTTGTTGTTTTTTGCAGAAGGAGGAAATAACATACGAAGAGGATAAGTTTTCCACACTGCTGAGAAAGTGGGAGGAAAGGAGGAAGCGGGAGAAGGAGATTTCCAGGAAGAATTGGGAGGCTGTGAAAAGTAGGCAGCTGGAGAGGCTAAGACTAAGATCCGCCTGGTTTATGGACTGAACTGTGATAATAAGGATATTTTTACACTCATATGGGGCATTCGCAAAAAGTCAATGAGGAAATTTTCCACTGGCCCCTCCCCATTGCAACTATCACTAAAATGGGGTCCTAACTGCTGAGCATTGACAGAAGGCTGAAACAGGTTGGGTATATATTCCATTTCTAGTAAAGAAAATCATGTAGTGACACTGCACCTTTTAGTCAGAAAACCAGTAAGTATGATTAGTCAGAAGGCCCGTTAGTCAGACTATAAGTAAGGATGATTAGTCAGAAGGTCCGTTTGTCAGAAAGTCAGATAATTTACCTCATTGAAATCATCTTATTTGTGAACATCCCTATGACCAGTTATTTGTCTTTATTTATGTACTTGTTCCAGTAACAACGTCTAGCACTTTCATAAGGGTTGCGTTAATGATAAGCTACTCATTTTTTAACCTACTGTTTCTGACGTAATTTCCAGCTTCAAATGAATGAAAAACACCCATAATAATTGGATCAAATGATTATTGCCAAGGTGCCTGTAAATAACAGTAAGTTTTCTACATAATTATGGGAACAAGATAGTATAATAATAATAATTGCCTATCGTGTATAGGCAGCAATGTACAGTCCATGTCTTTTAACAGTTTGGAACATATGAACAAACCAGATATCAGATGGGGTGTCCCCTAATATTGTTCACTGCCCAGTAAACACATTCTGACTAACGGGGGGCCTTCTTACAAAAACGCCTGACTGATTTTCTGACTAACGGGCCTTCTGACTAGTTGGCCATCTGATTAACGAGCCTTCGCACTTACAGCCCTTCTGACTAAAAGGGTGTCACCGTACCTGCACTGATACAGGAGCTGCATTGGCACCGCTGCTGACAAAAGGAAGCAGGGTACCACACTGGCAATCCGCCCGAAGATTATGACCAGACACGTGGAGACTGAAACTCCTTGGCATTTCGTACAGCTCCGCTATCGTCAGTTCAGATAGTCCCCAGAGTAACAATAGCTAAGGGTTAATAACTCCATTCATCCCAAGTGAAACACATCAGTTGTTTCAAGGCTACCACGGCCTACATCAGTGCCTGCAGTGATACGAGAGCTGCATTAGCACCAATGTCGAACAATGTTTTTATTTATTTTATAACGGTAATCGTACCAGTGGCTCATGATTTTTAAAGGTGTAGTCAACTGTTAAAATTCACGGGCCAAGGGTCCCCCAGAAGGCAATAGTGCCCGTGGGTAGGCCAAGTCCCTATTCCATAATAATACTAAATATGCGTTTCATACCTAAAGCCTCATTAAGAGCAAGTTCTCAAATCACAGCAAGTTCATATATACTTGAGCGACATCTATGAGTTTAAACTTCTAAGATCTAGGCCCTTACCCCTACTTGGTCGCTTGCTTGCAAACAAACTGACTGTATTACTGCCAGGATGTTGAAACTGCTTGACCCAAGCTTGTATTGACATGCAGGCGGACTTTCTCTCAAACATTGTACATTTATTCAATGTTGGTTCAATGTTGGGCCAGCATCGCAGACGTTGGCCTAGCATCAAAACAGCATTGGATCAATGTCCCGTTTAAGTAGTATCTTGTAATCAGTTCAGTGGCTATATTAATGCCGTCAATCTGTACTCAATAGGCTAATGTTGGCCTACACTTGACCGTCCCAGGCATGCGCGTCTTGCAGTTGACTCATTCTTTAAGGCCCCTTTTTGACACGTGACCCCTTCTCTCTGCAGTTTGGAATGAGCCCTGTGATATAGCTATATATAATTATTGCATTATCCTTGGGATTAATGGATCATCTTCTATATTACCCATTCATAGTTTGTGTGTTTTAGATGTGGAATCTAATTTTAGCCACAGACTCAAGGGGTAGGGATCTTTCTGATTTTCCTTTTTAAAATAACTATGCTAGGTGGTGGTGTGATTTCATTGACTGACGCCATTGAGCAGAAAATAATTGACTGCCACCTGGCCTATTCCTCGACCATGGTTGTTTTGGCACCAGGGATTTGCAATTTGCAAGAGGGGGCGAATCATTCGGGGGGGGGGGGGGGGGGGAGGGGGGGAGGGGGCAATTGATATAATGATTAACAATAACAAACAGCACATCTTCAACCCATTACTACAACTAAACACAACATGTAAAAGTCAATATATTCAGTTCACAACTCAATATATTGAGTTTACAACTCGATATATTGAGGTTACAACTCGATATATTGAGTTTAAAAGTCGAGTTATGAATTGAATCACAACTCAATATATTGAGTTGTGAACTCAATATATTTACTGTCAAAGTCAATATATTTTTAAAGTTATTTAAAGTTAAAAACTCAATATATTGCCTTTTAAAGTCAATATTTCGAGTTGTAAACTCAATATATTGAGTTGTATAGTTAATATATTGAGTTGTGAACTCAATGAATCGACTTTTAAAGTCAATATATCGAGATGTAAACTCAATATATCGAGTTGTGAACTCAATATATTGACTTTTAAAGTCAATATATTGAGTTTTTAACTCAATATATTGAGTTAGAAAAAAAATAATGATAATGCAAATGTCGCTTCTGGGGCTTCGTACCATAGACTAGAACTGCAATTTTTTTTTAATTTTTGTGCTGCGCATTCACCAGTTAGGCTAGATATAGAGACGAAACTCCTGATTTCTAATTTTTTACAACCATGTCAAAAATTAGAAATACGGGAATTTCGTCTCGTGAGACCGGGTCTGGTGTTGAGCTGCTCTGCAGTTAAGCAGTGAGGGATAAAATTGGTATTTTACCAAATAACCAAATGATGCCTATTGTGTGTTATATATACCTGGTTACAGTACATGATGCCTATTGTATGTTATATACCTCAGCTTCACTCGCCTAATAAGGGGTCCTGGGCATGTCTAGGGGGTTTAACCCAAGGCATACCCAGACGTCCAGTGACTAGGGTTTTTTCCTCGGATCGGATGGTCCCTATAGTAATAATAGCTGAGGGTAACTCCATTCATCCCACATGAGTGATATAATGTCAAACACCATATTGCTGGTTGTTTCAAGGCTACCACGGCCAACATCAGTGCTTGAACTGTAGTGACACTGCAATGGCAGTGCCCCTGCACTGATACAGGAGTTGCATTGACACCGCTGTTAAATGGAGGAACCAGGGTACGCAGCTGGCAAGATACGTGGAGGCTGCAGCTTCCCTTGCATGATTGCTGTAGACTAGTGCTTCCGTACCATGCAGCAAAGCATGCAACAGACGGAGCAAGTACCAATGACCCTCCTCGGATGGGAGGCAAAAAGTACTACTAGGGGCCTACTCGTAATCATCCCAGTACCCCACATATGGGAGGGGAGTATGGTAAGCTGGTCAGGTCACCAGACAACATAGAATCAGAGAGGGGGGTGTCTGTTCTGAACTTGGTAAAGAGCAAGCACAACAACAAGCTCGAAAAAGTCATCCTGAATGCTGCCATGGGAATTGCAATAGACAACTTTAATGCATTTTGAAATGTACAACACCATATAGAAATCCGAGTCAGAATTGCGGTTGAACTGGCTATGTACAGTGAACTGCACTTGGATGATCAATTTCTGGCTGAGATGAATGTAAATTACACATCAAGAACAATATCTTATGCTGTTTTCAAAGAAGGTGGCGAGACCTCGAGAGATATCTTTTGCAACTGAAAGATCAATATAATGCGGGAAACGGAGATTTGAACTCATATTGGCTGAGTGTCCCATTGTATTGGATACAAATGAAATCGGTAAAATGTAGACACGCTACGAACAGCGTCACTTTTGGACACAAATGGTATTTTAAGTGACATTGTAATACAATAAAAACGTTGTAGTCAATTGATAAGATGAATGATGTACAGATGATGATGTGAGGGTGTGGGTGATAGGGCATGGTGGGTTATGGAGAACCTTTTCCTTTGCTCGCCCGATAAGGGGTTCTGGGCGTGTCTAGGGGATCTACCCCCGGACATGCCCAGATGGCCGGAGACTTGGGTTTCGCCCGTGAGAGACCTATTGTCAACAACACACCATGCTGGTTATTTAAGACTACCACGGCCTACAGCAGCGCCTGCATTGATGCGAGAGCTGCATTGGCACCGCGGTTGAGCGGAGGTCCCAGGGTACGACACTGCCGGCACTGGCAGATACGAGGAGGCTGCAGCTTCCCTTGGATGATTGCTGTAGACTAGTGCTTCTGTACCATGCGGTATAGCATGCAACTGACGAAACAGATCTCTAATGACCCTCATGGATGGGTGCGAAACGTACTACTACTAGCAATCATCCCAGTACCCCGCATTTTTTAACAATCGGGATCACTTTTGTTATTGTTGATGTTTCTGATCATTTGTTTTTAATTAAGTTGATTATTTGTTTTTAATTGTTCTGATTCCATTTGTGTTTGTTTGTCATTTTTATTGATGAGCGAGATTAAACTTGTCATTGTCGTTACTCAGATGTGACTTTATCAGTAATTTGATTTTATTGCCAACTTGTTCCAGTCAGATAGATCAGGAGCAGGCTATGATATATTGCTGGCTTCAAAAAGAGACACCCTGATAACCGTTAGCGGTTACAGTCCGCTTTTCCGAAGGTCCATTTTTCCGAAGGTTCATTGTTCCAAAGGTTCATTGTTCCGAAGGTTCATTGTTCCGAAAAAAAGGTTTATTGTGCCGAAGGTTTGGTCCGAAGGGTCATTTATCCGAAATAGGGGTTCATTGCTCCGAAGGTTCATTGTTCCGAAGGTTCATTGTTCCGAAATAGAGGTTCACTGTTCCGAAGGGTCATTCATCCGAAATAGGGGTTTATTGCTCCGAAGGCTTATTATTCCGAAGGTTCAGTACTCCGAAATCTCACATCTCTCAGACAGGAACATGTTAATTTGCTATGACAAATATGAAATGATTAGGATTTTCGGCCGGGCCACTATTGTGCACATACAGGCTAAACTGGGCAAGGAGATGGTTCACGAGATGAATCAGATGACACTGTTCTCCAGACACAGGATTCGCACCCTGGCAGTCTTGAGGTCGGTCACGCTACCTCTCGGTCACGGAGGTTTCCCCCAATATTTAGTTTTACGAATGGATGGAGAAAAAAATGTTGCTATGACAATAAAAATATTATGATAGCCGGTTAGCCTCCTGCATTGAGAAACCTCTATGGAGGGGGGCGGGGGGGGGGGGGGTCAATATAAGTGTAGATATTATGATTATCCAATTTAAACTGTTAGTCAACAAGTAAATATTCGTGTCCATGACAATATTCAAACTCATCCTGTGTGATGGTAGTAATATATGGCAGGTTCCATGATAATGCATGTGTACCACCAACCTACCGAGTGGACTTAAAAATAGAATAGTCTAAGTGATTATTTTGACGTTTCAATAGAATAGTCTAAGTGATTATTTTGACGTTTCAATATGTTTATAGAATGAGCAAACAACATGTTTTTTATAAATTCGATATAATTCGTGAATTTTATAATGGTAAAAATACATTTACTCGTGCAGTTTTGCAATGGGTTTGTTGTTTGTTGTTTTAAAAACAGTCACTCACAAATAATTCACGTGTCACCGATGCATGCAATTCACATACAAATTATCATATTATTACCTTTATTTTTCTTAATATTTTTTTGTTTAATGATTATTTAGCAAAAAAAACAAAATGCAAACGTGACGTTTCAAGCTGACTTCACATAATAGGGTCTAATAATAATATGATATATTTACATTGCGCACATATCCAGCTCATCATATATCTACAGGCTACATGGCGACTTACATCATACTATCCCTGGTGATTGGACATGTTAGACCTAATTAATGTACCACTTCTACTCCCCGGGGAGCATACATCACTGCAAACGGTTTGCGCTAGTGATTTTATAATCGTATATAATTTCCATCTCTATCCCGCCAGGTAAGCCTACTCATTTACACCTGAGTGAAATAAAGCACGTGGGGGGGGGGGCACAATATTGACACATAAATGTCTCAGCGTGGTGAGAGGAGAAATATGATATTTCTGTGAAAATTTTGCACCAAGCGAGCCTTTAACTCACAAGGCAGGCATGCAGCGGCTAATTGTAAAGTTCTACGCTTTATCCATTGCATCACGTCCCACACTTCCCTAGAACAGTTTGTTCTGGGTATGGCTATTGATCAATTTTGTTACTTTTCGTTTGACCGGTTATTTTCATAAATACAAAAAAATGATAAACTTTTCGCTTATATTAAGAGATTGGCCTTTCTGCAATTAACATGCATATAGATTGTTTCAGAACAATTGTGTGTTAAATGTTCAAGTGCTCTCTAATTCGTAGCTGGAATGTCTGCTGGTGCGCCCCTGAAATAAATACAAACTACTTTAATTTAATCATGTTTATGAAGTAGAATATCACCAATATGCCTAAATCTTTTTTGTAACCCTAACAGTGAAAAAATCTAAATAGCAAAACGTTCACAGTCAAATACATCCACAAAACATAACGTTCACAGTGAAAATATCCAATTAACATAACGTTCACAGTGTTAAACATCCAAATAACATAACGTTAACAAAATGGAAGCTGTTCCGTGGCAGGTGTTTTCCTAATTTATCATGGACGATGAGGGGCGGACGAACCATTCCCCCCCCCCCACACCAAGGTGGGGGGAGGGGGTATGGTTTATCTTCATAAGCAAACTTTTTTTCTTTCAAACAAAAACATAACCTTTTTTCCTTCTGGATCAAAAACACTTTTTCGAGGAAACTATTTTTTTGCCCAAATTTGGGAAGCAAACTATTCTCTCAAAAAAAACACCCCACCCCCCCCCCCCCACCCGTTTTAAATTGCTCGCCATTGATATAAACTGTCGGCTGAGCCAAGACCTCTGCCATTTTCACTGCTTATCCGTGGGACAGTATAGGCTTCATTTGGGCATCTGAGCAGATGAGATGCTAGCCCAACTTATTTCCCTGTCAAAAGCCTTTAAATATGGTAAACAATACATTTTGAAATGTAGGCTCTCTCTCACAATATCATGCCTGGCGATGTCATCCGTATGTTTACTGATCAGCTAATATACTGTTACAATATTGTTTGTTTTTCTTCGACACATGCGTCGAAGAGAGTACCAAGTTTGCCTGCATATCTGTTTAATGTTTTCTTTGCAAATTGCTTATGTTTTAATTTTGCATGGCGATAATAGGACCTATGCTTATTTCTAAACCTGTCATTTTAACGATTAAAGCTGGTTTGTCTACACACAACTTGTATTTTAATGTGGGCCTATGTATTGATTTTAGTTATTATCATCAACTAGGCTCGTTTGACATGTAATGGTACTGTCTCGTCGCTCCGACGATCATTTATCCGACGAGCATTGCTTAGCCCTGAATACAAGGCTTTTCCGCCCGAGCTACATACTCGGGCGGAATAGCCTTGTATTCAGGGCTAAGCATTGCTACGACGTGTATTTACTCATGTCATTTGACTTATAGTGCGACTACTGTCGTGGTGAGCGGCACGAGTTACCAGCCCCTTTAATGTATCGTTCATGTTGGCACGAGTTACCAGCCCCTTTAATGTATCGTTCATGTTGCTACACATGATTGTCCTTTTTTACAAATAAAATTTACTATCTAATTTATTGTCTCCCAGTGAATGACGGCGGCAACATGTTATTTTTTAATTTGTCAAACTCCCTCGGGTTCTCACCACACAAATTCTCATCTCGCATCGCACATCTCATTATAAAATGTGTCTGTTAAGAGTGCCTGTATATTTTTAGTCATTGTGTCTAATTAAAGCAGCCTCGGAGATAAATATTACAGATATATCATCTAAATACCAATTTCTTCATTTGTTGGAAGATTTTTCGTTCCAGAAACAACGTATCACAAAAATATAAATCTTGGGGAGTGATCACAAGTGCATCAACAAAGCGAGAAAAATTCATGTTTTTAATGAAGACGACATCTGAATGTACGAGAAAATGCACACATTTTGGTCATAGGAAGAACTAATGAGCGCTATCAAGAAGATAATTATAATACAGTAAATTATTGGCGCTATAGATCTACATCATGATAATTGCCACTGCTCCCACTATAAAATTGTATCTCGGATCCACCCACGACCTTAATGCAGATCTAAAAACATTAAAGAATTTAGCAGATTTAAAACCACAAAAAAACTATTATTTTCCAAGTAAATTCATTCTTTTTCGGAATATTGAACCTTGTTTTCGGAACAATGAACCTTAATTTCGGAGTAACGAACCTTCGGAACAATGAACCTTCGGAACATCGAACCTTCGGAACAACGGACCTTCGGAACATCGAACCTTCGGAACAACGGACCTTCGGAACAATGGACCTTCGGAAAAGCGAGCGGTCCCCGATGTGAGCTTGAGAAGCCAAGGGAAAATCACGACAACCAGACTCAGGGCAATGAACCCCACCTTGTAAGAAACTACTTCGTGGACCTGTAAAAGGTTCTAGTTGACCTACAGCTGGAGATCCATCCACGACGTGTGTGGAACATGGATGACAGTGGATTGTCTTTTGACCATGATCCACTAAAAGTACCAGTCAGAAAAGGAACCAAACAGGTTCCTGGCCGAAGAAGCAACAGCAGAGAAAGTTGTACTGTGATAGCTTGTGACAATACCCCCCCCCCCTAATTATCATTAAGGGAAAAGTGACTATTCTCTGGTTGGTTAAAATGTCAAGAAGGTCCAACAGGAGCGATGTGGAGATTCCAAGCAAATGCCTGGACGGAAGATATTCTTGGATACAATGCAGAATGGTTCAAGAACTGATTTTAGATGGTCATCACTCCCACGAAACCCTGATCTTTCTCGAACTAGCAAAGGCGGAAAAGGCAAATACCCCTCATAACGGTGACTGCCCTATGTTCAGAAGGTTCTATGTTCAGAAGGTTCTATGTTCAGAAAATATTTGTTTAAAAGGTTCTATGTTCAGAAAGTTCTATATTCAGAAGGTCCTATGTTCAGAAGGTTCTATGTTCAGAAGGTCCTATGTTCAGAAGGTCCTATGTTCAGAAGGTCCTATGTTCAGAAAAAAAATGTTCAAAAGGTCCTATATTCAGAAGGTTCTATGTTCAGAAGGTCCTATATTCAGATATATTGAGAAGGTCCTATGTTCAGAAAATTCTTTGTTTTATATAGGAAAAAACATATCTTTCAGTTTCAGGTAAATTACAATGCAAGATAGCAAATCACAGGCTCTCATTTTAGCTCATTCGGTCGAAGGTCAGATGAGATTTCCGTCCGTCCACAATTTGCCGTGACTTCAATCAACATATAGCCAGAAACCAGGAGTTAATACAGAAGGATATAGTCCCCGCAATTCAGGAATATGACACTACGTGTAGATCTGGTCATTCTCGCGTGTTCAAATTTCCGCGAATTTCTGATTTTGGGACTTTTTACGAAGTTTAGAATTCACAAATTTTTATTTTTCTTTAGTAGTGCTATTATAATAATAATTTTCGCGAGATTCTGTAATTTCTGAATTTCTTCTCCTTGCCAAAATTAAAACCTCGCGAATCTTACCATATCTACATTATATCTTAATTCAAATCCACCTGAACCGGTGTTAGTGTGAACTTGTCTTATAGCCTAGACATGTAGAAAGTTCAAACCATAAACACATGCAATTACAAAGATGAGCTATATACGGTGCGATTGACACTTTTCTTTTCTCTTTTTCTGTTTCTTCATTTTAGTCTATTAATCCAGGGGGGGGGGGGGTGTCTGTAGCCCCCTGCATATTCTCAAAATAAGTCTGCAGCGCATGTCTTACGTCGATTTCTCAACGATTCTGAACCGATTTATTTGAAATTTTGCACAAGCTATTTTCTAGTCAAATCCTAACACCGGTAAAAATTTAGTTAGACCATTCGACATGTAATAAAATTCAGAATTAACGTAATGGGTTGATAAAGGGACGTCATAATTTCAAATAATTTTGAAATAATGCATATTATATAAATTTACGTTTACAAAATTTAATTAACGAAAAACATGCGCTACTGGTTAGTTCTGTCCTAATGTATAGCGCGGGATGGATGGAGTTAGCCCTGGATTGATCGTTTCACCCGAGAAAAATCAACGTTCTCAATATGGCGGCGACTGGGAGCGATTTCGACCCCAAGGTCTGAAAAATGTTCATAACTTTTTAATGACTGAGGAAAATGAGCTGAGCCTGCGACATCGTAGCTAAAATGGCTGAAACCTATTTCAGCCCCTGCGGCTAGAATGGACTTACCCTCTGTAAGACTCATATCGTTACTCTGGGACTATCCGACCCGAAGATTTTGTAGCTATGTGAAAGGCCAAGGTGTTTCAGCATTACATTGCATAGCAAAACCAAAGTGTACGACCGTCTTGGGGTAATTTCTCTATAGTCAGATTCACATTAAATTCATGAACCAGGGTGAATGAATTTCGCGGATTCCTCAGTCAATTCTGAACCAATTTTCATGACATTTTCCACAGACAATTATCTAGGCCAGGTAGTTAGAAGAAGTTAGACCCTTTGACATGTAATGAGATTATGAGACGAAGCTAATGGGTTTATAGAGGGCGATATATAGGCCTAGCCTACACTATTTTTCAATGAAAATACTCTCCATAACCCACCATGCCCTATCACCCCACGCTCACATCATCATCTGTATATCATTCATCTCATCAATTAACTGCACTGTTTTTATCGTATTTAAATGTCACTTAATTGACTGTTAATCTACTGCCGAAAAGGGACGTAAAGCAGCAATTTACAATTACATGACCTACACATCTATATGACCTTGATTTTTAACTACAATTATTGTTCTACTTTGCACAATACATTCGACATATTTATGAAATGTATACCATATATGAGTATTTCACTGGTCACGATGACCATAAATTTATTCTATTTAAAAGACGTATTTCTTATTGTAGATATAGACGGGTTCCGATAAATTGAATAAATAATATTTTTCTCATCACCAGCGTTCATCATTACCACCGGTATATTTACTTGTGAAGGTTGTGATATATGCATATTTACCTACCACCACATAATACTTAGACGTTACATTCAAAAGAGAATATTCCCATAGATCACATAAGATAAGATCATTTATATTTCTACGTCTATATCTGTATCTGTATATTACGTGGCAGTACGCATTATTGTGCTATCGCGCCGCCACGGGAGTAGCTAATAGCAAGGCCTGTTATCATTCATGATATAATTCATAGCCTTATGTGCATGCCAAGTGCTCCACATTGTGTATTTTCTGGGGTCTCGCCAGATGGGAACTGCGCCCATATACGTCCATTGAGGTTTTTTTACGTCCAACTCAAAGTCAGTCAGACGAGCCATCTGATTTACGTGGTTCTCTGAGCCCAACGACACGACATCGCTGCACGATGTCCTAGTGTATACGGCACCTGGCAGTCCCAGGCGATCACCCACCCGACTATTAACCGGGCGCGACGATGCTCAACTTCAGTGATCGAGCCGACACCGATGAGACACCGCCGTATTCCGTATATCACTTGTTTTTATATGGTATTTCGAACAACGTACCTCCTATGGAATATAATTAAAACTGTGATATCTATAATTTAAGGAGTCCATCAAATTTGATCAAACCTCATTAATTTTAAGCTCGGAAGCCCAGTGGGACATCAAATCAACGTTGCGCCAATGTTAATTTAATACTGGACCAGCGTTGTAGATAACGTTACTAGCCTACCCAGCATTAAAACAACATTAGAATAACACCATTGTTTATAAAGAAATTGACATTACATCTAGGCCTTGTAGGCTTATGCTGGGAAAGTTGCAGGTACCATCTTCAACGCTCAGGTCACAACGGATAGATCTTTAAAAAAAATATTTTGCCAGGAAACGAATCAATTACTCAACTGTTCATTTCTGTTTAATTAGGTAATTTTAACAAATTATGTTATTTGAAATTCCGGGGACTTGAAGTTCCGGGAACTTGGGAACTTAAAGTTCCGGGAACTTCGGAGCTTGAAGTTCCGGGAACTTGGGAACTCTCGGGTGTCCCCCTATATAATACAGTGATAACATAAGAAAAATAAGGTTGATAGGGGGACCCTTGTTAAGACAATTGTATGTCGCTAGCACAAGGGCTGTTAAAGGCCCATTCTCAAGTGCCTTAAAGTTTCACAGTTTAAAATTGTGTTATTTAGGCTTATATCATTGTAAATCTATATTATCTTTCTCCATTCTCCATTTGAAAGAGATATGCCTATGTAGATCAACTTGGCAAGTGTGTATTTCGGAATGTTCATACACTTTCGGACAATCATGTCTTTAATTACATTGTTGGGTTTGACCATAAAACCACATAAACCCACTGAGTTGAAGATGAAGGGTCCGATGTTGATATGTTTTTTTACTTTGAAAGGGTCAACACTACACCTGCCACGAACATAACATGAATATTGCCTGTGTATTTTGGAGATGTTCAAATAAAGTCCCGAAAAGATTGAAAACATGTCAATTGGCCGAGTTTAGTGTTGACCTTTCCCGTCAAAAAAAGGCTGTTTGGGAATGTGAGACCGGTCAGGAAAGCGCTGTTAAGCCGTGATTTCCCGATGACGTTGTAATTAAAGTAGTTAGAAGGATCTCCAGGGTGAGATTTTGCTAACTAAATTAAACTAGCAACGTCTTTGCCGATGTGATACATCTGAAGCATTACATACTTGTCCTAAGAGTTAGCACGTCCTCGTTACGTTCATCCTAGTCCAAGCTGGGGACGAAGCAGAGTGGATCAGCCTGATCTGTCTACGTTTATCCATGACTGACGAAAACCGGACCTAACGAATGTTAGGGTTACGTACAGTGTTTGCAGGGAGGCTACAGCTCCTGGATATTGGCGTCTACTCTATGTCTATGACACAATTATCTGCAGCGCATGCTTCTTGTCGATTTCTCAGTCAATTCTGAACCGATTTCCCATAAATTGTGCACAGGACATTTCCAAGTCATGCCTCACATCGGTGAAAATTTCGCAAAATTATATTCAATAATTCAAAAGTTAGACCATTTGACATGTAATAAAATTCCTGAATTAGCGTAGTGGGATTAGGCTTATAGAGGGACGTCATATTTTCACTTTACTACATGTCAAATGGTCTAACTTTTGCAACTCTGCATATAACTTTACAAAAAATTTAACGATGTTAGGACATGACCAGAACATGTCCTGTGCAAAATTTCAAGGAAATCGGTTCTATACAGTTTCTTATTGTCAGCTTATGGTCTCACCACACAAATTTATACGCGCATATCATTTAAAAGTTTTAAACCATGTTTGACCATAGTAAACAGGTCATTTTTCGATATCTTCAATTTGTCTTTGTGAGTTTGCTAATCAATAGAATTGAACAAGGTTTTCTCTTTTCAATAGAAAGTCATGATATTTTTTTTTAAATGTGGCAATTTGCAGCAGGCTTGTGTTTAAATATTACATTTATCATTTTGATACCAATTCATTTGGATTGAGTGACCATTTCTTGCTTCAAAAACATCGAAATCGGGAGAAATAGATATAAAATGTAGTCCCTACGTACTCTGGTTCTCAGAACCACACTGCGCGGCGTGGCCGAGCTCCATGTAGCCTCTGGTATGCCCCAATGGTGAATGTTTGTGACTTGTTGCTATTTTTAGATGAAAATAGGGTAATCCCTGAATTCAGACATTTTTGAAAGGTCACTTCCCCGGATGAAGAGTTGTTCACAGTATTGTATTCCCCCTCTGACGCATTTCCTATGACTAGACCCAGAAAATTATTCACCGGCCTCAATAGCACAGGCATGAAAGTCACGTGACTAAGAACCTTGGCCTCGACCCGGCCATAAATGAAATTGGGCTAGCCAGGACCCGTATTCTCGTACAATTTACGATATATCGTAGGCTTCTGATTGGTCGAGATGGCCATCTCGACCAATCAGAAGCCTACGATAGCCTACGAGAATACGGGCCCAGGCAAGTCTCTACGCTGGTAGTAACAAGGCATATGCTGCATTCGGTGGTTCCCGTGGATTGGCAATTCTCAGAGAGTAACTTCACATTCCCATGCGAAAATAAAAAAACCCGACGTTTAAAGGGACTAGCCCACGCTAAAATTATAAAAAATCGGTGATTTTATTTTGGCTTCTTAATATGACCATATGATGTAAACATGTCCATAGACTAAAACTGCAAAGGTTTTTTAATTTTTCTGCTGCGCATTCACCAGTTAGGCTAGATATAGAGACGGAATTCCTGATTTCTAATTATTGACAACCATGTCAAAAATAGGAAATACAGGAATTTCGTCTCTATATCTAGCCTAACTGATGAATGCGCAGCAGAAAAATTAAAAAACATTTGCAGTTCTAGTCTATGGACATGTTTATATCATATGGTCATATTAAGAAGCCAAAATAAAATCACCGATTTTGTTATGATTTTAGCGTGGGCTAGTCCCTTTAAGCACTGTTTTTTCTATTTTATATTGATAGAGTACGTCCTGATGATTAAAAAATTATATATTTTATACATATATTTTCACCTAAAGAATGCTGGGAGAACCAAGCGTATGGGTCATAATACATGAAAGTCTATGAAGACTATTTTTCAATCCCACAGTGAGTTTTTTGCCTCTAGATTATTTCCCTTTTTGTCAATAGTAAGCTCATTTAGCAATAAAAATGGGATACCCTTAAACAAGTTCCCAAGTTTCAGGAACTTCCAAGTTTCAAATTCCGGGAACTTCAAGTTCCGAAATTCCAAAATAAGTGAAAAAATATATTAAAACATTATTTGCAAAAATCGTTTTTGTCGGAAAAACAGTTTGGTACCCAATATTAATTTTAAGTGCTGTAGACTAAAGTTAGTTTTTCACATATTTATATTTTGTTTATAGGCGATATTGGCAAACATTTCACGATGTGAAATTAACTATATAGGGGCCTATCCCTACAGGTATGAAATACAATTTACAATAGAACCGCAAATTTATTATACAAAATCTAAAATGAAGAGTATTACAATATGATATTTTCCCAGATAGGCCTATAGTATATTCGAGTTCGAGTGGTGGTGGCCGACGATAGAACAACATTATTAAACGATCACTAGTATTGGGTCTTTATCGTGTTTGATGACATATATTATTTAATATCCTGTAGAGCTTACGAGGTCTTTCCTCCATGCGCGACGCTGTTTTCACCGCCCCCCCCCCCCGGCAATCAACAAGCATCTCAACCCGTGAGAAAATTATGACATGTGACAGTATTAATAACAGTGAAAACAGTATCGATGATATTTTAAGGACCAACGTTGAGACTACATGGATTCCTTGCGAGGTGTGATTTGTAAGTCTAGGCCCTATATATCATTATATATTTTCTATGCATATATGGGTAAAACCAAAAATTGGGGTAATTTTGTAGCATCAAAAATGGCAGTGAGGTGACCATCAAAGAGGAGGAAAACTACTTTATGGGTTTGGTGCACTGATCCCAATGGAGCATAAAAAAGTCACTGGCTGCGCTAGAAAATTTTTTTTTGCTTTAAAAAACGTCATTTTTAAAAAGTTACAGCATTTCACTTACTACTCCGTTACCAAATCCAAACCATTTAAAAAATTATGTTACTTTGTTTAGCTTGACATCCCACTTTTAAACGTGATATCCTTATTGAAGCATAATACTAAACAACCGTAGCTCAAAACTGCTAAAAATTTAGGAAAATTTGATAGGATAAACAAAAATCCTTTTTTCAACTCCGTTACAAAGCCAAAAAATACTCAACTCCGTTACCAAATGTTTGGCTCGACATAAATATAAACTGTATATTTGTTTATCATAACATCGATCATAAATGGGTGCTCTATTTATATGGGGACAACGAGCCATGTTTTAAAAGACTATATCATCAATCATTATGTCTGTGAAACCCATAAAATTTGACAATTCACCACTCCGTTCCCTTTTCTTGGTAACGGAGTAGAGTGGAACGGAGTAGTAAAAATAAAAGTATTCTTGGAATTTATGAAAATATATGGGCAATAATTCAAAGATATATCATACGGGTGGAAATAGTCCCCATAGCAACTGTTCTAAGCATGCAAGTAAAAAACCAAACTCGTTTTTATACCCACAAGGCTAGGAACGGAGTAGTAAAAACAAAAGTATATTTTCTAACTTTTTGTTAATACCTGTTTCGAATAACTTGTCACTCAACAATATTAATTATTTCAAGGCGAGAAACTCGTATAAGACCCTTCAGTGTGTCAAACTACACTGGATATGATTTTAGCTCATGATTATTCACTTGATGGGGCATGCTACAATGATGGTAACGGAGTAGAGTACAAATGTGGGGACATGTATATTCATCAAAATTATATATATTGATATTAATTTTAAGTCGAATTTTGATCATTGATTAGTTTAAGTGAACAATGTCTAGCCACTAAATGTAATTGTTAGAATTATATTGTGATTTTGTATCCTACAGTGAAGTTTCAAATAGTGGAATTTTCTCCGGGGACATGCCATTTTCCACGTTTCCATGACATAGAGCTCCTATAAAACCATATATATATATATATATATATATATATATATATTTACAAATAATCTAAACATTATTAAGTAGTAATGCTTAACGTGAAGTTGCACCATTTATTTTTAATATTATTATATTTAAATCAAAATGCGGACCTTTTAAGTCCTGGGGACAGTAATTTTTTGGTTTTACCCATATAGCGGCATGTTATAATAGTCTTTGAACTTGAAAAACAACTGCGCCTACTCAGGTCAACTCTTCTGTGGATGGCTGCCTTATACCAGCTGTAAATCCCCCATCACACAGACATTGGCCCGATCTTGGATAATTGCTGCTGTAAGGTCACAGACGTTGGGCAAACCTTACCTCAACTTTGGGTCAACGTCGGGCCTACACATAGAGGTCTAAATCGTCATTTGAACATGAGTGTGCGCGGTCTAGAAAACCACATTTAATTTCATTCATGCGCGCAGCTTGGCAATCTATAATGTGTGGAAAGGCAAAAGGCAGTATCTAAAATGTTTTTTGTTGAAATAGGAAAAAACATTTTTTTGTTAACTTTTATTTCGGAATTTCGGAACTTGAAGTTCCCGGAACTTGAACATTAGGAACTTGAAGGAACTTGTTTAAGGGTATCCCAATAAAAATCGTCTTGACAGTTTATGTTGCAAAATTAGCAAAACTGAAATGATGAATGTCCAATTATGGCCTATATACCTAGAACTCACCTATATAGCGCCATTATAGTTATAAGTTCAACTGACTTCAATCACTTCCCTGCCATGATTTATCTCCCTTTATTATCTATACCTTTCATTTTTATGTGCATATTGGAAGGACAACATAATTCTATCAAAGTACAATCGTGTATTGCATAAGATCAAGTTGAATATCTGAAAAAGTAGACAAGTGGTAGACATGACAGAGAAAACCATGTTTGACCATAGAAAACAGGTAATTTTTCGATATCTAATAGAAAACAGGGGAATTTCAATTTGCGTTTGTGAGTTTGCTAATCATCAGAATTGAACAAGGTTTTCTCTTTTCAAAACAGAATTGAATGTATTTTTCAAATCACACAAAAAAATCATAAAAAATGTATTTTGCATAATAAGGTCTCACCACACAAATTCATACGCGCATATCATTAAAAATTAAAGAGAGTCACGATATTTTTTTTTTAAATGTGACGATTTTCAGCAGGCTTGTGTTTAAATATTACATTTATATCATTTTGATACTAATTCATTTAGATTGGGTGACCATTTCTTGCTTCAAAAACATCGAAATCGAGAGATAGATATAAAATGTAGTCCCTACCCTGGTAGTAAGGCATATGCTGCATTCGGTAGTTCCCGTGGATTGGCAGTTCTCAGAGAGTAAACTAGGACTTGACATTTCAATGCGAAAATAGAAAAAAAAGCCCGACGTTTAAGCACCCCTTTTTTATTTTTTATATCAATAGAGTACGTCCTGAAGATTAAAAAAATATATAGGTTTATACATATATTTTCACTTTAAGAATGTTGGGAGGACAAAGCGTATGGGTCATAATACATGTAAGTCTATGGGAGGGGTATTGTGTGTGGTGAGACGTTATGAGAGAGCTGTTGATAATGGCAAAGGACTAGTCATCACTGGTCATGCAGGGGGTTAAGCTCAGGTCGCTTTTCCGAAGGTGCATTTTTCCGAAGGTTCATTGTTCCGAAAAAAAGGTTTATTGTGCCGAAGGTTTATTATTATAAGGGTCGTCTAAATCCGACATAGGGGTTCATTGTTTCGAAGGTTCATTGTTCCGAAGGGTCGTTCATCCTAAAGATTTATTATTATATATTACACTATGCGATAGGCATAGACCCACATTCTTATTATCATTATGGCTGCCCAAATTATTCCTGGTAGTCGTGGCAGCAAAATCATTGTGTATCGTGGATTTCGATACCAAAACAAACAAACACACCTCACAAAATACACAGGCAATGTTGGAAAAATGGGGATACCCTAACACAAGTTCCCAAGTTCCGGGAACTTCCAAGTTCCCAAATTTCTAGTTCCGGGAACTTCAAGTTCCGAAATAAAAAAGTTAAAAAACAATTCACAATAATTAAAAAAAAAATGTTTTTTGCCATTAAGACCCCATATGTACATTGTATCAACACCTATATTTGTCCATTTCAGCGCTGATTTATTTATTTATTCACAAAATTTATAAATAATTTACGGTTTTCTCTCATCCTGCCCACGACTTGGGCAAGATGAGACATACGTTTGGGCAAGATGGGCCAGTGGTCCATCTTGCCCCCTGTGATGTCTCGTTTTGTCCATTTCTGACAAATTTATTAGTTATCTCCTCCAATGTCATCCACATTGATGTTGGTGACAACGTTAGACAACAGAGCTTCAACAGCATTGTGCAATCAGTAAAAAAATGAGGCCTTAAGGAGAGAAGACTGGAGCGTGTAGCTTTGTCACGCATACGACTAGTGGTTCAAACCCCGCTAGGTGCAGATATAATTTCCGAGAAATATCATGTTTCTACCCTTTCAACTAAACTCACAATGTTATCATTGTGAGTTTGCGCCCAGCTTGTGTTTCGATGTTGTGTCCTTAGACAGGGTACTTTACCCTCATGTGCTTCACTTCACGTAGGTGTAAATGAGTAGGCCTATCTGGTAGGAGAGAGATGGCAATAAGAAGCGAAATGTCAGCTCCGAAATGGATTACAGGGTCTGTACCTCATCAGGGAGTCGAAATGACACATGAATATACAGGTCCCGTGACCAAAGGTAAAATGTAAAAAAGTCGACTGAAGAAGAATATGTTAATACAGTTGTGGCATTTATATTGGTCTGAGCAATATTTAAAATATTTTACCCCCGGCTTCTTCAGTTTTTATAATGGAAACCTTATTCTTATCAAATGTGTTATAACAAACACAGAACACAATGGTGCAATATTAAAACCTAACTATATTTATTGGCTTTTAATAAATCACCATCGCCTTTTGTTTAAATTAATTAAAGTCAATAATATCGTTTCTTTGCAAACAAAAAAGTCAATCACTGTTATCTAACAATACAATTTCATTGAATTTAATTCTCGTATACTAGATCGATTTTACAGACAATTGTCGCACGTTAAAATTCCACCTTCATATATAGCTCAGCGCAAATTATACAGTGGAAAGTATCTGTCTCCGACTGTGGGTCACTGGAAGGTGTTGAATTTTATCCTCGACCACGAGTTGATCTGCTAGGAAGTGTTCCTTTGCCACCTTTTTTAGTCATCTGAGAAGCCTTGGTGGTTTAGCAATTTCTCTAGCAGGGGAACTTAATAAAATTTCTGCTAGTTCTTGCGGCTCGAGCTTTTTGCTTTTGGCAATGGTACAATTTTGTTCGGGAGCACTAACAAGTTACGAACCGGGATATCAGCAGTTAATGTGGCTCATTACAATCTACAGCTTGTGACTGAGCCACAATAATACCTAGGCTACATCACGTGGCTGAGCCACAATTACATCGACATCCACGACTCCACATGGTTCCCCCTCCAGGCCCGTAACCAGCCTCTTGAAAAGGGGGGTTCGTTTTAAAATATTTTTGTGTTGAAAATAGACTATAAACGCACACAAGGTTTGCTATACCAGGGGGGTTTCGGGGGCATGCCCCCCCCCCCCAAAGAAAAATATGGATAAACGACTAATTTTGTGTATTTTGGTGAATTCTATTGCACGTTTTTGACCTTTGAAAATGATGCTTTCTTAAATTACCATCGGTTTAACATTGAAGAAACACATCAACAGATACAAAGCATGATATATTTATACATGTATGACCATAGACTATTTATTATAGCGTATATTGTAGAGCGTGCCAGCTCACTAAACTTTATGTAGTGTAGATGTTTCAAACAAAAAAAAAACGGGAAAACACAAAAGAGAAGAGGAGCTATATTTACAACACATATATGGAAAGCTTAGCAGTTTACTCAAACACACTCTGTAGTTGCATCCTTCGTGGATTCATTGCAGCAAACAGATTCACAGCTTTGCCCAGGTCGACTGTTGTGTCAAAGTTGGTGTGAATGAGAGCGAGTGATGTTAGTCTGTATTCGGTCATGTACGAAAGCATGATATTGTTCAACCGTCTGATAACACTAGCCCTTCTCTCACACTCACAGGAGGTGACGGGTATGGTGCAGGCTATTGTAAGAGTAGGCCTAGGCCTACATATATGTTTTAAAAAAAGAAGGCATCACAATCTTTAATCATGTTAGTGTCTGCATGGTCTCTCCTCCACAGACAAGGAAGACTATTATGCTTCCATCTGCTCCACCAGCTACAGAGATAGAAGATAATCATTGTATAAGTCCACTAACTCTGACAATGAGAGGGCCTTGGCGCAATGGTTAAAGCGCAGAGCTCTGTCATTGTCACTGCCTGCCGTGCGGTTTCGAATCCCGCTTGGTGCAGGATTTTCAGAGAAATATCATGTTTCTCCCCTCTCAATATTGGGACATTATCTTGATGTTGTGTCTTTGGGCAAGGCACTCAACCCTCAAACGATTCACTTGACTCAGGTGTAAATGAGTACCTGGTAGGACAGAGATGGCACTGTACACGTACGATAACTTCAATGCGCCTAGCGCCGAAATGGCTGCAAGTGCTGTATGCTCCAAAAAGGGAGCTGAAATGGTACATGAATGAACAGGTGCAGTAACCAGGGGTAATATGAGTGAAGCGCACTAAAGCATTGTATGTGCGCTATATAAGAGCTCACCATTATTATTATTATTAATGCCACATTTCTCTGACATTTTAGTTACCGATGGTGTCAAACAAATGACTCTGGAACAAATTCGAAGTAAAAACACAGCAACAGTACGCAAATGCTCCATGATAATGCAGACAGAATGCATTATATAATTGGACATAATAAATTTGGGAAAACAATATAACGCATTCATTTTCTTGACATACGGTACCAGAAAACTGAGCATCCAGTTCTATAATAATATGATCTAAGAAGGGTATCACAGTGTTTCTTCAATAGCTCTCCTCGGGATCCTCAGCTGGAGCAACCCGGTGCCTCCCAGCCGTCCCGGGCACCCTCAGAATCATGTGTTTATCCACTTCTTTTACCAGACAAGCTGCATGTTGAAAGTTCCCACAAAAAATAGCGTCGACATTGGCTCTGATGTCCTGGTATGAGCTTTTGACTTCATCCACTTTTATTGAAAATCGACAGTAGCGAGTATACAGTGGTTGGCATATACGAAGTGACAACCCATACTTCATGCTTAAAATTATCTACTCTCATGTTTAATTTCAGGAATTGCAATAACTAACCATGTTATAGGCGACCACAATATCCAGTGAACGACTTTTCAGCTTCATTGCTAAGCCTGATAGGTGTGACAGTAGTTCATAGACAACTAGGAAGGTGACTATATTATCAAACGAGCTGATGCCAGCAAGGAGTCTACCAGAATCAGACTTGTTTTTGTTGACCAATATGCATTAATCAGCTCGTGGCTGAAGCCCTCGTTTTGGTGCTTATCATATGCCATATTAATTTCGAAGGTCTTTACGAGATAAAAGTATACGCCTGATAGAAGTGCCGGTATGCATCATGTCGTTCTGCCCAGTGGGTCTTGCACAGTTCAAGCAGAGGTTTGCGCCTAGATGAATCGGGTACCATGGTGGTGATAACATTTGCCATGCAGAAGAGAACCCCTCATTGGGCTGAACGTGAAACAAAATAGACAGAGTGTTCCCATTAGATCCAAGATCTTGCGCACACTTAGCAATTTACCGGAATGATAAATGACCAAATTTGAGCAGTGTCCACTGCAATTGACTTGCTTACTTGCACACCACCTCTGTTGCTGCTCACGTTAACTGCTCCATCATATCGCTGGTCACAAATATACGTGACATTGAGGTATACTTGCCTGATACAATTGTCAGTCAATGGTCTTATATACAAAATGAAAACATAAATCTTCACATAAAAACTTTTAAAAAAGGCAAAATGTACAAATTCGAAACATAATCTTGGCAAGAAAAGGGGGGTTCGTCCGAACCCTCCCTGGTTACGGGCCTGCCCTCCACATACGCCTGATGCGTGCTCACCGAAATCATTGAAAATAGAAACAGCAACTCCACATGCGCGTGATGCGTATTAGTTCTGGGCTCGTGTATTCACCGCTTTGGGAGTAGTCAACACGCAGCACACCATGATATCATTTTCTGGATTCTCCCGGGTACCCCGGAGATTCTTGCATGTTATCCAGAGACACCTCAAACATAGGCCCTATAGCAAAACATTGCCTTGGCATTTATCGTTTCTCTAGCACGATTGACTTTAGCAAGTAACAGCTCAATCTAAAGCAGGATCTCTCTGAGATGTTCCCTGGTCATCCGAAAATATAGATGGAAACATTCTGAATCTAATTCCAATTCTTGCACTAGATGATAATAAACACCATGTTTTTCTTTGTTTGATTATCGCATGGATCCACCACATGTGCGTTCAACGTTTTCTTTTCATTTATGTCGGCCATGCCTACAAACTGTTAAGTTTAATCGTCATCCTAAATTTCTCTCTTTAAACGTTTAGGCCTATATATAGTTGAATAAGGTGTCATTTCCATGTGTGTAAAAAAGCCACAGGAGATCCGCACTGGTTGGCTCCTTTTTGCAAAAAAGAACTGTCACGCATCAGATTTTGACGTACATGTGGAGTCGTGCAATATGCATCACCCGTATGTGGAGTCGTAGCTTCAGTCTACATTTAATACGTTTTCTTGAGATGTGCTACCCCATAGGCTATATTAATCGTTGTCTTGATCCAACTAGGGCTAATAATGTGACATACTCAATTTTTTTTTTAACAGCAGATGTTGCCATAGCTTGGAGTTTGTGTGTAATATTTTGACTCATTTACTACTGTTATGTGATGTAGCCATATAGCCTACATCATAAACTCGGATGTCTATTGATGTAGGGATACCCTAAAACAAGTTCCGGGAACTTGAAGTTCCCAATTTTCAAGTTCCGGGAACTTCAAGTTCCGAAAAAAATAATTAACAAAAAAATGTTTTTTTCCTATTTCAACAAAAAAAAACATTTTAGATAGATTCTACTGCCTTTCCACGCATTATAGTATTGCCAAGCTGCGCGCATGAATGGAATTAAATGTGGTTTTCTAGACTAGGCCACCTTTGGGCACATACAATGTAGGCCTATGCCAGGGGAGGGTTCGAACCAGAGATCTCTGATTTCCAGGCTTTAACCACTGCACCAGAGACAGCGCACACCCATTTTTATGTTCAAATGACGAATTAGGCCTCTATGTGTAGGCCGGACGTTGACCCAACGTTGAGGTAAGGTTTGCCCAATGTCTGCGACCTTACAGCAGCATTAATCCAAGATCGGGTCAATGTCTTGTTTGATGGGAGATTTACAGCTGTTATTAGCAGTCATTCACAGAAGCGTTGACCTGAGTAGGCCCAGTTGTTTTTTCAAGTTCAAAGACTAGTATTAGGCATATAACATGCCCCTATAGGCATGGATAATGATATATATATTTAGGCCTACAAATCACACCTCCCAGATGACAACCCTGCAAACTCCACGCATTGACCCAATGCTGGTGCGACGCTGGCCCAACATAAAACCAGCATTGGGTCAATGCGTCGTGTTTGTTGGGAAGAAATCCATGTAGTCTCAACGTTGTCCTCAAAATATCATCGACACTGTTTTCACTGTTATTCAGTAGACTACATAATTTTCTCAAGGGTCGAGATACTTTTTGTAAATTGCGGGGGGGGGGGGTGCAAACAGCGTCGCGCGTGGAGAAAAGACCCCAAGAGCTCTATAGGATATCAAATAATATATCCCATCAAACACGACAAAGACCCAATTAGCCTACTAGTAGTCTAAATCGTTTATTAATGTTGTTCTATTGTCTGCGACCACCACTCGAACATAATTAGGCCAACAAGTAGGCCTATATCTGGGAAAATATCATATTGTAATAGGGGTCTACTCTCTATTTTAGATTTTGTATAATAAATTTGCTGTTCTATTGTAAATTTTATTTCATACCTGTAGGCCTAGACCTATATCGTGAAATGTTTGACAAGATCGCCTAGAAACAAAATATAAATATGTGAAAAACTGACCTTATGCCCTAGTCTACAGCACTTAAAATTTACAATGGGTACCAAACAGTTTTTCCGACCAAAAACGATTTTTGCGAATAATGTTTTATTATATTTTCCAATTATTTTGGAATTTCGGAACTTGAAGTTCCCGGAACTTGAAAATTGGGAACTTGAAGTTCCCGGAACTTGGGAACTTGTTTAAGGGTATCCCATGGATGTATCATCATCGGAAAACAGAAATAAATTTCCCAATGCTGGATAATCTATGTTTGAAGATGATGCTACATCACAGAAATAGGCCTATATGCATTTTATAGTGCGACCTCCCAGATGATTTACCAATAAGATGCAAACGGTGTTAATTTGAGTGTGATATGGGATAATACAACACTCTTCCAATGAATAAGGTGTGAGCCTTTAGGCGAACGCCTTTGTGACGGTCTCGCTACACCCAGTGTTCTGACACCACCCGCGAAAAATAAAAAGATCGAAAACGGACTCTGTTGATATAGAGTTTTAACAGTCTCACTTTTTATTTCAATATATAAACAGGATGCCTCCTAATTATGCAATCATGTGGTCTAAATTAACCAAAATAATTCATCTCTAATCACTTACTCTACAACGACCAGTTTAACTTATTATTAGCAATAATGAGGATCACCACGTCAGCAAGTCCAGAATAAGTGAGCGCATGTTCAGTGTTACTGAACGACCAGCACATATGAACGCTTACCAGTAGTAAATAAATATTTAGAATCATGTGTGACAGGTACAGAATAGCCGTACATAGGCCTGTAAACTGTTCAAAGTAACTCAACTTCAGCATATGAACTTATGTTACTTTAAGCTGAGCCTCAGCTAGAATCAACAGCTTTATAAATTACCGTGTCAGATCTAATGCACCATAAGCAACAGTCTATACTTTTACTAAATATATTACTCAATTTATTTTCAGAGCTACAGTCACCAGCTCTATGAATTCCTGTTTTACTTAATAAACAATAAGCAATGTTTACTACCTATAAGCCAATTTTACCTCACTACTTCTATATCTCACTACAATGTATCTGAAACTCCCCCACTAAATACTACTACCGCTTAGCATAAGAAAAAAAGCAACTAAACTTTCCTTGTAAAAACACTACTTCTTGATTAGCACTACTAAAATTATCCAGTACACGAACGATGTCACATCCGGCATATCTGAGTAATCACTCCTTGTCTCCGGAACCACTCGGAGTTAGACGTATCAATAGCCTTAACAACAAGTCATCAGTTCAGTATATTACTCGGCCATATTTATAGCGATTGATCATAATCTATACTCGCAACTAACTTCACTCCTTACTATAATTAGTTTTTACACTATTAAAGAAACAGGCAATTGTGAAATCGGCATGAGGAGGACGGTGTCTATAAATAGCCACGACAAGTGCTTCCTCCATAATAATAAGACAGTAATGATGCAAATAAATATCTAATCACGTGTAGGCAAAAAATGTATACAGTACAGGTGGACTGCATCCAGCTGGAGTAACTAATCGTTTTACAAGACTATACCCAGCAAACAAGGGACATTCACCCAATGCTGTATCAATGTTGGCCCACCGTCTTCGACGCTGGCCCAGCATTGGGTGAATGTCCCGTGTTTTCTGGGATATGGATAGGCCTACTACTCCAACGATACATTGACCCAATGCTGTTTGAATGCTAGACCAACGTCTGTGATGCTGGCCCAACATTAAACCAACATTTGGTGAGTGTTCTGTGTTTGCTGGGAAAGCTCTCCCTGTCAATATGCGTGGGGGTCAGTTGTTTCTCTCCCCGATAATACAAAAGTTTATGTCTTACCCAAAGCGCGTCCGAGAGCATTGGTGAATATTTACTCATAGATGTTGCTCAAGTATGTGGACTTTCTATGATTTGGAAACTTGCTCTTAATGGGGCGATGGGTATGACACGCATAGTATTAGTATCTTGCCTGATAACTGTAATTGTGGAATATCCACGGGCCAATATTGCATTCTGGAAAACAAATACTTGACTTGTGAAGACTGCAGCTGCAGGATGAGGGACTAGAGAACAACTCCCTGGATAACCACTTTTTAATACCGAGTTCTGGTAGCCGGGGGACGAAAACGTGATGCAATTTGTTTGAACACTAATATCACTACAATATTTAAACCTAAAATCTCCAATGGAAATAGGTGTTATATCATTTGAAGTACCCTAATAGAAAAGCGAGTATAGTGAGTAATACAGCGGCGTTAATGTTGAGTAGATCACGTTTCCAGCCTGGTATTTGTAGACTAGCCAGCCTCTTACTATATGGCTCAGTGGGTGATGACCCAGCTGATGATTTACACTTCTTAGAAGAGCCAATTATGGCTTCCAGAAATCTCTGCCACAGTGATATGTCAGCCATCTCGTCTGTAAGAAATGAACATCTCATTATAAAATTATTAGATCATGTAACACTATGATTGTATTGTTTCTAATTTCGAAATGACCCACTGAAAACATGAACTCACGCTGACAATCGTTCTATACAGCTCCTTCCTAAAACTAAATTGCCTAAATATCGATCAAAATTGCCGAAAAATATCGGTATTTGACACTCGGAATGTAATAAGGTAGTGCCTCAAGTTGGGGTTGATTTAAAGTGTCAAGCCCGCATATATTAACTGAGAAGACTAGAAAATCATTGATTGACACAGACATTTTTAAAAAAATTTCGGATGTCCGAACAAATTTCAATCATGTACCCCCTTTTTCCAAATTCTGGATCTGCCCCTGTAATGTAAGTTATGTTTTTATGAATGATGAAAACACAAATGTCTCTTGAGTCTAACCTTCTACGACCTTCACGTCTGTATTATCAGGTTTCAGACATTGTAACTCTTCTCCTTCTTTTACATCACCATCTTCATCACTGGTTATTGTAAAGTTTGTCTCGAGATGCTTCCCTTTGAAGTCTTCATCACTGGTCGGGGTGAAGCCGTCCTCAAGACACTTCCCTTCAATTCTTACATCGCGAGCCGGTTTTTCATATCTTCTCCACCAGGTTGTACCAGCGCTCTGCAAAATAAGGGATAACAGTAATGGAAATGAATATACATGTAGCTTACTTTTAACACATTTAACACATATATTATTTGTATACATTTTTGTCAATGTCTATAAAATGATAGATTTCTAATTAAAATGTCAAATAGCATTTTTAATGACGGATCATTATAGGATATATAACCACTCTAATCCGAATTTATCTATGATCTTAAATTTGCCCAGAAGATTATTTTATAGCGCTTAGTGACAGATGATTATCAGATTATATAGCAGTAACTATGCTCTATGAACTATATTCTTAAATTATTATAATGCTACATCGGATCAAAACATTATTTTATGTGTGTTTTTATTTTCTGTTTATCCTACCCGCCATTTTGGTCCTGGTTTTGTCAATAGGCTAATTATCACAGCTGCAAAAAATGCCAGCAGTATCTGTGTCACCGTGAAGTAATAGGAGTGAAAGTTCTTGATGAAGCTGATTCTCTTGTCTTCCTCTCCACAATAAGGTTGGCTGTAGATGGCGTCTAGGATAAATCTAGCGAGCCCGTAAAGTGAAGCGATCACCACACCCCAGAAAGCACCCTGGAAAAAAAAAGACAAAAAAATAAGAAAACAAAAAACCTACAGCCGACTCAGTGTACTATACCAGGATTCGCATTCACCGTGGTGGATGAATTTCGCCGTATTACTCTGTCAATTCTCAATCAATTTTCATTAAAGTTTACACACACTATTTTCCATTCATGTCGTGACTACCCTGAAAGTTTCGCGGAGTTTTGATAAGTATTTTAAAAGTTAGACCATTTGACATGTAGTTAATAAATAAAAATGATGCCCTCTATAAAGCCATTAGCTTCGTCTCAAAATTTTATTACATGTCAAATGGTCTAACTTCTAAAATACTTATCAATTTTCAGGGTAGTTACGACATGAATGGAAAATAGTGTGTGTAAAATTTCATGAAAATTGGTTGAGAATTGACTGAGAAATCCGCGAAATTCAATAATCCTGGTTAATGAATTTAATGTGAATCTGACTATAATACACTACATGTAGGGGTACCACAGTACCCTATGGCTGCCGTAGTGTACTTTTACAGTAGCCTACATGTAGGGGCACCATATAGCTGCCGCGGTGTACTTATACTGTACATGTAGGGGCACCACAGTACCCGTGGTGTGTTTTATACTAACCTGTTCATTGCATCGCTCCCAGAATAAAGCCAGCACAAACAGAGCACATGTAGGGGCACCACAGTATCCAATAGCTGCCGTGGTGTACTTATACAGCTGTCCTCCTTCTGCTGTACTCATCATAGGGATCCATAAAATAGATATACCCGTCAAAATTAAAATAGCCACTCTGCAAATGATATTCAGGTCAAATTTCACGTATCATGATATTCTACATAGTTTTAATTTCTCCCACAATTGTTTTTAGATAACACAGTTTAATTTGATTACGAATTGGCTAATCTCAAATGGTGGCTTGATGTTATTTACGACCTAAAATAATATATTTCATCCTGGAAAAAAAACAGTGCAAGGTACAGGTTTATAGTCTGATATCAAGTCTGAAGGCTTATAAATCAGTCGACTTTACAATTAGCCCCCTAGATCACTTGACCTCTTTATCTGTGTGCCTTTTTAACTCAATGGAGAGCATACAGTCCTACTACCATTTCGGCGCATTGAGAGTGGATAAAGAATAGTGAAATAAAAGTTTCAGGGGGTCAAATTCTTATTGTCCTACAGACAAATGTTTTATTAAAAAACAATATTTTTCTGACTTAATAGCTGTAAGTATATGTATACAAGAGGATTAATTTGTTACAAGCACACATTATATACATTATAGATATAGGCCTACATAAAAGCAATTGGGGTAGCATTGCTATCTGTTTTTTTAAAAAAGCAGACGTTATTTTATACACTTTCAGCGCGGGGACCAACTTTAAACGTTAGAATCTGACGTCTACTGACTTCGAATCTGACGTCTAAAGTCGATCCCCACACTGAAAGAGTAAATATTTATATTTGGCTTTGGTCGCCATCGTTTATACAAACATATTTCAGCGTGTCATGGGTTAAAAATTACAAGTTACACTAAAATACAAAAGCAAACAGCAGTAACGTTTCAATTAAGCTTTTACTGCTTTTTTGGTTTGTAGAGCAGATTAGTGTCGACAGACCTGCTGACAATCAACATTTCCCGTTCTGAAGCCTTCTTTCTGATCTTCGTCCAGATATCCATGGTGAATAGCGTCCCGCAGGAGTTAAATACTGAGGTGAGAGAGCTGATGATGGCAGCAATAACAGCGGCGATGAATAACCCCCGAACACCTGAAGAAAGAAATGACATGCAGCGGCGATAAATAACCCACGAACACCTGAGAAAATAGAGATTATACAACGGCAATAAATAACATCTGAGGAACGAAAGATTAGTGTCGATAAATAGCCCCAAAAAATCTGAGGAGCGAGAGAGCATACAGTGGCGATAAATATCCTGTGAACACCTGAGGAACGAGATAATATACAGCGCGATAAATAACCCCGAAACACCAGTGGACCAAGAGAAAATACAGCCTCATAATCAACCCCTGAAACCTGAGGAATGAGAGAATATGCATCGATAAATAACCCCCAAACACCTGAAGAACGACAGAATATTACAGCGTGATAAATAACCCCCAAACACCCGATGAACAAGAAAGATTATGCAGAAGCGATAACTAACCCCAAACACTCGAGGAACGAGAGAAAATACAGCATGATAAATAACCCCCAAACATCTCAGGAACGAAAGAATATACAGCACGATAAATAACCCTCAAACACCTGAGAAACGAGAGAAAATAAAGCGACAATATTCTCGAAAACCAGAGGAATGAGAGATCAGCAGCGATTAAAAACGTCCGAACACCTGAGCACCTGAGATATTATACAGGGGCGATAAATACCCCCCAAATACCGGGGAACTGAGAGAATATTACAGGGGCGATAAGTAAAAACTGAATAATGAGAGAATATTGCAGCGGCAGAACACTTGAGCATTAGTGGGAAATACACCCGTTCATATCCAGGGGGACGATATACAGTCCCTTTGAATGTGAATGGATGTATCTTCCACGTTGTGAAGTGCCAGATACACTCTTGTCTAGCCATGGGGGATACGCATGATAGTGCAGCCCCTATATTTAGATTGGGCATTTAGTGGAACCTCGATTTTTTAATGGAGAAGAACCTTATGATATCAAAAAGAAACGTTTCGTCAGGACCCCTTGTCCGCACACACGCCATGCATACAGGTATAGACTGCACTGACGCAAATATATCATAAAGAATAGCATTAGGACCCTATACACTACCCTCGGTCGTAAAGTGTCACCCCTCCCCCCCCCCACTCGACCGATACGCCCCACGGCATGACGGATTAGTTGCCGGGATTGGTTGGTGTTTTCTGGACACAAGGGGGAACCTCTTACCCTGTGTCCTCTAAACCGCCCATCGTTGTCAGACAGATTGAATCTGCTCACATCTGGAAAGGGCAACACGTTATGCGTCAGGCTAATGTAGGCTAATGTGTTGTGATTTTGCACCCAGATAGAATAACAACGAACTCCTTGCTTTACAACCAACAAAAATTATACTTAATAGCGAGCGGACTCGCGAGCTGGGGCCCGAAGGGCCCCAGCTCGCGGGAGCGAGCTCTTACAGCAACGGGTGTCAGCAAGGAAAGGCCAAAAATCAAATGTTTACAGTGTTAGATTGAATATTTCGTCGTCTGTGTTCATGGGCGCTGACATCTTGTTTCCTGATTAGTATTGTTGAGGTCAAAGTTCAGTCATCCCCACATACTTACAGGAAAAAATCTATCGTCAACGTCCCTGATTATCGCCGATGTGAATGTATACACCACCTAGCGAGTAGAAAAATTCCCTGCGAGAACATTTCCCTTGCAAAGTTATTTGGGACCAAACTCACTTACAGTTCATTTAGTCTATTTCTACAACATACTTGGACGACATCTAAACAATTTGCTTCCGTTTTTATTTTTTTAGACACTGACGATGTAGATAACACTACATTTCTGTAAATAGTAGTCTAGGCCTAGTGTATTCTAACTCAGTGTTGCAGGGCCCAATGTTTTTTGTTTGGTCTAGACTTTAGCTAGCTCGCAAGTGGGCGGCCTGGGCCTTTCGACAATATATGGATTGCTCAACACCCTGCGGCAGGGCCTGCCATTTGTTCCTACACGTTATCCTCATGTTACATTGACTTATACTTAGGCCTATAGCCTATGTCATTACATGAGCCCCTACTTTAGTTCATAATAATAATCCCGCTCGCTTTCTAGGCATGCCTATTCATATTATAAATACAATAAATTAAGTATAAGTGTGAGAAGTAGGGTTATTTATTGCAGAGCTATTTCCTAAAAGAAATAAGACAAGTCAAAATTACGGGGCACTGCTATGTTTGAGCAGCAATCTGGGTTACTGTGTTATACTCACCAGGTGGCAGTAGGTGTGACACAATACATGGCAGTGCTCTGTTGGATCAGCCAGCTGGGTTACTGTGTTAACTCACCAGGTGGCAGTAGATGTGACACTATACAGGACAGTGCTCTGTTGGATCAGCCAGCTGGGTTACTGTGTTATACTCACCAGGTGGCAGTAGGTGTGACACTATACAGGGCAGTGCTCTGTTGGATCAGCCAGCTGGGTTACTGTGTTATACTCACCATGTGGCAGTAGGTGTGACACTATACAGGACAGTGCTCTGTTGGATCAGCCAGCTGGGTTACTGTGTTATACTCACCAGGTGGCAGTAGGTGTGACACTATACAGGACAGTGCTCTGTTGGATCAGCCAGCTGGGTTACTGTGTTATACTCACCAGGTGGCAGTACGTGTGACACTATACTGGGCAGTGCTCTGTTGGATCAGCCAGCTGGGTTATTGTGTTATACTTACCAGGTGGCAGTAGGTGTGACACTATACGGGGCAGTGCTATGTTTGAGCAGCCAGCTGGGTTACCACATATTCTCTCACATGATTCTGTACTGGAGCAAGCTACCTCATCTGTCAACAGTTAAACAGGTGAGTGATATGAGTGTACATTGCTTTACATCGCTCCTCCACAATGTGTCATACTAGCATTCAAGAATTCTTTATAGTGGCAAAGTGAACAGTACCGTCTGCACTACAAACTCTATGTCTTTGAGCTTTTTGGTGGACAACCTCAAAGACAAACATCAAACCCGGCCGGAATCGAGCCATCTGTGCCAACGATGGTGTGTGTGACATGAACATTACATGCTACATAAGAAGCTACTTCGTCTGGCTGAAATGATGCCATATAATTTGAATATTTCATTGATACGTACGTGTGAATACTAATTATTTTTACCTTTAAATTAATTTTTTTTTTATTATTATTTTTACTTAAGGGTGTTGTTCAGGTTAACACAAGCATAAATGCAATTTTTTATTTCAATGATGTCATAAAGGCATTCAATTGTGTTAGCACTTCAACCAATGGTTATATGTTTCCTCTGTGGTTATGGGAGTGAAATTTTAATATCACTAATTTATTAAGAGTTGTTGTGTTGCTATGTATGTAGAATGTTTACACATCCTGTAACCAGTGTTGTGTTATACGTTTTCCAATCTCTCTATATTACTATGAGGTTCTTATAACATAATATCAGTATTATGCTTGCGGTCTGATAGTATTGTAGAGAGATCAGAACCGTATATCATAACAGGGTGTGGTATATGTGTGTTAACCCTTTGATTGTGGGGACCGTCTTTAGACGTCAGATTCAAAGAAATAAACAAATTATAATGGCCGTATAACTATAACATAGGTATTGAAATGAAGCGAAAAGTCATTTATGATGATTTTAAATTGACAAAACCCTCTAGTCTCCATACAAAAATATTTCAGCGCTTTAAGTGGTAACATACCTACAAACAGTACTCGACTGATCATGCCCGGCCAGACCATGATGAACATGGGAGTCAGCTTCATATAGCCCGCCAATATGGTACCGCCCCGAGCATGTCCTATGTCCTTAGCAGCTAAAGCTCTCTGAACTATCACCTGTATAAACACACCACATCCCAGCAAACACGAGGCGCTAGCCCAATGTTGGGCTGACGTTGGGCCAGCGTCGTAGACGTTGGGCCAACGTCAGCCCGACATTGGCCCAACCTCTCGTGTTTGCTGGATATCATCATATTATATTAGAACCAGCGCACGAGTGTCATCATGTTTTGGTGTTGGCCGCGAAAAATGAGACAACCGTGTGACGGCCGGACTTTGATCAATTGGACATCTAAATGTCTATTCGATTTCACCCTGGGCCGTCGACTGGATGTATATTTAAAGGGACTGGCCCAGGCTAAAATCATCCAAAAATCGGTGATTTTATTTTGGCTTCTCAATATGACCATATGATGTAAACATGTCCATAGACTAGAACTGCACAAGTTTTTTAATTTTTGTGCCGCACATTCACCAGTTAGACTAGATATAGAGACGAAACCAGAAAACATTATACATAGGCTCCTTTTATAGGCCGCCTGGCAGCGCGATCGACCAGCTCGAAGCACTGGAGGCCAGTCTCTACCAGATAGCAGGTAAATTGAAAAAAACTCAAATTCCACCATCATCCTGGGCGGGGACTTCAATGCAGGGCATATTGACTGGGAGTCAAACTCGGTCAAGCCAAGAGCTGATCATGTGACTATGCATGAAAAACTTATAACGCTACTGAATGACCACCATCTAACTCAGCTGCAGAAAGAACCAACCAGAGAGTGTAATGTGCTTGATCTATACTGCACTAACAAACCTAGCCTTACTAAATTTATTAGTGTCATCCCTGGAATTTCAGACCATGACATAGTGTTGGTCGACAGTGACATTAAACCAAAATTAGCTAAAAAAGATAAACGGAAAGTTAACCTCTTCAACAAAGCCGACTGGGGGGAAATACGCGAAAAAACATCTGCCTTCACCACACATTTCCTCAATAAAATAACACAGAACACTGTAGAACACAACTGGCAACTGATCAAAAAACACATCAGCCAAACCATTAGCAACCTGGTGCCATGTAAAACAACCTCTTGCCGTTATAACCTACCTTGGGTAACACCTAAGCTCAGGAGAATGTGCCGTAAAAAGCAGAGACTATATAACAAGGCTAGAAAAAGTGGCAAAAGTCAGGACTGGAGTGCTTTTAGAGAAGTAAAGAAGTCGATAAAAAAATCCCTGAACACAGCACACTGGGACTACATCAATAATATTTTATCTGGTAGTTTGAACAACAACGATTCTAAGCCATTCTGGAACTACATTAAAGCTAAGAAACAAGATAATGTAGGAATATCACCACTCAAACGTGATGGCGTGTTGTTCAACGATAAAATCGACAAAGCAAAAATCCTAAACGACCAGTTCACATCCGTCTTTACCCAGGAGGACCGGAACGCTATCCCTACTCTAAAGGGCGACAAATTCCCATCCATAGATGAACTGACAATAACATCCGAAGGAATCAAAAAAACTGCTACATGACTTGAAACCTAACAAAGCATCCGGCCCTGACTGTGTTCCAGCAAGGTTTTTAAAAGAGACGGCCACAGAGCTTGCACCTGCGCTCGGGGCCTTTTTTACACAATCCTTGAATAAATCAACACTACCCAAAGACTGGACACAGGCAAATATTACACCCGTATACAAAAAAGGCAGTCGATACCAACCAGAAAACTATAGGCCTGTGTCTCTGACATGTATTTGCTGTAAGGTGATGAAGCACGTCATATGTAAACATATCATCAAACACACAGAAAAGCACAGCATACTTACAGTGCTGCAGCATGGTTTCAGACCTGCGAGATCATGTGAATCACAACTACTGGTCACCATCCACGATATGCTCAACTACTGGAACAAGAACACTCAGTTAGATGTAATTGTGCTGGACTTCAGCAAAGCATTTGATACCGTACCCCATGATAGACTCTTGGGCAAATTAGATCATTACGGTATCAACGGGCATATCCACAGTTGGATCTCAAACTTCCTGAAACACAGGAGCCAGTGTGTACTTGTGGAAGGGGCGAAGTCAGACCCTGCGCATGTGGTCTCAGGTGTACCACAGGGGACAGTCATGGGACCACTCTTGTTTCTCCTGCATATTAACGACCTACCTGAAAATGTCACCTCTAAGGTCCGGTTGTTTGCAGATGACTGTCTCTTGTACCGAACTATCCACAATGCTAGTGATCAACTTGAACTGCAGCGTGATCTGGACTCTCTTGTCGAGTGGAGTAACAAATGGGGAATGAAGTTTAACGCCAAGAAGTGTGAATCCATCAGAATGTGTCGGGAACGGAATCCACTCACGAGAATGTACACCATCAGTGGCCAGATCCTGCAGGAGGTATCCAGTGCTCGGTACCTAGGTGTGAACATCACAAACAAACTTGACTGGTCCAAACATGTTGCTTCTACCACCAAAAAATCAAACGGCACCCTCGCTTTCCTCCGTAGGAACTTAAAAACCTGCCCTAAAAAGATCAAGGAAAATGCCTACACAGGTCTAGTACGCCCTGTTCTTGAGTATGGTGCCGCAATATGGGACCCATACCTAGGCAAGGACATCTCATCCATAGAGATGGTCCAACGTCGAGCAGCTCGATTCGTCACCAATGACTACGCCTATACCAGTAGTGTGTCTGATATGATAGCAGAACTCGGTTGACACAGCCTTGCTGATCGGCGTAGTGACATCAGACTGATAACCCTCTTCAGAACCATCCATAAACTGATGGAAGTACCAACATCAGACATTCTGACTCCAGCAGATCCTCGAACTCGCTCCAACCACAAACTAAAATACAAGACCATCAAGGCAAGCACGTCAGCATACAAGAACTCTTTCTTTGTGAAGACCATACCTTTGTGGAATCAGCTACCCTCTGAGATAGCAGAATGCTGCACCATCGAAGCCTTCAAAAAACAATTAAAACATTTTAGAGATTAAATCTTTAATCATTTATCCCCCTCACAATTCATCAGCGTGATACTCCTTAAAGGAGGTTTGCTGATTACGCTACAGATACAGATACAGACAAACATTGACCAATTATTGGGTGTGAATAGTGAGTCTATGCTGTGTCTTTGCTGTATCTATTATATTAAGGGTCAGGCCAATAATGATTCTAAATGTTGCATTGTAGGCCTACGTGTTAGTGTAGAATATTACATTAGTGTGTAAACAAATCTCTTGTTCTCAAAAACTGGGATTTGCCGATTAATTATGCTGTGTAAAGAGAAAGAATAGATGATCACAAATAGTTACACCAGTGTGTAAAAAAACAGTTAACATAAATAAGTCGAATTTTGTTTTTTTCTGCAAAAAATATCAAATATAAGCAGATCCATACCATACAATTTTGTTGTGCAATGACAAACACCAATAACCGCTTACTTTTACAGTGAGCAGTTACTGCTCTTTGCTTTTGCACATGTGACAGGCAGTATGATGATATACATGTACATATTGTACTACAGGTAAGTATTGACTGTATTTGACTGTATAATAATGCCTGTATAACCTGTGTATATGAAAGTGGGTGTGAGTTGTATATGCGTGGCAAACGTCATGGGGCATTGACCCTGATTTGGATTTTGTTTGTGCTGAAATGATGTGATTGGTTGTGGTTAAACCGCGCTAAAACGTGTGCCCCAGTTGACAATTTCTAGCCACTTTCTGATTTCATCTGGCAGCGTCAAGCTGTGCATTGGGCGACGGGACATTCCAACTTGACGGGACTTACATTATTTTACATTGATATATTAAAAATTGCTGTAACTTAACCAGGGGTCTGGCCGGACGAATGGTTGCCAGCTGGTGGCTTCGTCTAGTACGAAGCGTCAGCATGTATTCGTACGGAAGCTCATTAGAGTAAGCTGTAACTAGGAAATAACCATTTCGAGTAAACAACAATATCTTCAGGATATAATTACACCGCCGAAATGAACACGAATTATAAGAAATTATGTGAAAACCGTAGAACTACCTTTATATAGCTGATGTTGGCACCGAAGAAATTTAATTTTGCCTCCAAAGATCTGGAACAATCTACCAGAGGAAATTCGTATAATTTCTGGAAAGCCATAGCTATATATAGGCCAACCTGGTTACAGCAGCATAATAGTGCCTATGGTATGTTATATATACCTGGTCACAGCGCCATATGATGCTTATTGTGTGTTATATATACCTGGTTACAGCACCATATGATGCCTATTGTGTGTTATATATACCTCGTTACAGCACCATATGATGCCTATTGTGTGTTATATATACCTGGTTACAGCGTCATATGATGCCTATTGTGTTATATATATACCTGGTTACAGCACCATATGATGCCTATTGTGTGTTATATATACCTGGTTACAGCACCATATGATGCCTATTGTGTGCTATATATATACCTGGTTACAGCACCATATGATGCCTATTGTGTTATATATATACATCGTTACAGCGCCATATGATGCCTATTGTGTGTTATATATACCTGGTTACAGCACCATGTGATGCCTATTGTGTGTTATATATACCTGGTTACAGCACCATATGATACCTATTGTGTGTTATATATATACCTGGTTACAGCACCATATGATGCCTATTGTGTGTTATATATACCTGGTTATAGCACCATATGATGCCTATCGTGTGCTATATATACCTGGTTACAGCACCATATGATGCCTATTGTGTGTTATATATACCTCGTTACAGCACCATATGATGCCTATTGTGTGTTATATATACCTGGTTACAGCACCTAATGATGCCTATTGTGTGCTATATATACCTGGTTACACCATATGATGCATATTGTGTGTTATATACCTGGTTACAGCACCATATGATGCATATTGTGTTATACAATAATTGGTTACACAATATGATGCTTATCGTGTGTTATATATATACCTGGTTACAGCACCAGTACCATATTATGCCTATTGTAGTTCTCAGTAAGGTTCCTAACCAGGGATAATCTGCAGTAGCAGCATCACGAAAAATGTGGAACGCATCATCTCGAGGGTAGCCACACGTACTGGAACAATATGGCATAAATTATAAATCTGGAAGGCGTCCTTATCAAAAGAGATATGCATGGAAGCGATGACGTGGCAATTACTTCAACCATGTACTGAAAATTATGAGCAATTATGACATTATTATTACTAAAATCAAAATTGAAAATCTAAAAAAAAAAGACTACAAATATGCTATGAAACCGACTAGTATATAATTAACCGTTTCAGCGTGGGTACCGAATTTACATGTCAGTATTTGAGGTCTGTAGACGTCAGATTCTGACATAATTTCATGCAAGAGTGACGTGAAAATAAACATTGAGGTTCAAATCTAAGAAATGAAATGAAATATCAAGTTATAGTGTATAATTTCATTTCAGAAATGCGCAGAGGTAACAATAAGCCAATGCGATTATTTACAAAAATCACCAGCACCGGAATCAAGTGGAGTGGTTACTAGAACATTTTGTTGTTTGGGGGGAGGGGGCATAGAAATATAATCAAATGTGTCAAATAAGCTCATGTACATTTCAATACACTTTCTAATGAAGATCTAGCAAACACGTGATTTAAAACTATTTTACTTACTAGAACATTTTTTTTTCAGCCCTTACCGGTTGGGATAAGCCTGTAAGGTTTCTTCCGGAATGGCAACGTTATATTTCTCGTAAAGTCCTTTATAACCACCGACTTTATGAAAACCTGAAACGAAATATTTTACAGTGAGATACAAAGATTAGTTCAAATTGAAAAAAAATATATTCAGAAATTGAAACTGTGGGCAGCAGTGCCATAAAATTATCTAAACGTTTTTTTTAGAAGGTCAACAGTATTTATCGCTGAAATATAATGAAATGATTTTTCAAGAAGAAACAAAACATTTTAGAATAACAAACTTATATAATATGCGAATTTGTCCATTAATGGATTTTTGCATGTTTTACGCAGACACACGTAAACTAATATAATATTGAATTACAAGTGCGATGTCCAATGAAATACTAACCTATTGCACTTAGTAAAATGCCTCCCAAGCACATGACGAATACTGCCAGAGCGTCAGTAAAAATCACAGTCCTTAAACCACCTGTATGTATAACAGAGATTGAAATAAAGTAAAATATAATATTGACCCTTCTGCTGTTGAATTTCCTATGTATATTTTTCGTCATTCAAAGCTGGAATTGCTAGCGCAATTTCCAGCTTTGAATGACAAAACGTATGTTTAGTTATGAAAAAATGTCCATACCGCCACTGAAATTAGGCCCCTCTTTGATAAAATTAACATTTTTCACAAATAATTGTATCATTTGCAGTATATCAACGGGCTAGCACGGTTGGGGCCGGTTATAAATGAAATCCTACTTTGAAAAGTAGGATGTAGGTGTAACAACTATTTAATACAAATGTATTATTTAAATAATTGATTATAATGAACATGAAATAACTCATTTTCAATATTTAGATTACCTCACTTTCTGTACAATCATGACAATATCACAACAGGAGGAAGCCAGTAGCCGGAATTATGCCCTACTCTTATCGAATGATTTCAAGGGTTCTTTATAGTGCACAGTACCATCGATAGTTTTGCACACTCACGGTTTTTGAACAGTTTGGAACACTTGATGACAATCATCCAACGCAGGATACGAGCCCAGTACATCTAAGTTCCAATTTGGGTATAAAGAATAGCCTATCTAGTAGGCCTACACTAAAACTCTTTTAGACTTATAGGTTTCAGTATGTTTTATTTTATTTCAGCATGGATAGCATGTATACAGCGTCGGCCCAATATCCGCGACGTTGGTCCAGCATTGTGTACAAATGTTATACACAATTTTTGCGTTTACTGGGGTGCATGGAGAAAGATACACTGATACATCAGTGAATGTCACTGATATTTTTTTGTGGTATTTGTCGTCTGTTACATCACTGCCTTCCAACCAGCAGTCAGCAATTCATAAATCGCACGAGCTGTGAGATCGTGATTGGCCAGTTGTGTTTTATAAAACACGCGAATATGTACACGCAGTGCGTGCCATGCAAGCCTGATATTAACCAGAGGGTATCAAAGAGTGTGCCACAACACTTAGTTATGAACTCATAGATGTCGCTCAAGTATATGGACTGGCTATGATTTGTATAAAACACATTTAATATTATTATGGAATACCCACGGGCAATATTGCATTCTGGGGGACCGATGGCTTGCATATTTTAACAGTTGACTATACCTTTAAATTGACAAAGAGATAACGAGCACTCTCACTAAACGCATATTCTATCTACATGCTGCTTTGTGAGTGGATTGCTTTCACATTTAACCCTCCCAAGCCCTAATTTGTCATCTTCATCCACTACAAACCGTGAATTGCAGTCGCAATTCTCGATATGCAGTGGATGAATTGTTAATAATAAAACAGTTCAATTATAATTGTCGTTACAAAAACCCAAGGTGCAGAAAATTAAGGCATTCTTCAATGATGCAAATTGATGCATCGTGAGGGTTTAAAGGGCTAAGTCATATCCAAGGGGCCGAGTAGATATCTAATATTGCAATCCAATCATGTACCCTGATCACATTATTTTAGCAGAAGAGCGCGCTAGCTGAATACACTCTATACCTCTCTCGGTCTTATTGCTAGGCGGAGTCAGTGTCTGTTTTACACAGGGAGCCATGGAGAAATGGAGGTCACTGCCGCCGGGCTCCACGCAATGTGAGTAGCCTGGTTTATCCGGGTACCAATCATGCAATATATCGTGAGATGGTAAATTGAATCTCCAGGTAAACAAGAATGGAATACTTATCTGAGTGTCGGTGACGTTTTTCTCACCAATACAAGTTATCTTATTTCAATTGTCAACCACGCGAAGTTGTATCTCGCCATTGCGACTCACAATTTCAGGTCGGTGAAAAATACTCATTTTTATTTAAATGGAGACCAAACATTTCAAATATTGATACTCAAACACGCACTCCATTCACAATAACAGTGATATATTCGGCTAATAACGACGATAGACTAGTCGTGATTAATGCTTATAGGGTTAATATTAATTTGAATATTATGCGAAGTTGGCATCCCCGGAACTTACAATATTTAGGCACTTATATTAACAACGTCTATATGACGTATGATGTGTCTTTTCGACCTTGATGTCAGACATCTCTTTAATTGCATTCTAACCTGATTGTATGACAATGAATGATTATCTTTTTATGGCTTAAAAACTGGTATGGTATAGTTATTATATGTTAATACATTGGATGCGTCTATACCTGTTTAAACCACTAATTGTTCAACGCTATAATGAGGAAAACAGCATTTTATTTTCTCTTTTAATTACTCCTAGTTGTAAGATAATAATTTTCATTACTACGTGTTTTGTTGTTAACCGAATGAAAATGTCAAATGATATAGGCATCCTAATATTAATAATACACATATACCAACCTAGTCCAGTAAATATCATCATTATTAGCATATGGTACAGTGAATATCGTATCTACTATCAATATAACAGTCTAATATTAAGAATACTACTCGGATATCTACCTAGTCCAGTGAATATCATTATTATTAGCAATATGAAAGTCTAATATTAATAATAATCATACACATATACCCAGCTAGTCCAGTAAATATCATCTCTAGTAGTGATATGACAAGACAAATATCAATAATCATTCACATATACCCACCCACTTCAGTAAATATCATCATTCGTAGCAATATGACAGTCAGAGTCAGACTAATATTAAACATGATAGGGCCTACAGATATTATACCCACCTAGTCCAGTAAATATCATCACTAGTACCAATATGACAGTCAGGCTGGTGAGCATGTTCCATCCTAATATCACTTTTAAAAATATTCCAACTGAGTACAGATCAGTCTGCAACAAAAGCGAATTGGTAATAAAAATATTTATTAGGAATCTCTTAATACCGTTAACCCTTTAAGCGCTATGCACCACTATTGTCGTTTTAATATGTTTTATTAGCCAGTTAAATCACTGTTATTGGGAATAAAATGTGTGTTTCAACATTACCATTTGCACATGTTTGGTCTCAAATTAATAAATATGTGTTGTTTACCCACTTGAAGTTGGGGAGCCGCTGTAGCCAGACTCAATCTAAAGGGGCGGAAATTTAAATTATATAACTTAGGGGGTAAATGGTTAGGTTATATGGCATCATATATGTGTGTACATCATTAAATGTACAAGGACAAAGGACTAGACACCACTTAACTTTGAGACAGTCATGTAATGTTTTTCAACATCTGTTAACCTACAACATTATGACTGAGGCGTTTTTATATACCATGCAGTATATGTATGTATATACATGTATTGTATAAACTTACAAACATATATTTGTATTGATATGTGTAAATATTACCGAATGCTAGATTAGATTAAGAATATATAATTGTGTAGATAGTATAGACACGTACAGAGATTTGTGTGAAGACATATGTTATAATCTGCATACAGCTGAGGTAAATCCTGACACGATTTCCTCCAAATCGCTCCTCCAAATATTCCGGCATTGTGTAGATCTGAACAATTACAATAACATTATACTTGTCACCCAGCAGGCACATTATGTTGGCCCTATGCTGATCTAATGTTGGGCCAGCGTCGTAGACGGTGGACCAACATTATGTCGACATTCAGGCATGTTGTATATCTAAAAGGTTACAAAAACGTTTACTTGTCAGATCATTCAGGCATTATGTAGATCTAAACGATTACAATAACATATACTTGTCAGATCATTCAGGCATGGTGTAGATCTAAACGATTACAACACATACTTGTCAGATCATTCAGGCATGGTGTAGATCTAAACGAGTACAATAACATATACTTGTCAGAGCATTCAGGCATGTTGTAGATATAAACAATTACAAAAACATATACTTGTCAGATCATGCAGGCATGGTGTAAATCTAAACGATTACAATAACATATATACGTGTCAGATCATACAGGCATGGTGTAGATCTCATCGATTACTATAACATGTACTTGTCAAATCGGTCAGGCATGGTGTAGATCTAATCGATTACAGTAACATATACTTGTCAGATCAGTCAGGCATGGTGTAGATCTAATCGATTACAGTAACATAATTATATACTTGTCAGATCAGTCAGGCATGGTGTAGATCTAAACGATTACAATAACATATACTTGTAAGATCATTCAGCCATGGTGACCGTATATATCTAAAAAATTACAATAACAGATTTCCCAGAACTAGCTTGACAAAATTTTATATCTATGCAAATGTCCTTGTTATGATCATCTTTAAAAAATGATGTAGGCCTACCCTGCCTACTTTACAAGTAGGCAGATATTGCCTTTTGACTCTGCAGATTAGTATTTTTCCAGATGTTATTACTTACCCCAGACGAGATATAGACGGGTAAAAACACCCAGCCCAGCAGAATAAGTAGCCATATAGCCTGCAGCAAATAACACCATTATAATTAACAAGCCAAAATGTATGTGACTAACAATTCATATGTTGTATGTATTCTGTGTTACTCACCCTAGAAAACGTGCAAGACAATTAATAGAGATTGAGTTGTAGGTTGTAACATAAAAATGAACAACTGGATACAACACGCACTAATAAGATAAATAAGATAAACTATTAAACCAAAACAAAACAAGGATACAAATATACTGATATTCCGCGGCAATTACGTAATATGTGCATTAATACATAAACATTACAATCATTTAAGTAAAAAATAAAATAATCACATTGTAACAAGAACAGCGAGTGTATAAGCAAACAAACATAATATGCAAGACATAACAAGATAATGAAATATCTCCTGCCCAGGCCCAACATAATATTAATATACTAAATTAATGAAGGGTGTGATGATTTATAAGGAGTTGTACTTTAATCACCTATCCCATTAAAAAATAAATGACAGCTATTCAGGTATTAGAAAATTGTATTATCACTTACTTTACTGACATCCAGATATTGTCATACATGTCAACTAATGCATGAGCACTTACATTTCATTCAAAGATAATGACAGCTATTTTAGTTATGCCATAATTTATGTACATTAAGTAGATACTTACATGACATAGGGCCTACATATTTTTATATCCTTTCCCAGGATTGCTCATTCTACGGATGTGTTCGTATTCTACGATTTTTTTCGTGTTCATTAAATTCTACGGGCGGATTGTTTTATTAGTCCGAATCTACGGATTTATAGCAAATATATTTTTTACATTTTCGTAAATCATATTTTTGCTTCCGTGACATCCAGACCGGTTACTTTTTCGCCTGTAAAATAATACTACGCCCTCCCATTGTTAAGATTTAGAACCACAATCAATTAAGTATGTAAACACGGACTAAGTAAATAGGCCTACTGATATGTGAAGTAAATAAATACTCATATGTCGACTAAGTGAATACTGATATGCGAACTAAGTAAATACTGATACGTGGACTAAGTAAATACTGATATATGGACTAAGTAAATTCTGATATGTGGACTAAGTAAATACTGATACGTGGACTAAGTAAATACTGATATGTGGACTAAGTAAATACTGATATGTGGACTAAGTAAATACTGATATGTGGACTAAGTAAATACTGATATGTGGACTAAGTAAATACTGATATGTGGACTAAGTAAATACTGATACGTGGAATAAGTGAATAATGAAATGTGGATTAAGTAAATACTGATATGTGGACTAAGTAAATACTGATATGTGGATTAAGTAAATACTGATACGTGGACTAGGTAAATACTGATACGTGGACTAAGTAAATACTGATACGTGGATTAAGTAAATACTGATACGTGGACTAAGTAAATACTGATATGTGGACTAAGTAAATACTGATATATCGACTAAGTAAATACTGATACGCGTACTAAGTAAATACTGATATATGGGCTAAGTAATTATTGATATGTGATTCAAGAAAAAAACTAGTATGTGGACTTACATTCCATTCAAACATAATGACAGCCATTCCGGACATTGAAGCTGTTCCAGATATACCCACAAAATTATTGCTGCCTATGTTACTGGCAAACAATGACAAACCAACCTGCAACATAATATACGTTATGTAAAATAGTACCCCACTCATTATGTAGCCTATATGTAGGCTAGTGGGTTATTAAAACCATTATTTTGATATTTATATTAAAACTAATACTTAATTCTCTAAAATATTTTGGTTTCTAGACATAACCTAGCAAATACGAGACAACAAATGTTGGTTCATTCCTGGTCCACAGTCTGCGAAACTAGCCCAACATTTGGTCAGCGTCATGTTTTCTGCGGACATACGATACTAGCAAAAAATGTATCTGCCTGCTTACGACATTAGCAAAAACATGTTATGTGCCTGCATACGACATTAGAAAAATATGTTATCTGCGGGCATACGACAGCAACAAAAACATGATATCTGTCGGCATAAGACACTATCAAAAAAATGTCATCTGCCAGCATACGACATCAGCCAAATATGTTATCTGCGGGCATACGACATTAACAAAGAATGTTATCTGCCTGCATACGACATTCACAAAAACATGTTATCTGCCAGCATACGACATTAGCGTCAAGTAGCTAAATAGTTAAAATAAAACTTGTTATTTCTGATTCTAGTAGCTTATTTGGAATAGTATTCGATATATTGATCCATATGTTATATTGTACTAGCAGCAAAAATTAAATATTATTTTAATTATTATTCAAATCACCTCATTTAACTTCCAAAAACAATAAATACCACAATACAATGTTTTTTAATATCTACTTTTTTCCACATGATGCTAGAGAAGAGAGCATAGGTGATATAAATCACTGTTTATCGGTTTAGAAGAAAAACCTCTTTATATTGTCGATGCATATCATTAGATTCACTGCTGTACCACCCACTTACCGGCCACCAAGTGATGGAGCGATTGGCTAAAAATACATTCCTAATATTGCCTTTTCCTTGAATGATAGTCTGCAAGTCACAAACATGATAGTTTGAATGAAAGGAGAATCATATTTATGTTGATAATCTGAATGAAACGAGCATGACGTGTATAATGATAATCTGAATGAAACGAGCATGGCATATATAATGATAATCTGAATGAAAAGAACATGACATTAAAGGGACCCCTTGGGATGAGACATTTTCAATGTTGTCAATTTTGAAAATTTAATTTCTATGGAGCTATATAGCCTATACCCTGATGACATCGCAAGGCTCTGACACAGTGACCTCCATTTTTAAATGTAATAGTTCCAATACGACCACAAGTTTACGCCTGCTGAAAATGGTCTAGTTTTCATAGGCACTTGAAATATTCATCTCAATTTCATGGCATCCAAGTTTTGTGTTAATCAGCGCGCGTGTCGTTTTTACACAGCTGGCTGTGTAAACAAAATGGAGGTCAGTGTGACTGGGCCTCTCGCAGTAAATGAGTTAGGCGGCCCAGTCATACCGGGTATATAGCCTACTGATCTTAGCTAAAAATACGAAAAAGTCAAAAAACAATTTTAAAGCACCGAAAAAGAGCGAAATAGTTGTATTTCCAGGTCGTATATTGCCATGCAAACAAAACAAGTCAGCAATATTAAGCACTTTACATCACATATTCCCACGTATCAGACGGTAAGATCAGAGCAGTCGCCGCTAATTGGTGTCTCAGTCAGAACACGGGAGGACACACCTGCAGCACTGATTGTCTACCCAACGCTGGGCCGATGCCATCAGCATGTGGCCCAATGCTGTGAAAACATTCAATCGTCCTTCAGGTATACAAATAGTTTGTTTGGGTTACTTCTGGTTTCATAGAAATGTTGATTAAAAATATTTATAAAAATATGAAAATTCTGAAAAAAATAAAAACATGATCCGTGGGATACACTACTTCAGTACGGAAGTAAAAACGAAAATTGATGTCATCCCAAGGGGCTGCTTTAATAATGACAGTCCGAATGAAAGGGGCATGACATAATGATGATAGATTGTATGAAGACAAACTAGATTTTATTTAGGCATATTACCGAAAAAACAAAGTGAAAAAGTGAGCGTTCCAATGCTTTAGTGTAGTATACAATTTCCACAAAAAAATATATAATATATATGTATCACATATCGTGGTTTAGAATTATATCCAGCTCACCCCTAACCCAACAAACACAAGACATTGAACTAATGATGATTTAATGGTGGTCCAGCGTCGTAGACGATGGGCCACCAATTAAACATCGTTTCTTCCACGCCTGTTGTTTGCTGTGCATTCACATACCCTCATACTCACCCAAACGCCCACGCCTAATGTACTGAGGAGGTAAATCACAATGACCACGATATCTGCCCAGTGATAAGTGGGCTGCTCTGTGTCACTCTCCATGATGATCTGACCAGCAACGTAACTCGTGGAAGAAAGCGATCACGTGATGTATTCTGTAAAAAAACGGTAAGCAAATCATAATGTAACAGTTTGTCCTTCAAAGTCAGGGGCGGATATATAGTATATGCCTTTATGTATTTTCGTGCAAAATGTTTGTTAAAAGTGATTTTTTTGTTTATCCCCCTTTGGAACATAGTGGTGATGAGAAAAAAAGGGATTGCATTTTTTTCTAACTCTTTAAATCTATGAAAATTGACTAAATCCAAAATGGCCGCCATGTGTCCAAGATATTATCTATTTCACCATAACTTTTAAAATAATGAACACAAAAACGAGTATAATACATCGATTTATATAGTTTTTAAGGCGAGAAAACTGATAGCACTATTATATTTCAGAAATAGACAGTTTAAACGCGATTTTTCTCGATTTTAGCCAATAAAATTTAAAAACATAGCATGAGATATCTGCTGCGCGTCCTAGAGGTTGTGTGCTAAGCCTTGAACGAAATTTAGGATACTGTGTGGATGGCAGTGTCATATGATATATCTCACAATGCTCAGGAGGTTATCCCCCTATAGGAAGGGGCACTAGGTGACAAGATAGTCAAACTGTTAGTCTTGAATATACTTTGTGGCCAAAATATAACTTTGAATATACAAATTTTGACAAAAATAACTAGGCCCCATACAGTTTCGGGCAAAAACATACCATTTAATAGGCCTGTACAGATTTGAACAATTACACACCATTTCTCAATAGACACAATGCTCGGGATAGCCTACAAGTTTTAACTAACAATCTGTACATGAAAACCCTTATTTTTGCACAGCACACTCATCTAGGCGCAATGTTCGAGACACAAAGCAGCCTTTGAATAAACACATGATAAAGCTGGATTATTTTATTGACCATTGAATGTGAAGTACATGTGATTGTCATACCCTTAGATATATAAGTGTCACCTCTTGAAAATACAGAAATCGGTACAGCCCTAATACACCATGTTCACGTGAAGTTATCTTGGTCCAGTTTAGTCATAATTTATAAGTGCAAAAAAGTGTCCGAATACCCCAGTCATTCGTTCACTTATTTACCCATTTATTTTCACCCCCTCCCCCCTAAGATATATCTTATCAACAAATTTCTGAAATATTATTCAATTAATTACCATTTTTTAAATATTACATAACATTATCTTCCATGCAAGGTGATACCAAAGGCAGTTACTAAAATGACTTTCTGGCACAAAGTAAGCTTCAGTTTGCAAAATAAATTTATTTTTTAATAACAATATAAAACGATAGTGTAGAAGTTTAAACAGTTTGTGATTCAAACGGCATCATCACATTTTTTAACCTCCACTCCAGTCGTGAATGCTGCCACAAAAGACACGTAAAAGTTACAATTTGTTTTTAAATTCTAGCAGCCAAAGAATTTAATATGACAAAACTTAATAAACTGTTATGCTTACCACTCCGGGTGATATAACAATACCGGTCAAAATTTTTAATATTTTGCTGATTATATTATCGGAACTATCTGTTCTCTAAATATATATCAAAAAAGAAGATAATTAAAAACAAAGTATGTTCAGGATGTTTCTGAGAGTGGTTCTCAGGCTCAACTCCTAAAAAAAGGCTTCGACTCTGTACGTACTTTAGATTCACGTTTCACACATGTGTTGCCATTACGTATGATAACTACATCTCTATATATATCTTGTACTATTTGTTAGTGTAATATTGAGGTATAATTGAATTAGTTTTCATAAAGTTATTGACATAACGTATATCACATACCGTATCCGAAATTACATGATACAATTAAATTTAAGGATAAAGATTTTACACAATCATGATCATAGCTATAACAGCTCCTCAATACTAACGATTAGATAATAATTTTCGTTCATTTTAAATTAATTTTCTTTCATTTTAGATTAACTCATTCAAATTGTATAATGGACCGTACATTTATTTATTATGAATGATATTCTGCAATAAATTATTATGATTTATCGTAGTAGGGCAATAACTTTAACGCTAAGTAACTCGAGCCCAGACCATACACGGCTAAAGTCATCTTAACTTCAAACACAGTAAAATGTTGAGTCATCTTAGCTTCAAACACACTGAAATGTTGAGTAAATTTTTCAGACATACGTACCACAAGGATACTTTAGGCCTGATCCTAATTTACATTCCAGGAATTTCACAACAGCAATGCAAGATCCAGATGGTACCTCCGCCTTTTGCCATCACAATAAGACCAATGTTAGTTTTAACTCTACCAAATTGGAAAGAAATATAGGCCTAGCTACTATAATGAATTGAATGCGTCAAATGAATAAAATATCTTTTGCAGAGGATAGTCTAGACTTGTATGATAACTAAATGCCAGAATTGCATAATAATTGTTTTATGTGCGAAGAGCTATTATTGGACTTTGCAATGACCCTAGGTTGTCCTTGGTATAAAATGTGTTTGTTACCGTACTCTAAAGGCTAACCCTGCAACCTGAACCAATATAAATCTTTATTTTCGTTAGCATTGGTCTACCCCTTTCAATTAATCTGTAAAACATTACTTTTTTTGCGTCAAATTGCGCAAGTGCTTGAGGACGAGTCTGAAAAAAAACCCAGTATGGTATGACTTTTTGCAGTTATTAATACCTATACGCACCTGTTGATCTGTGTAAATATCTGAATATGAAAACTAGTTTAGTTATTCTTCCACTATTCTAATTTAGTATGTAACATGACATTGTTTAACATTTTGGCTTTCAGAAGTTAGTTGCGCAGTTGACGTCTTGCAATTCAGAATTATGTGCAGAATATACCAGACTGGAATTAATTGATTAAGATTTGATTTGACATTGCAATGACATTATAAAGCCCCCATCGGGAAGGGGACCCTCACGGTATCTGAACAATTACACTTTCTTGGTCGATTGGTTCATATTCAAACCTATAATGCAGTTACATAGTTATGTTTATCGGTGATGCGTAGTTTTACTACACACGTATAATGAATAGATGTGCCGGTACGTAATTTACTTGGGAATATATATAATAAAGCTTATCGTAGCATTTTAGGCATTATAATGATGTTGAATGATGGTAGGATTTGTTTTATTGGAGTTCCCGATAAAAAAATATCATGGTTTGCTGCTGAAAATATAACTTCAGTGATTTCATGGCAGCCATTTTGAATTTCATGTTTTACAAAAAACCCACAAGGATGAGAGCTTCATATCAGCCCAGATATCACCATAGGGGAACCAGCCAAGCAAAATCAAAACAGAAAAAAACCTTTCAGCCAAAACAATGTTAGTCACAGTTTCACTGCGATAACCGGTTGTTTTTGCTTATATTTTCAAAAATATAGACTTTACAATATGTTTTTCTTAAAACTAATGAAAGAATTGGCTTTCTCATATCAGGAAACATAAGAATAGACATAATATTTATGTCTCTAGCGTATGTAGTTGCAAAATTATTCGTAAATATGTTTATTTTTATATACGCTGGCGGCCATCTTAGATTTCGCCAATTTGGACATTTTCTCGAGCTTTGAAAAAATGCAATCCCTTTTTTTCTTGATCTTCATGATATTTTGTATCAGAATCAAGTGAAAAATCAATTTTAAAAGACAAAATGCACGAAAGTGTTTTATGTGACATATGAGCCTACACTAATATCTTTTCGCTGACGGCCGATTTAAAACTTGACAAACGAATATTTCAATAGCTTTCTCCTGCAATCTAAGGCATATTGGGCACTGCTTGTCCTTCAGTATATCACCAGTTCATAAGGAAACCCTTAAATGTGATGATTTTTTTTTCTTTAGGGGGGGTACCCCCCCCCCCCCTATAGATTCGTCCCTGAAAGTCAATCGCGAAGAAAACCTAACACACGATGTATTGTATCTACATTCTGTGAAAGCAAATACCCTTGAGATGCAATGTTTTCACCTAGCAATCTAATACAGTGATCCCATGCCATTAGCTCAAGTGGACATGTAGGCTAGGGGAATTAGAATGTTATTTGAACCACAGCCCAGTGCGATGTAGGCTGATACCGATATACGTCTCATGATGATAGCCACTGCATGAAGTGTAAGATGACACAAGTTAGAACGCCTTAAGAAACTAATGTAATACCCCCTTCCACCACATAGAGGCGTAGAGTATTAAGCGTCAAGTACCAACATATGAGTGCACTATAGAATATTGTTCGGTGGTGTTATTCATTCTTAGATGTATTGGTATTACTTTAGTCTTCTAAAACATGTACATTCCATGCCCCACTTAGTGTAAACATATTGGATTAACAATTGAAGAAATGTAAGGGCATTATGCCTCTTGCGACAAAAAAAACAATAATAAGCTATGTGTCGGTGTAGTGCTTTAGTCTCCAAAAACAAGTACATTCCATGTCCCACTTAGTGTAAACATATTGGATTAACAATTGAAGAAATACAATAGTATTATGCCTCGGCGACAAAAAAACAATAATGATGGTTGCATAACATGTAAAGTGGTATGTATGTTGCACAAAAATCTTAATACATCAGGGCATTATGCCTCTTGCGACAAAAAGAAACAACAATAAGCTATGTGTCTGTGTAGTGCTTTAGTCTTCTAAAACAAGTACATTCCATGTCCCACTTAGTGTAAACATATTGGAATAACAATTGAAGCAATATAATAGTAATATGCATTGGGAGACAAAAAAAAGTACTAATAATGATGGTTACATAACATGTATACAAAGTGGTATGTATGTTGCACAAAAATCATAATACATCAGGTCATTTATATTAAAGAACATAAGGTATTCTGGTAGCTTAAAAGTCAAGCAGCAGAAAACTAAAGTGGACATTTTAAACTGGATGCGTAATTTAACTGGAAGCCAATCCAATTACATTAATATGGATGTAACGATTAAAGCGAGGGCCTTTAATGACTATTCTAGCCAGACAATTTTGGACACGTTGTAATTTTGAAAGGTATTTTCTTGGTATGCTATGTAGTAGAGAATTAGAATAGTTTGCATTAACTCGTTACTGTATACTATCGATCTGTTCCAAATGTTCATGAGACACAAAATAAGATATCTGCTTTCTCAGGAATCTACGAACCCAAAAAAACTGCAATGTTTCTGGTGATTCAATGCTTATAGTTTGTTTATAAGATATACGTTTTTACTCAATTTCTTACATTTATGTAATCAATATGACTATTTAAGTTAGAATTTGTTTTAATTATGACACACGAGTGTTTGTATTTAGATAAATTATCTGATTAGTGATTATATTAAATTAAAAAAAAATTACTCTAAAATTGATCAGCCACAAATTTAGGTCAAGGTCATTTCGAGGTCATTGAAATGGCAAATCAGAGACAATCTAAATCACTTATTTGCACGTTTGATTACATAAAGTATATTGATAAATATAATGACTGCATATTATCTCAATCGCCAAATTATCTTAAATTCATTCTGCACAACAATTTTGACTTTCAAATTTGCAACATAGATTATCACTCACTTATTTTTATTCCCCAGCATGTCAAACACTTCTCTGGACAAAAAATGTACATGATGGTATGGTAAATAATAAATTAGAAGAACACTAAGTGAATGTTTCTATTTTTGAATGTATTGCAGTATGACAATCATGACGTTGTTAATGTCAAGTTAAGATGGTATTTCCAAGGTTAAGATCATAAAAAAGTTACCTATACAATGACTGTATAGCATTACAAATGACTAAATAGAATATTCTACACATTTTGCATGTCAACAATTTCCAAAAGTTATTAATCACCCGCATCAAAATTGCAGGCCAAGAACAAGGTCATACGATCCTGATATATATATATATATATATATATATATATATATATATATATATATATAAATATAAATATATATATACTGATATATATATATATATATGTATTTATAAATCCATTCTCTTTCTACACAATTAAAAATAGGCTCAGCATAATCAGACGGAACATTACTGACGGCCCTACAGCAAGACGGAACTTAATCAGACCCACCACACGGTCCAATCCCCCCAACTGGTAGGGTAAAAACCCGGTTGCGAAGTGCCCCTCCCCCTCCCACACCACAGGTGTGCAAAACGACCTACACAGATATACTGTTGTGGATTGCTCTCAACCAAACTCAATAATCAACTCAAATAGTCAATAATTGAATAAAACATAGAAAACCAATACTTTCAATTTCATCAAATTATTATATTAAATATCATTGTTCTATGTGATATATTCTCAGGTGTACTTTTTTTTATAAAAAATCCAGTACATATGAAATGAGCTCATTGCATCTCTGAATGTTTTGGGAAAAATTGGGCATCTAATTATTTAAACAAACTTAACATTTGTAAGATATTCCTTCTCTCTTTTTTATACACAGATCATGTAGTAGTAGTAAATCATTGCTTTACGTCACTTTTCGGCACAAAAGGTCTTATAAGTGACATTGTAATACGATAAAAACGTTGTAGTCAATTGATGAGATGAAACGATATACAGATGATGATGTGAGGGTGGGGGTGATAGGGCATGGTGGGTTATTGAGAGTGTTTTCCTTCGCTCGCCCGATAAGGGGTTCTGGGCATGTCTAGGGGATCTACCCCCAAAACATGCCTAGACGGCCGGAGACTTGGGTATCGCTGTGCAATTTAATGCTGAAACACCGTGTCATTTCGCGCAGCTCTGCTATCCTCGGGTCGGATAGTCCCCAGACTAACAATAGGAATGATAACTTTTTCTGGGTAACTGCATTCATCTCCACGTGAGAGACCTAATGTCAAACACGCTATTGCCGGTCATTTAAGGCTACCACGACCTCCATCAGCGCCAGCACTGATGCGGGTGCTGCATTGGCTACGCTGTTGAGTGGAGGAACCAGGGTATGCCACTGGAAATCCGCCAGAAGATTATGGCCAGATACGAGGAGGCTGCAGCTGCCCTTGGATGATTGTTGTAGACTAGTGCTTCCGTACAATGCCGTGCACAGCATCCAACAGACGAAACAGATCCCTTATGACCCTCCCCGGATGGGGGCGAAAAGTACCACTACTAGCAATCATCCCAGTACCCCTATACATAGATCAGAATTAATACAAATTAATGTCATCAGACAGACAGATAAAGATTTTATTGACATCAATACAAGTCATTACAGATTTATTTTTCATAGAAAATGATGGAGATATATATACATGTATATACAAGATGGCTAGTTTAGTAAAATCACATGGATATAAACATGCTATCGCATTCATAATTACAATCGTATTAAGGGGCATTACAATAGTAAAACACTGTACATTTGAAAAAAATACAAATGATAACTTGGAATAAAATTAGTTGGCATTGCCAATCGATAAAACAGCTATTATGTAGCCTATAATATACAAATTATATATAGTAGCAAAAAATTAAAACCAAACATAATCTCACGCAAGTACAATAAATGTGGAAATCTGTGAAACAGTGAGCTCCAAGCCATGTGACCATGCAAGCACAGTATTTATGAAAAATAAACCTGTTTTATCACCTAGATAATATGTGTGATTTATCAAAAAAAAAAAGTTTACTAACAATATTATGTTTCACTATTCAAATGAAATTATTGATCATTTCGAATGGGACATTTTTCTCCAAAGATTGAAATAAAAGAATGTTTGCCACAGTTCCATGCATTTACGACCGAAAAAAGACTGATTCACAGTGCTATCTTTGATAGTTTCGACATAGTCACATTTCAAAATTGTGCAAAAATAACATCAAAAAGTATCACTTCACATTTTAGTTTGGAACATCAAAGCTGTTCTGTGTCTATGCAGCCAAGCTCTGCACAAGGAAGGTCATGGCGCCATAAATTAATTAAACACTCGCACATGGGGGGAATGATGACTAATTCTGAGAAAGTGGTGGGTGGGCGTTTTGGGCAAGGTGGGCGTCTTAGGCAAGCTCCTCTAGTCATGCAACTCTGTACACCCTTAAAATCGCACGAGGAGACCATACATAGTGATGCGGCTACTTGACCATATTAGCTTCAACTATCAGTTGGAATGTCTAACATGCTTAACCTTGCTGGATGCACGCTTGGATTCAAGTAGCATACTTGGGGTCTTGTGATTCGATGTAAAGGTACATAGGAACTAGAAGGGTCTAGTTTTTTGTGAACAAAAAACTGTAGATGTCTCCTTTCCAGCAGCATATCCATAAAGGTTGATAGCTAATAGATGTAGTGTCAATGGCTTTTGTAATTATTGTTATTAAATGACTCATGTGGACAGTAGAGACTATGTATTAAGCGGAAATTATTATTCCATTTGTGGTGCAAAACACTTTTCAACACTCCCAGCAAACACGACGTTAACCCAATGCTGGTCCAATGCTGGCCCGCAATCTGCGACGCTGGCCCAACATCAAACCAGCACGCCTCGTGTTTGCTGGGCTGCTCTCAACCCAGTAAACACAAAACATTATTGTTATGTGTCCTTTGTGGAGTGTTTTGGAATGTTTTGAAAATCTAAGAAACTACAAGTAAGTATGTTATAAAGCGACACAATCAGGCTAAAATCATAAAAAAATAAGTATTTTTATTTTAGCTTGCTAATATGACCATATGTTGTAAACATGGCCATAAACTAGAACCGCAATTTTTTTTTTAATTTTTGTGCTGCCAGTTAAGCGAGTTGTAGAGACGAAATTCACGCATTTCTTATTTTGGACATGCATGTCCGAGATAAAAAATTGTGAATTTCGTCATTATATCTTAGTCCATGAGCCCAGGGGAGTTACCGTGCACCCCCCCCCCCCCCCTCCAGGACCCTCCATGAGTGGTATCATTTTGTTCCGGGACATCTCCTGGTCAGAATCAGCCTGTTAACACGTGATCAGTAGGGACGAAATTGCCAATATGGCCAATTTTCAAAATGGCCGCCATCGATCACCATAAATTCATAATTGAGCATATCTTGCTCTTGATCAACTTAGAAACACAATTTCGGTGTCTAATCCTGCATTTAAGTGGTCAAGTAATCTGTTGAAACTTTTTCATTTGCTAAATTATAAAACTTTTTGTGTAATTTAAAATGTCGTCAATTTTTTTACATATTTTACCTCTATGTACTTTTGAAGTTGTGATTTGGGACTAAAAATATCACCAGGACGCGCATCGAATGGTATCATTTTGTTCAGGGACATATCCCGAGTCAGAATCAGGCTGTTAACATTTAATTGATAGAGAAGCAATTGCCAAAAAGTTACCGTGCCGCCTAATCAACTTATAAGTATACCCAGGGGGCAAGACTAGATTTCCTGACACGGCGTGTTGTAAAAGGTTGTGCACCTGAAATGATATCTACATATATTTGGTATCACAACCTAGGTGGACAACCTTGCAAATCGACTACTGAAAATTGGCAGGAAGCCAATAACGGCGGCCATTAACGAAAAACAAGAATCTGTCAATATCTCGGTCAATATTTAAGATAATTTGCTTTTAAAGTTTTCTAGACCTATGTTCTTAGGGTCAAAGATTAACATCAAACCAACCATGAATTGATGCTATGCCTACTTAACATGCTAGTAGACAAAGCTATGCTCCCATGTTTTGAAAATAATAATCACCGCTAATTATAATTAAGCACTATTGATGGGCAAACATTCAATGCCCTATAAATAATTACTATGATCAAATTGATATAAAAAAAAGAATTAACCCTTGCAGGTTTATAACATTTGGTATAATTATATCTTCACAACGTAATCAAGCTACAATTGCATGAACAACAAAATTTAATAATACTAAAAATACTACTGTCAAAACACCCCCACTGCAGGGTTTAGCACACCGCTACATCAATGAGTCTGGAGGATAACTCAGTGTGGTTAGCAGATGACCAACAATTTAGCTTTGGGTGTAAGATATAGTTGTGATGGTTGTTTGCATATCACGGTCAATTACCCTCACACTGATGATATATGCATATGTGTAGTATATCGGACATTTCCAGAATACTGCTGTTGGCTGATCTCAAAATGACTCCAATGTTCTCTAGAAATTCAACATCTTTCCGTGAAGAGCTGCAACCTGTAGGCTGAAATCTTGGATTTTCAGAAGCTGCTCAGTTGAATCAATCTTGTTTTCAATCACTGCTTTTAAAACAGTCTCTGTGGAACTTATCAAAGACTTTATCAGCCACTCAAATATCGAAGGCTTCCCAGAATAATCGCCACATAGCTTTATTTAGAATTCGGATAGAATGCATCATCTGATAGTAGTCAGCTTTTCCCCCAAACATCTTGTTTGCCGTTCCCCCTTGGCAGAGGCCTGCTGTGACAAGAATATATTCAACACCTGAATCCCTTGTAATCTTATAAATGGCCTTGACGTAGTTGAGAGCCTGGTGAAATCCACCTAACAGGTAAGACTACATTGTTGAACTCGTCCTTATATAGTTTGTCCTTGATAGCAACGGCAGCTTCATATGTCGCCTGATCTCCAGTGATTACAGTCCACTGGTCGCCAGGCAAACATGGTGTCTTTACCAACCGTACCATTTCGTCCTTAAGCACAGCTGGATTGGTCGGGGATGCTGGGATAAAAAAATAAGTATCCAATCTTGCTGGCTTGGTTGTGTGGATGAAGTCTTGCACAGAATGCCGAGAATCCTGGTAAGCCACTATCTTACATGGAATGTCAAGAAGTTGTGATATGGTTGCCGCTCTACCCAAGCGATACACAAGAAGCATGTATTCAGATGTCCTGTCAGCTCGGGTGTGTAAATTGTCTACATCCATGATATTACCAAGAGACCTGGATATCTGTCTATTTTTGCTGGAATGCGAATGGTCGGTATGGAAGTGCTAGGACCAGAGGGAAGAATATTTCGTTGCTCTGGTGTTGATGTAGAGATTGTTACTGCCTTGGCGTGTTGATCATTGTCCGAGGAATCTGTGTTTTCAATGATGATTGCTGTTGTGGCATTGAAGCTACCACCCTCTAATGTCTTCTTCTTCCAATCTAGGTTGTTCATTGCAAAGACGTGAGGCATCTTCCTGTTGTCAGACATGTTTTCTGGAATGTACACACCAACTTCTTCCACCTGCTGCATGATCTTATTTTTTGACCCAGGCGGTTGTTCAGAGTAATCAAAGATTTGATGTGTGTCTGATTGAACACATAGTGAGCTGTAGCTATTCCCAATGAAGTTTGTATCCCAAACACGTGCTGTAAAATTTGTTGAGACATGGTTAGAGTTTTTTCTTTCACTGCAGACTCTACTTTCACTCTTCCGGAATCGAGAAGATCTGCTGCTTTCTCAGAGAGCAGAATGCTGGTGAAGTTAAACAGCTTATCTGGAAGCATTTTTCAGCTGCTGAAAAATAATATGTCAGCTGACTGTTGGGTATGTAATTCCTGTTTGCACTGCTAAGCAGCATTTCTGAGTATCTTTGCGACACGTTGTAGTGTTCTCTGATCATCAGTTATGTGATTTTCTTCTTCTAGACGCCTCAGCTTCTCCAGGGCATCGCGGAAAGGTATTGGCGATGCACAATTGAATCCTGGTTCACATGCCAGAGCAAATTATGGCGACCTATTTACCGTATTTCTCTTTCAACTACTATTTATAAGGCTGCTTGCTCGGTAATTATCAGCATGTTTTACTTATAGCTCCTGGAGAATGGTTCACTGCTGGTATCGCTGTGGTTTGATCAGGAAGCCACACTTATCACTGAAAAGAGGTGTGCTTTCGTGTGTGGATGGCCTTAGACTTATTTATAGAATGTTTGTGATAGCATATATTATTTGCCACCATGTCGTGTCCTGTACCAATCAATCTTAACATGGTATCATCTCTTCCCAGCCTTTGAGCCCGAGCCAGCATTTTGGTTGTTTTTATGGACACCATAAATGTTGATGTGTTCTGTTTAGTATTTATGTGAGGTTGCTCAGAAGATGTGCTGCACTCTGGTTGGACTGAGTCTGCTGCACTTCCTTTCTGATGACGTTTTGTTGGAGCATAGGTATATGGTGGGATGGGGAGCCCCTCGCGCCGAAAGTACCTGTAAGTGACCGTCGGAGTCTCTAGTGTGGGGTCACAATGGCGGACGAGGGAATCTGCCCGATCTTCACCATTTCAACTCAAACTTCCTTCCCCGTCGAGTCGACGGTTCCAAACAAATCATAAAACTCTTTCTCCACTTGTCATGTTTATTCGTTTGACATTTGGCAACAACAAAGCACAACCTCCGCGCACGGCACGTCCTAACTGACTTAGCGAGAGCGAACTACGGCACTTCCGTAGTCGCCGAGTGTAACGCCTGAAGTGCGGGAAAAATACCAAAGCCGCACGGGTTGCAATTGTGTGCACCCGTCACCAAGGTACGGAAACGAGGCGGTCGTCCACAGCCTCCCGTGTCCGAGAAGCCGGGGATAACTGCCACATTAACTGAACGAAGTCAGGATCCTACATTACACCCGGGTGAGTGATAACGTAGGACCCAACTGACGTGTAGGAGACTGCTTCGTGCAAGTAGCGGGGTTGTAAAAATATGTAACCTTTTATAACTAAGCATAGTTTAAAAAATATAGCGAGTGTGGTTACAGCGTGGGTGGTTGAAATCGCAGCATTATACATGAATTGTCCCATCCTCTTAACACCAACTGTCCTGTATGTATGTATTTATTTGCTTCAAGCTGCGATCAGCCCATTCATTTAATTAACATAAATTTCTACTCGTATTTTTAGCAATGAACTTGCTAAAAAAAAATGTCTTTACATTTATTTATCTGTACACAATGCTGCCAGGCCTGGCATATTCATTTACAATTTAAAAACATTGTTAATACGATGCATGCGGTTGGGCCCGCCATAGATGTCGTTAGGCGCAACTATGGCATAAACCATCTGCACGAACCGAGCAGGAGTCTGGATTATTCGTCCGACTCTAGTTTTTCGCACTGTTTGGTCGGTCGAAATTTTTTCGCGATTAGCGATATTCGCATGGTTGCTTTTGGTCGAGTCGATTAAGGCATCAGCAGCACCCGGGGTTTTACCCCGTAGATGTGAAGTTATGCTGGAATACGATCGTAAACCACCGCCGCTCCCATTAGCGCGGGATACGGCGGGGGCTCGCAAATGCGGCGCTACATAAGTATTGTCTCTGTTAGACAAGTTGACTTTAACATCTATTTGCTTTGGGACTGTGGCCGATTTTTGACTGCTTCTGACTGCCGTCGACTTTTTCGTTTTAACTCTCGTCCCGTTGGACGTCGGAGTGTCCGCACTACCAGTTCTAGGTGGACCCTGTGGATTCCTACTAGATGTCCTGGTAGCCGTCAATCTCCGTGGTTTGCTTGGCGTTTTACGCTGTATTGTCGTACCTGTCGTAGGCTCGCACTCAAGATGTGCGGGTTTAACGCGTGCGGGTTTAACGCGAACCTTGCCTTTAACTAGGATTTTCATTACTCTGCCACTCCTCGCGACGACCTTATATGGTCCGTCGTAAGGGGCGGTCAGAGGCGGCGCAATTGCGATTCGGCGCAAGAATACATGAGTACATGTAGCTATTTCCTTGAATTGGAAAATGTTGTGTTGTTGTGTGTCACGTGGCGGACATAGACGGAGAAGCGACATGGCCACGCGTAGCTTGTCTAATTAATTCTCAAAATCAGTGTTAGCGTCGACGGTGTACTGTTTAGTAAACTCTCCTGGGAGTCTAAGGGTTGTACCGTAAATCATCTCGGCAGCTGACCTGCCTAGTCTCTCTTTAATGGCGGAACGAACTCCTAAAAGCACAGCGGGTAACGTGATAGTCCACGGGTTCGGTGACTCGTGCGTCATAATGGCGGCTTTCAATTGACGGTGGAAACGTTCGACCATGCCATTCGACTGAGGGTGATAACTCGTGGTACGATTCCGAATAATCCCGAATTGATTACACAAACTATCCCACAATTTGGACTCGAATTGAGCGCCCCTATCAGTGGTGATAGTGGCAGGGGTACCATAACGTGCTATCCACCCGCTGAAGAAGGCATCAGCGACCGTTTCGGCTCTAATATCCACCATAGGTATAGCTTCGGGCCAACGTGTAAAACGGTCGACGCAAGTCAGTAGATATCTAAAGCCATCAGCATAAGGTAAGGGTCCGACTATGTCTACGTGGACATGATCGAATCGCTCGGTAGGTTCAGTGAACTTTCAGAAAACTGGGGTGTTATGACGTGAAACTTTAGCAGTCTGGCAACCCTTACAGGTACGACACCATCTAGCAATATCTATATTCATGCCCTGCCATACAAATCGGGTATTAATCAAAGGTTTGGTAGCTGTATGCGATGGATGGCCTAAACCGTGCAGGTTTAAAAAAACTTTTCGGCGAAATTTCGCGGTAAGGTACGGCCGGTTGTGTCCCGTGGACACATCACACCAGATCAATTGATTATCGAACGATTTTAATAGTTTGAATTCATAGTGGATGTAGTCGAGTGTCTCAAACGCGTGAATTCCGCGTCATTAGCTTGGTCGAGACTTAACTCTTTATAGTCTATCGCTGGTCCATCATGTATCGCTGAGACTGATGGACGTGACAGTGCATCAGCGACGAAATTTGTCTCTCCTTTTACATATCTAATATCAGTGGTGAATTCAGCGATGAAAGCTAAATGACGTGTTTGTCGTAGGGACGCGCGCTCAGTCACGGATGACATTACGAATGTTAACGGTTTGTGATCTGTATTAACGAAGAAATTTCGTCCTTCTAAATTGTGTCTGAAATGTTTAATTGTAGCGTATACTGCCAAAAGCTCACGATCGAACGAGCTGTAGCGTGTCTCTGCTGGGTTCAGCTTCTTGCTGAAAAACGAAAGTGGCTGCCACATACCGTTTAAAAATTGCTGCAAAACGCCACCGACGGCGACATCACTAGCGTCGCACGTGATGTTAATCTGAGCCGTAGAATCTGGGTGCACCAGAAGCGTAGCGTTTGCCAATATCTGTTTTGACTCAGAAAATTCCACTTCAAATCGAAATTTGACTTCGGTGACAGTCTGGTATGTCCTTCGTTGGCAGCTGTCAGTAGATTATTGAGTGGTGTCAACTTCGCGGCGCAATGCGGTATGAAACGGTGGTAGTAATTCACCATTCCCAGATATCTACGCAGTGCTCGTTGCTTTTTGGGTTTAACGAAATTAACAATCGCGTCAACGGCGCTGGGTTACGGCGAAATTCTTTCGGCGCAAACGTGGTGACCTAGAAAACTTAATTCAGTTGTACCGAACTGACACTTTTCAGGACCAATGATAATTCCGTATTCAGATAGTCGAGCAAAAAGAATTCGTAGATGTTTCTTATGCGTTTTATGATCTGGGCTGGTTACCAGTAGGTCATCCAAATAAACAAAAACGAAATCAATTCGGCGTGTAACATGGTCTATAAAGCGCTGAAACGTTTGACCAGAATTTCTTAGACCAAACGGTGTTCTAGTGAAATTAAACAAGCCAAAAGGTGTAGTAACGGCAGTCTTGTGTACGTCGGACGGTTCCACCGGAATTTGGTAATAAGCCCTGACCAAGTCGATCTTTGAAAATTTTTCTATAACCTCAGCCCGGATTACTTTTTTTCAAATCTGAGGATAAGGCAGGAAGGGGGGATGATCCAGGCGAATTTGAAAAATTCAGGCAGGGTGGGCACATGGGGGTTTTAACAAATATTTATTTTTAGGGTTTTTTTTTATTTAACGCAGTAGCCTCTGTGGACGTTTATTTACCGGCGGGGAAGGACAAGGCCAATTTGATTTTTTTGCCAGGGGGTTTTTGCCAGGGGGGGGGGGGTGTGGGTGGTTCAAAACAAATTTGAACAAAAAAGTAGGGGGTGAAGGCAAAATTTTTTTTTTTTTTTCTGTAATTTCTGTCTGGATTACTTTTTTTATCAAATGGGAGGGTAAGGCAGGAAGGGGGGGATGATCTAGGCCAATTAAAAAAATTCAGGCAGGGTGGGCACTTGGGGGGGGGGGTTAACAAATATTTCTTTTAAGGGTATTTTTTTTATTTAACGCAGTAGCCTCTCTGAATTACATTTCTTTAGTGGGGATAGTCAGGCCAGGGGGTGGGGGGGGGTGGCGTCAAGGCTAATTTAATTATTTTTTTCAAGGGGGGGGGGGGTTCAAAACTAATTTAAACAAAAAAGTAGGGGTGCCAAGAGAATTTTTCTTTTTGTCTATGACCTTCGTTCGGAATACATTTTTTCGAATGGGAGGGTAAGGCGGGAATGGGGGTGAATCATAGCCTTTACAGCGGAGGCATAGTCGTCGATACACCTTTCTAAATTATTTTACTCCTAACACTTTTCATAAGTGCCCACTTATGACTGTATTTGACCAGGCTTGGGGCCAAAGTACTTGGTACTTCGGTACTCGAGTACCGATTTTTCAGTACTCATCGGTACTCAGTACTCCTACTTTTGAAAAGTACTTGTACTCGTACTTGTACTCAAGTACCTTTAAAAATGGAAGTACTTTTAACGAGTACTTACGAGTACTTTACGAGTACTAGTCATCCTAAATTGATTTAAAATAGCTCACAGACAAATCATAACTCATTATAGTGGGATATGGAACATTCAGTTAATGATTCGTTTACCATTCATCCTTTCAGCTATTATATTGAAAAATGATTTAATTAACACTTTGAAATTATTTCAAAACTAGTCCAATTACCAACATCAACTTATACCAAGTGCAACTTTTTTATGTTGATAATTGCTTGTTCTGCCTTGTATATTACTAGCATCCGCGTGTAGTTTACAAGATAATTGAATAGCTATTCTTAAACAAAGACATGAGACGTGTCCCTGGAAAGCATGAATACATGTTGATAATTATACTAGTATAACATCTACAGGTGACTATACTATTATGGTAAGACTAGTAGTCATCAGGTCATTGAAGGGGGAGGCGTGATGTCAACAATGATGTCGCGCCATTTTATAATCACACTTACAACACCTCTCTCTTCGCAGCTAATCCCCAGCAAACACGAGGCATTGAAACAATAGTGGAATAATGTTGGGCCAACTTTGAAGACGGTGTACCAACATCACCACAGGTTCAATGCAATGTGTTTGTTGAGACAATCAATGGTATTTGAATAATATTTAAACAATATTGGCCCGACACGGTGTGGACTGAGATTATGTAAGACTGCCATAGCTCATACAACTCTGTACCAATGTTGTGAAAGTACCAAAAAACCCGACCGCGACAACGCGTCGTCTTGTTTACAGTGACTTTACAATGCCGGGCCAACGTCCAAGACATCGGGCCAAGGATTATCCAGCATAGTACCGAGAATTACATAGGATTAACACCTGATATAGCAGTACTGTTCAAACAAAGTTGACCAAAGTAATTAGAAGGCAAACATCACCCTTTAACTGCGGGACGCCACTATTATTTATATAACATTATTACAAATCATTTATTTTAAAGCGGTCCATCCAAAAAAAATCGGATCGCTGTGCATACTAAAAACAAGAACGAATTAAAAGTAGACGAAATGGTGTACAAGTTTACCATAAACGTCAGGTGACTAGCAAACTAAACAACCCTAAAATGTACAATATCATTGTGTCAGATCACCAGTAAGCAGCAGGTAGGTCAATTTTTTTTTTCAATATCGTCATTATATATATAGTTGTCATATGAAGCTCGAAATTGAGTCAGCAATTATAGCTGCAATTGAAAGAAAAATATAATTGAACACGTTATTGTCGCGTTAAAGGTGTGAGGTTACATAAGAGTCAATTGTAGGCATACGGCAGCGTTATATAACCCCTTCCGTCCCCAAAATTTGATGACGGACCGAGTATAAAAATAGACACAACAGGACGTGCTCCTCCTATAAATCGCATGAAAAGATATTTTTAAACGAATAATATGCTAATATATCAGCGTATGCCCGGGCTGAATCTTGTACGGATTCACCTGTATTATGGTAATACATTTGATTATAATTTTATCACGGTCATCAGCAACTAAAGTTTGTCTGTTATCGCAAAACAATTCTGCCGTGCAAAGCCCGTGCAAAGCCAAAACGCAGTTCTGTCTAGTTTACAGGTGAGCAGATACTGCCTTTTGGATTTTCGGGGTAGAATTTTAATCCGTGTAGGCCTACCCTTATAATAGCCTTGATCTTTTCCATGACACAATGTGTGTTCAGGAACTTCAGGCTCATTCAAACGTTTATTTTAGTGGCGGCCAAATGTTGGCGGCAATGGCCCAAACATTTACCACCTTTAGGCCTACTGGGACATGGCATCAGATATGCAATATATCTATGATATAGGCCTGTCCCATAAAATATTATTTTAACCACTCATATATATCTATTTATGTGGCCCGACCTGGCAAAATGAGTCGTAAGTTGCATGTTTAGATATTGGAGTTATTAAGATATCCTGAACCTACACAAAATTACCTTGAAAATGGTATATCACACAACTCTGTAGCGTGTTCAAATGTTGGCGGCAATGGCCCAAACATTTACCACCTTTAGGCCTACCGGGACATGGCATCAGATATGCAATATATCTATGATATAGGCCTGTCCCATAAAATATTATTTTAACCACTCATCTATTTATGTGGCCCGACCTGGCAAAATGAGTCGTAAGTTGCATGTTTAGATATTGGAGTTATTAAGATATCCTGAACCTACACAAAATTACCTTGAAAATGGTATATCACACAACTCTGTAGCGTGTTCAACTCCGAAAAATTGACTCCACAAACTCAGAGAAATATGAATTCTGCAACTGCGTCATTTTGAGAAAATGGCATTTGAAATTCAAAAAGGCAATTTTTAAACTTTTGGAAAATATGACACAATTGTATTAAAATAAAATAAATAGAATAAATATTCATTCCCACCCCATTTTCTTAATAATAATAAATTTACATTTTGTAAATTTTAAAAGAATATGCCAAATATTTTCATAGTCAGCTCATGATTTTTTTCACTGCATGAATAGTTCCTACTTATTAGCGAATGTTGCTATGGCAACATGCACATATAAATTATTATCACTAATTGTAGTGTAAATGAGACTAATATTACAATTACAGGTATATTTATTAAAACAAATTTGACATGTACATTCATTTCTATGCCAGACAATTTTGGGATTCGAAAGTAGTCATATGAAAATAAATGTAAAAGCGTATGTAAAAATAGAAAATAGGTCAAATCAAGGTCAATTTGGCTTGTGCCCTAGCATCGTTTGCCAAAATGCGACTTAATAAAACTCATTTTGCCAGATCGGGTCACATATAGCAACATGAAGTAACATATATTATAATCAATTACATATTGAAAAAAATTATGTAATTAATCAGAGTTTACAATCAAAGTACTCGGTACTTGTACTCAAGTACTTTTTAAAGTACTTGTACTTGTACTCAAGTACTTTTGAAAATCCAGTACTTGTACTTGTACTCGTCATTTTTTCAAGTACATGTACTTGTACTCGAGTACTATTGTTCAGTACTCGCCCCAAGCCTGTATTTGACTTGGTGAAATTAAATTCAGTGGAAATGTACTGTACATTTTCGCAAATTTCTGATTTCGGGACTTTTCGAAAGTTTAGAATTCACGAATTTCCTTTAGTAGCGCTATTGTAATAATAACTTTCGCAAGATTCTTGAATTCGTGAAAATTAAAATCTTGCGAATATTACCAGATCTACAGTATATTGTAGACCTACAAGAGAGTCATTTAGAAAAATACTAAAAGGTGGCAGTGGGGGTCATTTTTTTCTCATATCATATTATCTGATATCCATTAAATATCCCTGATTTCGGTGTGGCGCTTTATTCATGTGCAGCTATATATAGCTCCAGTGCCTGAAACAGGCTTCGGAGAGGACGACACGGCTACAGTAGGCCCTATATATCTTCACGTAACTATATTTGGGAAAAAAGTCAAAATATTAAAAAAATAGAAAAAACAAACAGCACATGCGCGCCTAATATTTTTTTTACCGGCACATGCATCCGTATATATTGGTTATTTAAATTGAACCCTGTGAACCACCTTGTCTGATGTCAGTAGACCCTGATTCATTTTAGAATTATGGACTCATTATAACCTATTAGTAAAAAAAAAACTAGTCCACCTGCAGATGTGTCAAAATTGGTCTCAAGTTAAATTAGGCCTAGTCTATATCTTGAAGTTTTAAAAAATTATGAGCATGAAATGCACATCAAAAAATTGCAAAACTAGGTCTATAAGCCTCCTAGTCTACATTAAAAAAATATTTGGCAAAAGAAGGGGTGCCCAATGCCCATACTTGCCTCGTGGCCCAACTTCCCTCCCTCTCCCGTAGGGCCTATAGGCCTACAGTCCCCCACTACAGTCACGTTAGCTGTTGTCACTGTCACTCCCTGTTGACAAATCCATGAAATCGGAAGATCCAATTAGCCTCTGAATCGCAAATTTAGTGGCAATATTTTTTTTTTATAAAGTAGTAAATGTTACATATATTATATTTATCCATATTATTGATTTTTCCGACTGTCACTTGCCCGTTTGCCAGCGTACAGCTTCTAGCTGTCTGTCACTGATACCGCCGGTTCGCTCAAATGTGCTGTCACTCCTCACTCGATCCATCGGTTGACAAACAATCGGAGGCAATCGGCGAGTCGGTTACTTGTACAGTTTTGCTATTTTACTTCATAAAATACGACGTTAGAAGTATAATTTTCAATGTGAATTTGTTTATTAAACATTTATTTCACTAAAATGAGGTGATGGTAATGTTGTCATCCATTGTAATGATTATTTTGGCATGTTTTCTGAACCGGTACCGACACGGCTTCTCTATAACATGTAGTTTTTTTAGGCTGTGTTTGGGAAATGTACTCCCCCAAACCGGCATCTGGCTCGCCCATGTAGTAACACTTCCGGTTTAGTACTGTCAAGTATACAGCCAATGAGAGTGGAATATCTCGTTATTATAATATCTTGATTATCGAACGATTTTAATAGTTTGAACTTCATAGTGGATGTAGTCGAGTGTCTCAAACGCGTGAATTCCGCGTCATTAGCTTGGTCGAGACTTAACTCTTTATAGTCTATCGCTGGTCTATCATGTATCGCTGACACTGATGGTCGTGACAGTGCATCAGCGACGAAATTTGTCTCTCCTTTTACATATCTAATATCGGTGGTGAATTCAGCGATGAAAGCTAAATGACGTGTTTGTCGTAGGGACGCGCGTTCAGTCACGGATGACATTACGAATGTTAACGGTTTGTGATCTGTATTAACGAAGAAATTTCGTCCTTCTAAATTGTGTCTGAAATGTTTAATTGTAGCGTATACTGCCAAAAACTCACGATAGAACGCGCTGTAGCGTGTTTCTGCTGGGTTCAGCTTCTTGCTGAAAAACGAAAGTGGCTGCCACATACCGTTTAAAAATTGCTGCAAAACGCCACCGACGGCGACATCACTAGCGTCGCACGTGATGTTAATCTGAGCCGTAGAATCTGGGTGCACCAGAAGCGTAGCGTTTGCCAATATCTGTTTTGACTCAGAAAATGCTGACTCTGCATTTTTATCCCACTTCAAATCGAAATTTGACTTCGGTGACAGTCTGGTATGTCCTTCGTTGGCAGCTGTCAGTAGATTATTGAGTGGTGTCAAATTCGCGGCGCAATGCGGTATGAAACGGTGGTAGTAATTCACCATTCCCAGATATCTACGCAGTGCTCGTTGCTTTTTGGGTTTAACGAAATTAACAATCGCGTCAACGGCGCTGGGTAACGGCGAAATTCCTTCAGCGCAAACGTGGTGACCTAGAAAACTTAATTCAGTTGTACCAAACTGACACTTTTCAGGACCAATGATAATTCCGTATTCAGATAGTCGAGCAAAAAGAATTCGTAGATGTTTCTTATGCGTTTTATGATCTGGGCTGGTTACCAGTAGGTCATCCAAATAAACAAAAACGAAATCAAGTCCGCGTGTAACGTGGTCTATAAAGCGCTGAAACGTTTGACCGGAATTTCTTAGACCAAACGGTGTTCTAGTGAAATTAAACAAGCCAAAAGGTGTAGTAACGGCAGTCTTGTGTACGTCGGACGGTTCCACCGGAATTTGGTAATAAGCCCTGACCAAGTCGATCTTTGAAAAATTTTCTATAACCTCAGCCCGGATTACTTTTTTTCAAATGTAAGGATAAGGCAGGAAGGGGGGATGATCCAGGCGAATTTGAAAAATTCAGGCAGGGTTGGCACATGGGGGTTTTAACAAATATTTATTTTTAGGTTTTTTTTTTCATTTAACGCAGTAGCCTCTGTGGACGTTTATTTACCGGCGGGGAAGGACAAGGCCAATTTGATTTTTTTGCCAGGGGGTTTTTGCCAGGGGGGGGGGGGTGTTGGTGGTTCAAAACAAATTTGAACAAAAAAGTAGGGGGTGAAGGCAAAATAATTTATTTTTTTTCTGTAACTTCTGTCTGGATTACTTTTTTTATCAAATGGGAGGGTAAGGCAGGAAGGGGGGGATGATCCAGGCCAATTAAAAAAATTCAGGCAGGGTGGGCACTTGGGGGGGTTTAACAAATATTTTATTTAACGCAGTAGCCTCTCTGAATTACATTTCTTTAGTGGGGATAGTCAGGCCAGGGGGTGGGGGGGGGGGGGCTGGGGGTGGCGTCAAGGCTAATTTATTTATTTTTTTCAAGGGGGGGGTTCAAAACTAATTTAAACAAAAAAGTCGGGGTGCCAAGAGTATTTTTCTTTTTGTCTATGACCTTCGTTCGGAATACATTTTTTCGAATGGGAGGGTAATGCAGGAATGGGGGTGAATCATAGCCTTTACAGCGGAGGCATAGTCGTCGATACACCTTTCTAGTTTATTTTACTCCTAACACTTTTCATAAGTGCCCACTTATGGCTGTATTTGACTTGGTGAAATTAAATTCAGTGGAAATGTACTGTACATTTTCGCAAATTTCTGATTTTGGGACTTTTCGCAAAGTTTAGAATTCACGAATTTCCTTTAGTAGCGCTATTATAATAATAACTTTCGCAAGATTCTGGAATTCGTGAAAATTAAAATCTTGCGAATATTACCAGATCTACAGTATATTGTAGGCCTACAAGAGAGTCATTTAGAAAAATACTAAAAGGTGGCAGTGGGGGTCATTTTTTTCTCATATCATATTATCTGATATCCATTAAATATCCCTGATTTCGGTGTGGCGCTTTATTCATGTGCAGTTATATATAGCTCCAGTGCCTGAAACAGGCTTCGGAGAGGACGACACAGCTACATAGACAGGGATATATCCTAACCAATCTAATAAACATGTCTGTCAAACTTTTCTCAACGGTTTCTATTGTATTTTTTCCCGTAGATTTCAAATCTGCCAGATACCATTCGAGATTTTGCATATTTAATTAGCCAATTTGCATATTTCCAAAATGGCCGCCGAAAAAAAAGTAATCGGCTATCAATACATTTCCGGCAATCCTACAAATGTGTTTTTTGGCCCAAAGCTCGGGTTTTGAGATCCCATAATGCAATTTTGACGACAATATTAATTTCGGGGTCATTGGAAGGTCATAGGTCACGTGACCATCGAAGAACAATATCCAACATTCACGTTTTAGCAAAAAGTGCACAACTTGACCTTTTTTGGATAAAATGATGGTTTGAATGCCTGACTACTTCAGTAGGCATTATTACAACAATATCTATCAATTATTATATCTACCAGCCACCAGCATAAGTACAACCGTTCATATCACCACTGACAAATTTACTCCAATATACAACTATGTCAACCATGCAAGTGTATTTTTAACCGCTAGAGCACTGAGCTATTCAATTTGAATTATCAGTCAATTGAAGTTGTGTATCGCGGTAGACTGAAAATGTATGTGATTTGTGAAATTTAAGTTTCAACATATATCAGTGTTTCAAGATTGAAGGCATATTATAGTTTTGACAAATGGTTATCAGGGGTTATATAGGTGTAGCTGTGGCGCCCTCTCCAAGGCCGTGGATTGATGTATTTGCTTTACCCGAAAAATTCAACATGGCGCTGACTGAGAGCGGTTTCGACCCCAAGGTCCGAAAAATGTCCAAAACTTTTTAATGACTGTGCGACTTCTTAGCTGAGCATGCGCACAAGGAACTGAAATGTTACTGATTTAAAAAAATATATTTTAGACCTGATTATTGAGCGATATTTTCCGATATGACAAGTCCAAAGAAATGTCTCACGATTTTGTACGCGGTCAATCTGTGGCTGAAACCTGTTTCAGCCACTGGAGCTAATTATTACAAGTGCTAAGGGACGCACCATTTGATATCTGATTGATCCAATGCTGTTTTAATGTTAGGCCAACGTCTGCGACGCTGGCCCAACATTGAACCAACATTAGATAAATGTACAATGTTTGAGAGAAAGTCCTCCTGCCCAGCAAACACAAGACATTTGTATAACATTTATACAATGTCGGCCCAACGTCTGCGACGTTGGTCCAACATTGCATAAAGTCATACAAATGTTTTGTGTTTATTGGGTGACAATACAAGCTTGGGGGTCAAGCAGTTTCCAAATCCCCGCAGTAATACAGTTAGTTTGTTTGCAAGCCAGCGACCAAGTAGGGGAAAAGGTCAAGGGCTTTGAATTATTAACTCATAGATGTCGCTGAAGTATATATGAACTTGCTGTGATTTGAGAACTTGCTCTTAATGAGGTTTTGGGTTTGAAACGTATATTTATTATTATTATGAAATATAGCTTTGGCCTACCCACGGGCACTATTGCCTTCTAAAAGGATCCTTGTCCCTCGAATTTTAACAATTGACTACACCTTTTTGGTTAGATTGGTATATATGTTTTGAATCAAATTGTACAAATGTACGTCATTTTACCCACATGAAGTTGTGGGTTGTGGTAGCGCTTTGAGATTGACATACTTAATGCACCAAATTACATACTGTAGATCTGGTAATATTCGAGAGGTTTTAATTTTCGCGAATTTCGCGAGCATGACAAATTCGCGAATGCAAGAATAATAATAGCCCTACTAAAAAAAAGCGAGTTCTAAGCTTTGTGAAAAGTCCCAAAATCAGAAATACTCGAAAATTAAAACACGCGAAAATTACGAGATTTACAGTATTGTGAATACAAATCATGAAATGAACAACGGTATAATTCATCATAAAAAGGCCGTTATGAGCTCTTATTTCTGATATTATACTTCGGTCTTTCTAAAGTCAGTTCTTTTTCATTCACCTCGAGCTGGGAATTGTAGCACCTAGGGAATGAAAATAAGACGAGCTAATTGGAGCTAGAAGGGTTAACTATTGAGAATAACACTAAATAACTGAAGCTAGGAGGGTTAATTATTGAGAATAACACTAAATAACTGGAGCTAGAAGGGTTAATTATTGAGAATAAAACTAAATAACTGAAGCTAGAAGGGTTAATTATTAAGAATAACACTAAATAACTGGAGCTAGAGGGGTTAATTATTGAGAATAAAACTAAATAACTGGAGCTAGAAGGGTTAATTATTGAGAATAAAACTAAATAACTGGAGCTAGAAGGGTTAATTATTAAGAATAAAACTAAATAACTGGAGCTAGAAGGGTTAATTATTAAGAATAACACTAAATAACTGGAGCTAGAAGGGTTAATTATTGAGAATAAAACTAAATAACTGAAGCTAGAAGGGTTAATTATTAAGAATAACACTAAATAACTGAAGCTAGAAGGGTTAATTATTAAGAATAAAACTAAATAACTGGAGCTAGAAGGGTTAATTATTGAGAATAAAACTAAATAACTGGAGCTAGAAGGGTTAATTATTGAGAATAAAACTAAATAACTGTAGCTAGAAGGGATAATTATTAAGAATAAAACTAAATAACTGGAGCTAGAAGGGTTAATTATTGAGAATAAAACTAAATAACTGGAGCTAGAAGGGTTAATTATTAAGAATAACACTAAATAACTGGAGCTAGCAGGGTTAATTATTGATAATAACACTAAATAACTGGAGCTAGAAGGGTTAATTATTGAGAATAAAACTAAATAACTGGGGCTAGAAGGGTTAATTATTAAGAATAAAACTAAATAACTGGAGCTAGAAGGGTTAATTATTGAGAATAACACTAAATAACTGGAGCTAGAAGCGTTAATTATTAAGAATAAAACTAAATAACTGTAGCTAGAAGGGTTAATTATTGAGAATAAAACTAAATAACTGTAGCTAGAAGGGGTAATTATTGACAATAACACTAAATAACTGTAGCTAGAAGGGTTAATTATTAAGAATAACACTAAATAACTGTAGCTAGAAGGGGTAATTATTGAGAATAAAACTAAATAACTGGAGCTAGAAGGGTTAATTATTAAGAATAAAACTAAATAACTGGAGCTAGAAGGGTTAATTATTGAGAATAAAACTAAATAACTGGAGCTAGAAGGGTTAATAATTGAGAATAACACTAAATAACTGGAGCTAGAAGGGTTAATTATTGAGAATAAAACTAAATAACTGTAGCTAGAAGGGTTAATTATTGACAATAACACTAAATACCTGGAGCTAGAAGGGTTAATTATTGAGAATAACACTAAATACCTAAGAATGGCCGTGAAGCTGAGCCTCGATACTTTTTTGCTTAACCCTTACAGCGCGGGGACCGTCTTTAGACGTCAGATTCTGACGTCTAAATTGGATTTCCGCACTGTAAGAGCTAAACGAGACTTACCGATACAAGAGGTACATTAATCGATGATATATTTTGTAAGTTATCTTCAAATACTGTAAATATACTTCTGGTATCCTTTCTGATAGATTATCTGACCACCAGCCATATTTTGCCAGCATAAATTTACATCCCCGACATAAAAGAAATGATAAAGTTGTTATTGTACACAAACACAAACATACCCAGGATTCCATAAATAACTTCAAGCAAGAACTACACACATCTAATATACTTAGTAAATTAGACTTAAGTCTAGATGCTGAATCCTAATAACAATTTTTTTTATTTTCGATAATTGCATTGCCGAAATGAAAGACAAACACTTAAAAAACAAAACAGTAAAGTTCAATGAATATAAACATAACACAAGGAATCATAAAGTCAATAAAGTTCACAAACAAACTATATAAAGCTATGCGTATGTATGATCCGGAATCTAATGAATTATCTCCTATCAAATCAAACCTTCGTAGTTATAACAAAATACTTAGAAGTCTAATTAAAGAACCGAAACAATGTTATTATAAATCTAGTTTACAAAAGTTCAAACATGATATCAAACAAACTTGGTTAACTATAAGCAGCATATTAAATACAAAGAAGCACACTGATATCCCAGATTTTTTCACGTGAAACAAAACAATTTTTGGAAATAAGACGGAAATTGCAAATCAGTTTAATTTATTTTTTACAAATATTGGTCCTGAACTCATAATTTTAGATTATTTGGAAAATAAAACCAGCTGTGGTGTAGATGCTATTTCCAATTCTTTGTTAAAATCTATCAAATCGCTAATTGTCCAACCAATTGCTGTTTTTAATAATCAAATGTTAACGACGAGAATTATTCCAGATAAACTAAAAATCGCCAAAATTGTGCCATTATACAAAAAGGGTGACAATACACTTTTTTCTAATTATAGACCTATATCTATTTTACCATATTTATCTAAAATATTCGAAAAAGTTATTCACTCACAACTCTATGCCTATTTTGAAAATAATAAATTACTCTATAGCAGTCATCATGGCTTTAGACAAGGCCATTCAACTGAATTGGCTGTTTTGGAATTAATAAATAAAATTACATTTTGATGCTAGAAAAGAAGGTCCCGGTTGGAGTATTTTTGGACATGTCAAATTAAATCATGATATATTATTACATAAACTTTCGTATTTAGGTATTTCTGGTATTTCTCAAGATCTTCTAGCATCATACCTTTCAAATAGGCAGCAATATGTAAGTTTTGACAATCAAAATTCCGAAATGGCACAAATTATGACAAGGGTTCCCCAAGAATCAATTCTAGGTCCCCTTCTTTTTCTAACATACATTGATGATTTTGTGAATACAAGTACACTTTTCAATTTTATCCTTTTTGCTAGTGATACTACAATCATCAGTAAAATTGATGCAAAAAAATATAAATCTAATTAACAAAGAATTAGATAAAATTATTTTTGTGGCTTGAACTTGATAAACTATCACTAAACATTTAAAAATCCAAATGTATGTTTTTCCGGCAGAGTCAAAAATCAATTATTTATCCAACAATAGCTATAAATGGTGTTGACTTTGAAAAGGTTGGTAATTTTAATTTTCTTGGTTTAAAAATTAACATGTCAACTATATTGCTAGTAAAATATCACGTTATATCACGTTGTATAGGATTATTTATGATATTAAGGTTTCTTTGCTGCAGAAAAAAGTTTTAATGATCATTACGTTTAGTAAGCTTTTCGCTCATTCAGAACCTTTATTTAAATAATTCTCTATGATAAAATTCGAAGACATGGTAAAAATTTTGAAAGTAAAATTGTATTATCGTTACCTTAATGAATAGTTACCTTCTTATTTTCTAACATTGATATTTGATAAAAATTCACATAATTACTACACCACAAGCAATGATCTATATATCGATTTTCGTATTAAAAAATAATTTGTAAAAAAATGTATTGCATATCGTATTGTACCTACTATTAAATGTGGTCCTCTCATCATAAAAGTGAATTATTTACACACAATCTCTCTGGTTTAGTGATCCATATGAAACGTTATTTTATTGATAATTATTCGAATACCTGTAATTTAGACAATTGTTCTGTTGTTCGTATGAGTAGTTTTGTTTTAGTATTATGTACACATTATAACTTAATTTGCTCTCATGTACTTTTATTAAGTCATATATTGATCTATTCTTAAAATCAATACTAGAATGATATAAAATAGGCCTTTTCTATAAATAGCTATTTATATTATCGGGTGGTTTCTACGCTAGCGACCTAAAGTTTATGTAGAAGTCTCCTGATTTTCTACAACTGCTTCTTTATATGTTTGTACTATCAACTTCTGTAAAAAATCGAATAAATTTGTCTGAGTCTGACTATAAACAATTTATAATAGCCATAGACCCAGAACATAGGTATTCAAATGAAGCGAAAAGAGCTAACTAAGATATTTATGATGATCTCAAATTGAAAATAACCCTTTGCCCTCCATGGTTTATTGAAAAATATTTCAGCTCTGGGGTGGTAATGGTAGACTCAGGATGTTCATAGAAAAAAATATAGAAAAATGGACCTGCTGTTTGTTTATCTAAATCAATCGTATTATTCAGGTACAATAAAATATGTGTACGCCTATGTATTTTACTAAACACAATGTTATTTTGGCTTCATTTTATTAATAGAAAAAATGAGATTTTACCTGAGCATGTGCAGCTATAATCAGCTCCTCCTAGGCTGCTTGGCGTTGTAATGGTAGACTGAGGATGTACCGTCACATACATGCATAGCAGGATAATCTGCAGGTATACAGGTATAGGCAAATGACAACGTGCTATTTATCCCTTGAACGTTGACTGTCTAACGCCCGAGGTCAAATGAATAAATACTGAGGCGGTTCATTCGAGTGTGTCATGGGGAAGGACAGGACTCGTTCATTAATTCATTCGACACCTGTTGTATTTAAAAAAGGAGCACTACGTGCTGACAAAAGGATCAATTACAGAGGCTCAAAAAATGATCAATTAGAGAGGCTAACAAACTGATCAATTATACATGCTGACAAAATGATCAGTAAACTGTTATACATGCTGACAATATGTTTAATTCAACAGTCTGACAAAATGTATGATCAATTATTCAAGCTAACAAAATGATCAATTCGATCGGCTAACAACATGATCAATTAGACAGGCTGACAAAATGATCATTTATACAGGCTCAATCAGATCATTTTTATATAGTCATACATGATATAGTTATTATTTCAAGTTCATCTTAGGGTAAATATTAAAGGGACTGGCCCATGCTAAAATCATTAAAAAATCGGTGATTTTATTTTGGGTTCCTAATATGACCATATGATATAAACATGTCGAAAGACTAAAACTGCAATTTTTGTGCTGCGCATTCACCAGTTAGGCTAGATATAGACGACGAAATTCCTGATTTCTAATTATTGACAACCAATAGGAAATGCGGGAATTTCGTCTTTATATCTAGCCTAACTGGTGAATGCGCAGCACAAAAATTATAAAAATTTGCAGTTCCAGTCTATGTACATGCTTACATCATAATGGTCATATATTGAGAACCCGAAATAAAATCACCGATTTTTTTATGATTTCAATCTGGGCCAGTCCCTTTAATTTACAAAATGTTTTTCAGACACATTTTTTTCAGAGCACTAGATTTCAAAAGAATCTCGTATGAAAATATTTATTTCAATAAATAATTCAGCCTCCCCACACGCCACACAGTTTACATGTATTATCGTGGATGTAAATAGATGCAGTCAATCACCAGGAGATGCCCCGGGGGAGACGCCAAGCGAAAACACAGACGAAAGCAAAAAACTGACACGGAACCAGCGACCCGTGTTTGTCAAACCTGTCGTCGACATAAGTAAAACGTTTACATATAACGGTATATTCTCACAGTATGTGTACCCAGCAAACAAATGTTTAACATTTATACAAAGAAACGAAAGTTTCTTCCCCACTAGCTCGTAAAGATTCAGTATTGTGCGAGCCTCCACGACCGCGAGGTAGCGAGCTCTGCCTTAGACCGCCAGGGCTCGAATTTCGAATAATGTGTCAGGAGAGCACTGTCATCACATTCAGCCGACCATCCTCAGGAGGTTCTCCCGGCCCGGTTTAGCCTATACAAAGGTGGCCTAAAACCCTGTGCATTTATTCTGAAGAATGGTATATAGGCTGCACACCTTTTGCAGACACCACGGCCAATTAATATCCTTTATGTCACCCACCTGATTTCGCGGTAGTCCAGTGGCGGATCCAGGAATTGACAGACAGGAGGGGCGCCGATTTTCGCAATAATTTATCCACAACACAGATGGCAATTATATGCCCTAGAGTGGTCTGGGGGCTTGCTCCCCCGGAAAATCTAAGGGCCCCAAATGACCATACTTCGTCAGAAATATGGTCGTTTTTTTTGTTTTTTGGACTCTGAACGGGGGGGGGGGCGCCGGCTGCGCCCCCTTCTGGATCCGCCAATGTAGTCGATGTCAAGAGAACAGCATTCAGTGTTTATAAACAGTAGACACCACGGCCAATTAATAATTTACCCTTTATTTTATGTCACTTACCTGATTCCGTGGGCAGTCGATGTCAGGAGAACAGCATTCACTGCCATTCAGTGTTTTAAACAGACCTCTTGACATTATGTAGATTCCACGGCCAATTAACCCTTTAACCGCCGGTGCCGCATTTTTCGGGTTTTAATTTTTTATTTGCACATTAAGTACCACATTTTAAATATAATAAAGATAAAATGTGACATCAACCGGCAAGATTTGAAAAGAGTGGACCTTCATTTTGTCAAAACTGAATAATTTTCACTCACTAGAAGTTGTGGATCGCGTCAGCGAGACACAACTTCAAGCGGGTGAAAATTCAAATTGAATAATTTGGCGGTTGAAGGGTTAAGCATGTATCCCAGACACTCCAGTCGCCATGATTATTCACATAGGGGCGGATCATGTAGGTTTTTTATGAGATATTAACACACCACAATGGTTAATTATTCAGATGTACATGTGGCTTAACATGTGAAGGCTTTAACCTTTTCAGGCCTGACTTTACATTGTCATCTTCATCCACTACAAGACGCGAATTGCTGTCGCAATTCTCGACTTGTAGTGGATGAAGATGATTTGAAGAGGGTGAAAAATTAAAGGGTTAACATTTAAATTTACCGGCACACAATACAGTTCTCTCTGTACTGGATTGGTGCTGGTGTATGTACACTGCCCACCCTGGACACTGCCATTCCGCATGTCAATATATGCAGATGGTTGACGTCATATGTCCCCCGCTCTCAATTTCATGAATTGTAGTGAGCTTGTGACTGGCCGGCTGTCTTGCTAAAAGTACCCTGATCGGCTGGCGAGAATATTATGGTGAGGGAGGGGTGGGTGTAGACAGACACCTGTGTGGAGCCCAGCAAACGCGAGGATTTGACACAATGCATTTTTAGCCTATTCAAAGGCATTTGACTATGTGGTACGTGATAACCTGTGGTATAAGCTTTTAAAACAGGGAGTCCGGGGTAAAATGTTCAATATTATGCAGAGTATTTATTCAACTGTCAAATCTAAACTGAGAGGACCAAAAATCTATTACTGACTCCTTTGAATGTACAATAGGCGTTCGACAAGGCGAGAGACATTCACCCTTTTTTTTCTCAATGTATGTAAATGATGTAGAAGATTTTTCGAAGAATAATGGATCAAATGGCATTGACATAGGCTTTATAAAGTTGTTTGTATTATTATATGCGGATGATCGCGTTTTGCTTGCTGAAATTTCTACAGGTTTACATTCAGGTCTTGATATTTTGTATAGATATTGCACTCGATGAAAATTATTTTTAAATGTCACTAGAACAAGAATATTGGTTATTAGGGCAAGAGGAAAGTTGAGTTTTAATGATAAATGGTATTATAATGGGAATGAGCTCGAAATTGTTTTCCCCGTACCTTGTATGGTATTTTCTCACACAGGTTCATTCACACAAACACATTTGATATTAGCACAGCAAGGTCGCAAAGCAATGTTTACCTTACGAAGTAAGATGAAGCGATTTGTAAATATAAATTCGGTCGTATATTGTGATCTTTTTGATAAAATGGTGATGCCTGTGCTTTCATATGGTTGCGAAATATGGTGATTTTTCCCTGCTAAAGCAATAGAACAAGTACATAAAGATCTTCGTAAAGTATTTTAAAAGTAAACGGTCCACAATGAAGGAAATTATGTATGGTGAACTTGGACGTGTACCATTGATAGTCCAGAGATATATCAGAATTGTGAAATATTAGCTAAATTTTTTAAATATAGGACAAACTCGTCTCACAAAAGTCTTCTATATTGTACAATTTAATGCACATACAAATACTCATACAATAGTAAATTGGGTATAGACGGGTCGATATGCCACCTGACCCCAAAAAAATTATAACAAAAGGTTTATCAACGGTTTTCTATCCTACTGGATATAGTGAATGACCAAAAAAAAGTCTATCAAAATCTGACCCATAAAAGTCCGAAAATCCAAGATGGCCGCCATTGGCCGTAAAAATCGGTAAAATCATTCTAAGTTGCCTAAACTTTTACAATTAAACCATGATTCTTGTTTATAATGCATGTTTTTTAAAGTTGGGGAACTTATTATTTACAATAACTTTCTGGCATTGTCAAAAATCTCAGATGTCGGTGGGAATGGGGGGCAGAATACAAGGTCAGCGGCCAAGTTAGAGGTAAAATAGGATTTTTCGACAAATAAAGGTAGGAACAAGTGTAATACTTTTTTTCGGGTATTTTTAACTAGAAAATACACTCCTTATACTATTTTCATTATTCAAGGTCATCTTCAATGTCAAAAGGTCACCCTCAAGGTCAAATAATCGAAAAGTTGATTTTTAACAAATTAAGCAAAGAACTTGTGTAATACCTCATTATTATGTGATTTTGACTGGTAGATCATGGTAGATTAACGGTATTATGTTTGTGATTCAATGTGACCTTCGAAATCAAAAGGTCAATTTAAAGATAAAATGACTAAATATATATTTGAACAAATGTCAACAAACATCATGTGTAATACCTCTTTTTGATCTGATTTTGACTGGAGAATCCATTTATATGGTATTATTTTGTTGATTCAATGACATCTTCAACATGTTCAAGATGAAAAGGAAATTCCAAGGTCACACTACATAAAATATCATTTCAATGGCAAAACGAATTTTAAGGTCAAGTGACCAAAATATGCTTTTTAATAAGTAATAACAAGTGTAATACTTATTTTTCGTGGATAAAGACCTAGTGTACCCGACCTAACCTAGCCTACTGTAAGATGTCATTTTTGGCGGGTGGATTTATGCGAACATCCACTAGAACCCCCGAAACAATAACAAAATGTTTCCAGTGATTTTGTCACCTATGGGATGTAGGCTACTTAATAATAGCAGAAAAAAAGGCGATCAAAATCTGACTACCGGAAAGGTGTTAAATCCAAGATGGCCACCAATGTCTAGAAGAAGGAAATTGCTATGAACGATGTAGTGACTAACTGCTGTTTTATGTCTACTCTAAGTATTAAGTGTCGTAATATTCACTGGCACAATGTTCTGATATCCGAATTAGGGCCCATGACCATACTACAAGCTGCATGTTTTGTATAGTGATGTAGGTATAACTTGTACAAAGCTCTTGGACATAGGCCTACATTTTAATAAGTAATAACAAGTGTAATACTTATTTTTCGTGGATAAAGACCTAGTGTACCCGACCTAACCTAGCCTACTGTAAGATGTCATTTTTGGCGGGTGGATTTATGCGAACATCCACTAGAACCCCCGAAACAATAACAAAATGTTTCCAGTGATTTTGTCACCTATGGGATGTAGGCTACTTAACAATAGCAGAAAAAAGGCGATCAAAATCTGACTACCGGAAAGGTGTTAAATCCAAGATGGCCACCAATGTCTAGAAGAAGGAAATTGCTATGAACGATGTAGTGACTAACTGCTGTTTTATGTCTACTCTAAGTATTAAGTGTCGTAATATTCACTGGCACAATGTTCTGATATCCGAATTAGGGCCCATGACCATACTACAAGCTGCATGTTTTGTATAGTGATGTAGGTATAACTTGTACAAAGCTCTTGGACATAGGCCTACATCAGTTATTGCGACCTTTTTAACGTCATTTGCTTGAATATTTGTGACACATCACAAAAAACAGCAGCATTGGTCCATATTGTGGATATTAACTTGATGTTTTTTCTAAACACATATGTTTGCCTTTCTCAAATATATATATTTTAGACCATACATGCCACAGTTGTTATGGGAACAAGGTCCAATATCCATTGAGTGGGGGTTATATCATGAAAAAGCAGTGAAATTCAAGGAATACATTTAGATTGTGTTTAAATAATTTATTTGTATTTTGTTCTTTTATTAAGCTAAAGCATGTGTTTACATTTTCCCACCACCCCTCTCCAGACATGAAAAATATCCTTAAATTCTAAGCTCTTGGTGTGCCACCTCACCCCTCTAAATTTCCCTATATGCCACAAATTAGACAACGCATAGTACCTCGTCCAGGTGTAATTTTGATTGAATAATCTAATTCTGGTAGGTCGTTAATGCTTAAGTATGCTCAAGGTGAAAAAATCAATTTAACTTTGTGAAAACGTCTTTTTTAACGAAGAAGTATAAAAAAACAAGGCATTACAAGTGGAAGGGCAGATAAGTTAAATACAAGGGAAGGCATTGAAGAGGTTTTAAAGGACAATGGAGAGGCGTTTGGCAGCGATGTGAAGGCATGGCGACGGGGAGGCGTTGAAAAGGGCAAAAGATAAGCGTTATAGGCCGATGAATAGGCGTTAAAAGGCATCGGAGAGGCACTAAAAGGCAACAAGGAGGCGGAAAATGGCAATGTAGAAGAGTGAAGGACGACGAAGAGGCGCTGAAATGCGACTGGTGTGTTAAAAGGTGTGATAAAAGGCATTAAAACAGCGTTAAATGACGATGCAGATGCGTTAAATGGGGATTGGAAAGCATTAAAAATGATTAAAAAACATTAAATGGCAATGAAGAGGCATAGAAGAGCGACTAAGATTCGTTTAAGTATGACGGGGTGCATTACTGGTGGCAGCGAGGCATTAAAGGGCAACGAGGAAGGGTTAAATGACGATGGAAAAGCATTAAAGGTCATTGGGGCGATGAAGAGGCGTTAAAGGGTAACGGGTCGTTAAAGGGTAACGGGTAGGCGCTAAAGGGTGACAGGAAGGCCTTCAATTGCAAAGAAGAGGTGTCAAAGGCCGACGCAGATGCATGAAGGGCGACAACAGATGTTAAAGTGAGCTGTGTTTGCGGAAATAAGGCGCACTGTAGAGGGGTTAAAGGGCGACGAGGAAGCGTCTAAGCGCATCACAGAGGCATCAAAGGGCAACCAAGAGGCATTTGAGAGCAACAGGGAGGCGTTAAAAGGCAACGGGGAGGCCTAAAAAACGACGAAGCGGTGCTAAAGCGCGACAACAAGGCGTTTAAAGGCGACGGAGAGGTGATAAATGGTAGGGATTAAATGTGTTATAATGCGATGGGGAGGCATAAAAATGCAATGAGTGAGTGCTAAAGGAAGACGAAGAGGCGCTAAATGGCGATGGGTAAGTGTGGAAGGGCGATTGGGAGACATTAGAGAGAATCTGGGGGCGTTCAAGAGCGACGGTAAAGCGTTGATGGACGATGGGAAGGCGTTGAAGAAGACTTTATCGAGTTAAAAATAGATATTCGTATTTGTTATACGTAATATTGTCAGCAATATGACCTTAATTTGACTTTAAAATTGACCTTGAAGGTCACCTTGAATCACAAACATAATACCGTAAAATGACTTACCAGTCAAAATCACATGAAAATGAGGAATAACATATGCTCTTAGCTTTATCTCGTAAAAATTATATTTTCAATTACTTCATCTTGAAGTTGACCTCTTAACATTGAAGATGACCTTGAATCATGAAAATAATATAAGGGATGAATTTTCTAGGCAAAATTACACGAAAAAAATGTATTACACTTGTTCCTACTGTAAACTGTTAAAAAATCCTATTTTACCTTTAAATTGACCTTTGACCTTGGATTCTGCCCCCCAGCCCCACCGCCATCTCATATTTTTAACACTGCCAGAATGTTATTGCAACTAATGAGTTCCCCAACCCCTAAAAACGTTGATTAATAACAAGAATCATGGTTTAATTGTAAAATTAGGATGGTTATACCGATTTTCACGGCCGATGGCGGCCATCTTGGATTTTCGGACTTTCATGGGTCAGATTTTGATAGACTTTTTTTTGGTAATTCACTATATCCAGTAGGATAGAAAATCGTTGAGAAACCTTTTGTTATAATTTTTTGGGGGCTCGAGTGGTTATTTACAAATATCTACCCGTCTAGTAAGTAACGTCAGGAATTTGCTTTGTTCATATGGTTTCGGCGAAGCTTGGTATAGACAAGGAGTTGGTGATGTAAATATATTTTTAGTGTTATTCAAACAGAGAGCCATTGATTTGTATCTTCACGATTGGTTTTTAAATTTGGAATATTCCAACAAAGCTTTGTTGTACAGAAATATTAAGGTTTATTTTAGACCTTATTTATACTTAACAGTTATTTCAAATATTCAACATTGATTAACGTTACCTCAATTAAGAACTCGTAATGATAAACTTCATGTAGAAACTGGTAGTTGGTGTAAGCCTAGGCCAACACCGTTTGATGAGCGTCTGTGTTTTATTTGTGACCTGGATGAGCTGGAAGACGAATATCATTTTGTATTATGTTGTCCTGCATATACAGTACTAAGATTAAAATATATATAAAAGTAATATATCAATATCATAGTATGTATAAATTTACAAAATTGTTAACAATAGAAAACAAAATTGTATTAAGACAACTGGCAGCTGTATACTATGCTTTCAAAAAAAGAACGAGATTGCTTATATTAATGACTGAAATATTCCAATCCACTGTTTTACTGTATTGTTCTATTTTCATTTTGAAATGTGCCTGACAGGCGATGCATTTGCGTTTGGTTAATAAACATGTGGGCCGGTGCTGGATCAATATTGCCCCAGGGTCTGCGACACTGGTCCATCAGTGAACCAGTATTGGTGGAGCATCTCATGTTTGCTGGGTATACTTTCGTAGATAACAGTGAATGTAATTAATCATATATATTTGTGTCATTATATTATCAATATACTTTTTCTAATTATTTGTTGGATCAATCATTTTACTTTATAACTTTAATTAGACTTCTATCATTATTGTATTTATTTTTTGTAATTGGAAAGTGACCAGTCAATTGTATTTATAAGTTGTTAGAAAAACTAGGGTCGCCCTCCTGTTAGCTGGCTGGCGGTCATTTGCTGTCTCCATGACCAACGGTGTTTTCCTAGCTGACAGAAAACGATTTTTTGAGTGAAAGAGTCTATTGTTACCTATCCATCCGTCATTCAGTTCAATCAGTTATTATCTACCAGGGCGTTGGGGTGACAAAAAAAAACTATTCCATTTTCATAAATGCTTTTTATAAATCTTCCTAAATTTGCTTCCATTTGATGTTTTGTCTCGCTACTGCAATTCACAAATTCAAGGCGTGTAAATTTGGTGGTGCCACAACGTTTTCCCACACATATTACCGCTCCTATAGACTTACATGTATTATGACCCATACGCTTGGGCCTCTCAGGGGTAGTGGTTAGCACCGCTGCCTTCCACGCCAGAGTTCGGGGTTTGGTTCCCGGTCTCGGCGGTTTAAAAGAAGCAAAAAAAAATTCTTCCCCATCCACGTGTGAAAGTCAGTATTGTGGGGAGCCTCCGTGACCGAGAGGTAGCGTGCTCGGCTTCAGACCGCAAGGGCTCAAATTTCGAATCCTTTGTCTGGAGGACAGTGTCATCTCAATCATCTCACCATCCTCAGGAGGTTATCTGGTCCAGTTTAGCCTATATGTGCACAAAGGTGGCCTAAAGCCTGATTCATTTCAGTTTTGGGCCTCTCAGGATTCTTTAAATAAAAATATCTATATAAACCTATGTATTTTTTAATCATCATGATATACTCTATCAATATAAAAATAAACAAGAACCCTGCGGTCTGAACATTATTGAGAGTATTTTTTTTGCATTAGACTGAAGTTGATATTTATTTTAAGCAATAGGCCATGTAAAATTGTAATCAAGACAAATATATTTTCCGCCAATAAGTGTTTTACATTTAAAAAAAACTTGCTAAAAATAATTAGATGCACAAGCATTATATATAACGGGCATTGCTATGTTATGTTTGTCATATTGTTGATTTTTAAATAACGATGGGCTGACTAACCTCTGGCTAATGTTTTCTGTGAAATTAACCGATCTAAAATAAAATGTATTTTTATTTTATCTTAAAAGCGGGATGTTTTCTTTGTAACATCACATAATAGCAGTAAATTGAAATACTGTGCAAGCAAATTTTTTTTTTTCTAATTTTTATTTTTTCACTTTCGTTTTGTGGTGTCTAGAAATTTGCGCTTTAAATAAAGCTAACTGACTGATTTTGTAATATAATGGCTTTTAATATCAGTTGTTCATCAGATGTTTTTTTAAAGAAAAAACGTGCCAGATATTACTTAGTGGGAAACCACACAGTGTAAAGGTTAATATTTCACCATACTTTTCCTTTTTCCATGTCAAATCGTCGCAATGATAATGTTAACTTATATATAACGGGCATTGCTATGTTTCTGTATAACCACGTGCATTGATTCACAATAACCACTGGGCCAACACTAGCCCAGCATTGGGTAATGAGTTGTGCTTGCCGGGTGATAGTTGATCACAGGCATACCACATCTATCTTTCCGTCTCTGTAGTCAGTTGGTTCGATCCTGACTTAAAAATTGATCATTTTATCAATATTGGCGCTAAGGAAGTCTGTAGTATATCAATCTTGAATAGTTTGAGCTCAAAAGAACAAATATATATCTTGAATCCTGATATATTTACAATTTAAATAGATTTAGTTCACAGTCAGAAGTGAGAAGGCGACGAGTCCTCGCGTATTACATAATCACAGTTAGCCTGGAGCTGGGTGTGTATCATGTGTATACACTGACATACACAGCCACAATTAACAAACACAGTAGCTGCTTACATTACAAGTAAGCAGATACTGCCTTTCGAGTTTCTAGCAGTATCAGCTCAGTCACGGAATGTGGGATGGCCCTTCAGTATATGACTGACCTAGATATCGTGCATGAGATTGGTCGAGATGACTTTCTCGACCAATGATGTGCCTGAGATCTAGTTCAGCCTCATTGACATTGCACTGTATCAATGTCACATGTCTGTCGTTCATGTTGAAATATCCAGAGATGCGAGTGACCTAGATGTTTTGTGTGTGATTGGTCAGGGAAGGCCATCTCGTCCAATGGTTTGCCTAAGATGTAGATCAACAGCATTAAGAATTTTGTTACCACAATATTGGCTATGGCGCCAGATGCTATCAAGACCAAGGGTTAGAGTTTCAAAGGCAAGATATATCATTGCAAAATATTGCATCTATATCATAATAAATTTACTTTAGAAAGTAGAACATCTGCCAGCTCCCCCTGTTTCAGACTCTCATTGTGGCAATTTCTTAAGATTATATTGGACTAGTTTGATGCCAAGGTAAGCATGTTCTCAGTAAAATCTATTGGCTATATACAGGGTATAAACTGATGGCTCAACACACAGCTAAAATTGACGACAGAAATCCTTATAACTCAGCAAATACACATATTTATGCTTATTCAGAAACAACGTTCAGTGGGCCTACTATAGGCTGTGTGAGGACAGAAAACTGGATCTATGGGTATTGTCGTTTTTGAGAAGATGTGAGTGATAGTCATGCATTTGGGAGACACGGGAAATGGCCACAAAAAACAGTGTACAGAATCCGTTTTGTGAACCATATTAAAACATTATTGGAATCAGTTGCAATAATCTAAGAAGGGTGCTTAAGCGTCTGACTTTTTGTTCTATTTTCACATGGAAATGTTATGTCCTCATCTACTCTCTGAGAGCTGTCTATACACGGGAACTATCGAAAGCAGCATAGTTTTTGAAGCAAGAAATGGTCACCCAATCTAAATGAATTGCTAACAAAGTGATTTCAACTTAATATTTAAACCTACAATTTGTGCTCTTGTCATTTACTTCCCTGAACAAAAGCGTGTCCTTAGTTCCAAGATTAAAATTGTGTAATCAATTTATAGATTAAAATTAAAGACGCATTTTAAAGAATAATACAGAACTAAAAGGGTAGCGAATACAACGTTCCGACACTAGAAATATCATAATATTCATCAAGGCACTAACTCTTATGCAGTTATTTATTATTCAGGTAAAAGCTCACCTTTTTGTTCAAAGAATAAAATAGAATAAAAATATAACTGACGGATATGCTACATGTTAATATTGTGAATAAGGCTAAGCTTGTCACATAAAAATGAATGAATCAAAGACCAGATTATTATTCGCATGTGGTGGTCAGTACATGTAGGTCGCTCTATCATAATAATTGCTAAAGACTATTTTGCAAAAATATTTTACACAGGTATAGGCCCAAATATAATGAAAAAGTTATCTTGACTATTATTTAAATTAATTTACTATTCAAACGCGATTAAGATGGGCATTCAAAAAATATAATAAAAAATACCTGATAATATTGTATTTGTTGGTAAAAAATTGGTTATAATATTAAATAATAAAAATTGCTGAGATCGATCTACAACATCACGTAAACACTATTTACAACTCCTATGCGGATGCAATCAATTACATCCTGAACAAGCATGCACTAGTAAAAACTCGGGTGAGGAGGAATAGAGAAAGGCAGCCATGACTGATGACATCCACCATGGTAGACAGTTGAGGTAGGCAAATGAGAGGCGCTGGATGGCGACAGGGCTGGAGGTACATAGGCAGAAAAAAAACGTTAAGACCATTTGTGCAGAGAAGTGACGTAAAGCAATGATTTACTACCACTACTACTATTTTAAATCGCCAAAACACATATTTTATTATTCTTATTTTTGGGGGATGTTTCCACACGAGTGGAACAGCAGGAATAAAAATATGTTATTTTTTCCGATATTGCAAATAAGGGACGCACCATTTGATTATTTTTGAAAAAAAATGTTTGTTTTCAAATTTCTGTAAAAAAAAATATATGCTGAAAACTTGTACATAAAAAAAATAATATGTTGAAAGATTGTGCCAAAAAAATTGTTGATAATTTTAATTGTTGATAATTTTTGAAGAGGCTCATCAAAGTGAAATTTAAAATAAACGACTAATACAAGGAATAATTGGAGCGCAAAATATTTCTAGGAACATTCTCAAGATCACTACAAGGTATTATTTAACAGTGGAATTGGACGCGGCTTTACTGATGTATTTTTTGTTTGTTTATGGTCGGCCCTTCGTCTATTAAAGAATGTGATATTTTTCTATTTTTTTGCGAATGTTTAGACCGGGTTCGGGTATTTCCGAACACCTAAGCCTCTGCACTTGATGTCTGGTGTCCCCATTTGTTTATCAGCTCCCCACGTGACATCAGTTGATGAATGAAACTATGATTGATGACGTAATTAACCACGTGCACGGCCATTCATGAATCTGGAAGTTGTACAGGAAGTTGTAGTACCCAGGGTAACTGCGGGTATACTCGAAATAGAGGGGGTAATGTCTAACACCAAGTAGGGTATAATCGAACACCCACCCATTTTTTATTCTAAAGAGAAAATAACCAGTTTAGAAGCAGGAACATGCGCAGTATACTCAAATATGATACAAATAGAATCAATGCCAATTGTAATTCGTCCACAAAAAAAAAACCCCAAAAAATATTAGGAAATCCACTGTTCGAGATTACCCGAATCTGTTAAAATATGAGATTTTTTTTCATAGTTTCCTTCATATATTATTTAAAACCACATAGTAACGTCACAACCATTTGCAGGCCTACAAATCGAAACTGTGGTGTAGGCCCTATAGGCCTAGTGTTCATAATTAGACAAAACCAAATTAATTGATGGGTCTATTTCCGAACACATCCCAAATGATAAGGCTATCATGACCATTGCCTGGCGAGCCCGGCCAATTTCATTTATGGCCGGGTATTGGCCAAGCTTCTTAGTCACGTGACCATCATGCCTGTGCTAATGAGGCCAGTGAATAATTTCCTGGGTCAAGTCATAGGAAATGCGTCAAAGGGGAAATACAATACTGTGGACAACTTTTCATCCGGGGAAGTGACCTTTCAAAAATGTCTGAAATCGGGGATTACCCTATTTTCATCTAAAAATTGCAACAAGTCACAAACATTCGCCACTGGGGCATACCAGAGGCTACATGAAGCTCGGCCACGCCGCGTAGTTTGGCTCTGGGAACCAGAGTATCATGACCCAAAATTGTTTTTTGATGTTTTTATATCTAAGAGGTGCATTGCAAGGTACATTTTCCCATATAAATAATAATTCCAGGATTGATAATACATATCATAAATAGACCATTACCTTCCGTGTAATTACCTTAATTTTTAAAGACTTGTCTACTTTACGACATTTTGAAAGTGACTTTTCAAAATAGCAAAATTAATGGATATGAAATTGGTCCATAATAACGGTGCGTGACAGAACAGTCACGCACAACGGGCAGCTCTGCCTGACACAATTTATTCATGTCTAGCCAGCAACGGGATGAAATATATTGGCAATGTTCGGAAATACCCCCCGTTCGGAAATACCCGAACCCGCTCTACCACATAGTATTCAAGTTATAGTTGTTTGCGTCCTAGTTTGAAGACAACATATCGCCTAATGATGCGTACAGATTATGCTGCTTCTAGAATGTAAGTAAGTAAGTAAAATATTTGCTTTACTTCACTTTTCGGCCAGTATGGCCATTTAAGTGAAAAATTCCAGGTATTACAATATCCCATATTGTATAGTTAAAGTAGTAAAGGAAAGACAAAGCCAATAAAAGCATGATCGTACTAAAATATTCAGTTTAAAGTGTTTGCTATGATAAGATGACGATGCTCCTGGCACCTATATGTAACGAGTCTGATGACATGTTGTAGCGCCTGCACTACAACACAGTTTAATAAGTTTAAAAATATCAGTATAAATAATGTAAAATATGAAGTTATTATAAAATGAACGACTTATCAAGTCACTATATCTCCATGAAATTGGAGTGATTGTGTAAAAACTACAAGTCTAAGTCAAAACAGTGTCATTGTCAAAACAAATATATAATATTCTCAGAAACTGAACGGCCTTGAAGGCGTGACCTTGGGTGCGAACTAGGTGATAGAAAGGCAGTTTGGTCCTGATTTTTCACTATGTCAAGTATAAAAAGTAGCGACGCTAAAACACATCTCCCGAAGTAACATTATGCTTTATGTCGCTATAAACATGACAGTCTAATAGGAATATTATCTCTTTTCATTCATATTATGTTTTTTTCACTCCGGAGAGATTGTATGTAGGCTAAAAACGACATTTATTCAACAGGGGAGCACAACTTTTAGGAGTGCTTTGTGTAAGTTGCCATGGTGACACGTGTGACCTCGTCTGTTCAAAGCCAATCATGTTGCCGTCTTGCTGCGTGTCACACCATGCACTCGGGGTCACAAGGTCAACGCATGATAGGCGCGTGGACATGTACTGTTTAGCTCATAAAATCTGTCATGTTCTTAAACTTTGTCTGCAATTTGCGTGCATATAATATAATTTTTTATGGTTTTCAGTGTTTCTATTTGCAGCTGAATATATATTAAAATACACATTGGATTTGAAATGTTATGTTATGACGCGATTCTGGCAAAAACGGGGATTTTCAAGGGGATGTCCCAACTTTTTGACATTAAATCAGTACATCGAAGTATAATCCCTTTGACAGCCCAGGCGTTGTCATCACCTAGTAGCTGTTCCGCAGTAAATGCTGACCTGTGATGACGTAACACGGTTTCTGAGAATATACTATAATACTATATACTAAAATCAAAAAAAGTAAACCCATTTAGACATGACTATGAATGACTTAAACAATGAACAGAGAAACCATTAAGTAAGTAAGTAAATGTCTTCTTTACTTCACTTTTCGGCCAGTATGGCCAGAGAAATCATTAAACCACAAAAAATTCTCAAAAATTAAAGACTTACAGTGCCCCCGCTTCTAGAATGAAAGGCGAGTCAAAATAAATATTTATTAAGTAGACCCTTGAATACAGCCGCAGTTACTGTATGTCTGTCAGAGACTGACCTTCATCAAGGTCAGTGCACGACATTTGTCAACATACTTAATTAAATATGAACTGTCACAAAAAAAATGTTTTATTTTTTTCCCAGGGACAAAAAAAATGTTTGTTTCAAGGTCGGTGCTAAAAAAAAAAATTGTGTGCTAATTTTTCAGAAAAAAAACATAACTGAAAGTAATAATCTAGGCCCCCCCCCCCCCTCCAGAAATCAAATGGTGCGTCCCTAAGAGACGCTGTACCCCAATAATCACATTATTGTAAAACTTGGAAATAATTTTAGGGACTGTTAATGGTTTTTGAACATCAAAGCAAAAGCTTATAGAAAAAATATAAAGTGGGTGCTGATAGCAGAAGCTGGAACATCTGGCTATAATTCAAAATATACAAAGCATGCAGTGAAAAAAAGAATGTCAGAACCAGTGCACACACCAAACATATAAAAACGAATCATACAGTGCAACTAACAGTACCTGCAAAACTAAAAGTAGTATTTTGTACTGGTAATAAAGCGGTGTCAGGTACGTAGCCTGAGAAACCTACCGGACTGGTTTCGTTTTTCTGAAGAGTAGAAATGGTAAGGGGAGGCACCATTCAATTTCAAGGAGGGGGGGGGGTGTCTTTAGTTTTTTTTAATAAATAATTTCGTCTCTATATCTAGCCTAACTGGTGAATGCGCAGCAGAAAAATAAAAAAAACTTTTGCAGTTCTAGTCTATGGACATGTTTACATCATATGGTCATATTAAGGGACGCACCATTTGATTTCTGGGGGGGGGGCCTAGATTATTACTTTAAGTTATGTTTTTTTTTCTGAAAAATTAGCACACAATTTTTTTTTTTAGCACCGACCATGAAACAAACATTTTTTTTGTCCCTGGAAAAAAAATAAAACATTTTTTTTGTGACAGTTCATATTTAATTAAGTATGTTAACAAATGTCATGCACTGACCTTGATGAAGGTCAGTCTCTGACATACATACAGTAACTGCGGCTGTATTCAAGGGGACACACCGGCCTGACCTGCTTCTTCAGCTCTGAGAATTGTTGGTGATATACAAGGATCTAGTAGTCATGGTGATTTTTTTTAATGTGCATCATGCCGTTTATACTAGTGTTTGAAATTTAATACTCTCCTGAAACCTAGTACCGGATACCAGTGTAAGTGGTAGGCCTACTCATACTCATGACCTTAAATACGGTATACCTTCTGTGAAGCTTTGATAACCAAATAGGTCTACTTAATAAATATTTATTTTGACTCACCTTTCATTCTAGAAGCAGCATAATCTGTACGCATTATTTGGCGATCTGTTGTCTTCAAACTAGGACGCAAGCAACTATGACTTGAATACTATGTGGTAGAGCGGGTTCGGGTATTTCCGAACGGGGGGGTATTTCCGAACATTGCTAATATATTTCATCCCGTTGCTGGCTAGACATGAATAAATTGTGTCAGGCAGAGCTGCCCGTTGTGCGTGACTGTTCTGTCACGCACCGTTATTATGGACCAATTTGATATCCATTAATTTTGCTTTTTTAAAAAGTCACTTTCACAATGTCGTAAAGTAGACAAGTCTTTAAAAATTAAGGTAATTACACGGGAGGTAATGGTCTATTTATGATATGTATTATCAATCCTGGAATTATTATTTATATGGGAAAATGTACCTTGCAATGCACCTTCTAGATATAAAAACATCAAAAAACAATTTTTGGTCATGATACTCTGGTTCCCAGAGCCACACTACGCGGCGTGGCCGAGCTTCATGTAGCCTCTGGTATGCCCCAGTGGCGAATGTATGTGACTTGCTGCTATTTTTAGATGAAAATAGGGTAATCCCCGATTTCAGACATTTTTGAAAGGTCACTTCCCCGGATGAAGAGTTGTTCACAGTATTGTATTTCCCCTTTGACGCATTTCCTATGACTTGACCCAGAAAATGATTCACTGGCCTCAATAGCACAGGCATGATGGTCACGTGACTAAGAACCTTGGCCAATACCCGGCCATGAATGAAATTGGCAGGGCTCGCCAGGCAATGGTCTTGATCATAGATATAGGGGAAATCTATGGTCATGATAGCCTGATTATTTGGGACGTGTTCGGAAATAGTCCCATCAATTATTTTAGTTTCGTCTAATTACGAACACTAGGCCTATAGGGCCTACACCACAGTTTCACAGCGAATGCGTCATTTCGAAAGGAAATACATCAATGGAGCGATTTGTAGGCCTGCAAACGGTTGTGACGTTACTATGCGGGTTTGAAAAGTAATATGAAGGAAACTATGAAAAAAATCTCGGATTTCAATAGATTCGGGTAATCTCGAACAGTGGCATTTCCTAATATTTTTTTGTTTTATATTTTTTTTTGTGGACGAATTACAATTGACATTGATTCTATTTGTATCATATTTGAGTATACTGCGTATGTTCCTGCTTCTAGACTGGTTATTTTCTCTTTAGATTAAAAAATGGGTGGGTGTTCGATTATACCCTACTTGGTGTTCGACATTACCCCCTCTATTTCGAGTAAACCCGCCGTTACCTTGGGTACTACAACTTCCTGTACAACTTTCAGATTCATGAATGGCCGTGCACGTGGTTAATTACGTCATCAATCATAGTTTCATTCATCAACTGATGTCACGTGGGGAGCTGATAGACAAATGGGGACACCAGACATCAAGTGCAAAGGCTTAGGTGTTCGGAAATACCCGAACCCGCTCTAAACATTCGCAAAAAAATAGAAAAATATCACATTCTTTAATAGACAAAGAGCCGACCAGAAACAAACAAAAAATACATCAGTAAAGCCGCGTCCAATTTCACTGTTAAATAATAACTTGTAGCGATCTTGAGAATTTTCCTAGAAATATTTTGCGCTCCAATTATTCCTTGTAAGTCGTTTATTTTAAATTCCACTTTGATGAGCCTCTTCAAAAATTATCAACAATCAAAATTATCAACAATTTTTTTTGGCACAATCTTTCAACATATTATTTTTTTATGTACAAGTTTTCAGCATATATTTTTTTTTACAGAAATTTGAAAACAAACTTTTTTTTTCAAAAATAGTCTAGGCCCCCCCCCCCTGAAATCAAATGGTGTGTCCCTAAGAAGCCAAAATAAAATCACAGATTTTTTTATGATTTTAGCGTGGGCTAGTCCCTTTAAACACCCATTCATAAAACGTTACGGTTGTTTAACCTTTTAACAAGTTTATTGAAACAGATTAAAAACAATTAAAAACGACTATGTACATTTGGAAAATAACAAAAGCTGTAATATTTAGTTACACACTTATGTGACTAGCTCACCTCCAGTAGATAGCCTATCGTTTGTGTATTGCCTTACAGCGAGCACCACCAGAATTTGAAGTGGAGGGTTTATTAGCGTGAGGTGTTGCATACCTTAAACATTATTTAAATGTATGTAAAGTTATGATGAAATTTAATGTCAGATGAGACACTCTATATTCACTTATTAAGTTATAATATTTTTGTTATTGCTACAAAATATATTAAAATTTGTCTGATTATTTAAGTTAAAAATATAAACACCCACATTTCTTCAAGTAGCAGCTCTTTAACCGTGATCCCTGACCGTGATCAGTGCATTCATGTTTACCAAACAGAACTCTACCACTTAACTAGGCAGGCTTCGAACCCACAAGTCAAACATATATGTGACCAAACCAAGTTCAAAAGTTGATATGGAAGTCACTGGTGGTATAACATGAACAGAACGATTAACAAATGCAACTTGAACTTTAACTATTTTCAACCCATTAAAGTGTCTGGTTGTCACAACACTTGATCAACCCTTTAAACGCCAAATCATCCAATTCGAATTTTCACCCACTTGAAGTTGGTGTATCGCTAACGCGATGCACAGCTTCAAGTGAGTGAAAATTATTATTATTTAATTATTCAGATTTGACAAAATGGAAGTCTAGGCATGTGCTTATAGTGAATGAATACAATCGGTACCGGCGGTTTAAGAGTTAAACCGAATCGCAAAATAAACAATTGACAGACAAAAAGTCACTTGATACATTTTCATGAATAAATTCCATTTTCCTGAACACAATAAGTAGTGGGATCTAAGAACAAGAGCACACTCGACAATAGCCCGCCGCCATTATTGAACATGAAGTCATTATTGCAGCCACAAGGTCAAATTATTGACGTAAAATGCGAAAAATGACAATTAATCGGCCATTTTGAATTCTTTTTCAGCCATTATTGAACTTGTCCAAGAACTACTTATTAGTAACATGCATAACAAATTTGAAGAGGATATGTAAAAAACTAGTTATCGCGCCCACAAGGTCAAATTATTGACGTAAAATGAGAAAAATCATAATAAATCGGCCATTTTTTTTTTTTTTTCAGCCATTATTGAACTTGTCCAAGAACTACTTATAAGTAACATACATAACAAATTTGAAGAGAATATGTGAAAAAAATTTCAAGTCATCGCGCCCACCGGGTCAAATTATTGACGTAAAATGAGAAAAATCGCAATAAATCGGCCATTTTTTTTTTTTTTCGGCCATTATTGAACTTCTCCAAGAACTACTTATTAGTAATATGCATAACCAATTTGAAGAGGATATGTGAAAAACTTTTCAAGTTTTCGCGCCCACAAGGTCAAATTATTGACGTAAAATGTGAAAAATCGCAATAAATCGGCCATTTTTTTTTTTCGGCCATTATTGAACTTTCCAAGAACTACTTATTAGTAACATGCATAACCAATTTGAAGAGGATATGTGAAAAACTTTTCAACTTATCGCGCCCACAAGGTCAAATTATTGACGTAAAATGTGAAAAATCGCAATAAATCGGCCATTTTTTTTTTTTTTCGGCCATTATTGAACTTGTCCGAGAACTGGTCATTAGTAACATGCATAACAAATTTGAAAAGGATATGTGAAAAACTTTTCAAGTTATCGCGCCCACAAGGTCAAATTATTGACGTAAAATGTGAAAAATCGCAATAAATCGGCCATTTTTTTTTTCGGCCATTATTGAACTTGTCTGAGAACTGGTCATTAGTAACATGCATAACAAATTTGAAAAGGATACGTGAAAAACTTTTCAAGTTATCGCGCCCACAAGGTCAAATTATTGACGTAAAAGGTGAAAAATCGCAATAAGTCGGTCATTTTGAATTTTTTTTCAGCCATTATTGAACTTGTCCGAGAAGTGGTCATTAGTAACATGCAAAACAAATTTGGGAAGGAAACATGAAAAACTTTTCAAGTTATCGCGCCCACAAGTAAATGTTAACGCCGACGCCGACGAACTTCAATTGCAATAGCCCACCTTTTTAAATTAAAATTAAAAGGCGGGCTAAAAATGGAGAATTAAAAAAAAAATGAAAATAGTGTTTAATTTTACTTGATATTTCCAAATAAGTAGGCTAGTTGCCTGAGACTATTCTTAGTAGCCAAAGGTCAGAACAAATTACCAATAAAGAACGTGGGAATTCAATTCTAAGACTTGTCCTCTTATATGAAATGGGCAATCGAGCAAATGTTAAAATTTAAACTTCACCATTTACAAGGGTACCACAACATTGTCATTTTCAATGGGCTCATAAATGACAAAAAGTCAACTTTTTAATTTCTGCAAATTTGAACTAGAAATGACCTTGTATTAAATAACAATACACAATACTTTTATAATGCTGTGATTAGCATAGCTTTTTTTCAAATTTTTTTCATATTTTTTTGTTACCTGGTTATAGAGAATACAATGATGCCGTTTCTAACTTCTTTAAAAATTAGGATTGTACATGAAATAGTACATATAGCTAAGAAAACGATTATGCTGGATGTTCTCTTCTATCTTCTGTACCGGCAATGCTTAATGTTGTTTGATTGTCACATCGAAGATTATATAGGTTCGTCCCCTGCTCTGACATGGTAGTTTACAGAATAGTTTGACAAAATGTTTCTGCGCCACATATTCAAGAATGCAGTATTGTGGGGAGCCTCCGTGAACGAGAATTTTTTCTCCGACTGCCAAGGTTCAAATTGTAAATGGTCAGATTCATCTTACTATCCTTGGTGGGTAATCCTGGTTCAGTTAAGTCTGTATGTGCGCATAATCAATATCCTGAGGCTCATTCATTTATTCACATGGCTATGAATGGCTACAATATAAAACAATTTCTGAAAATATAATTTAATCATCACTAAGGGGCCTGTCTAACCAAGCCTCACAACGCTACGCGAATGGGGTGCACGATGAATCGAATGAAAAAATTCCCAAGCCATAATTATAATTTTTCTCCGAATCAGCCATACGGTTCGGGGCAGGAGATACGTAGGCCTATTTGCCGACATCACTGGCATCCGAACCGATGCCGTACCTTACGTACCTGCATCATTTGATATCCATGCCATATGAGCAAAACCTTACGAATTATTTTACTTCACGTATCCCTTTTACCAATACCATATTTACGTACCAGCCGTACACTGATGCCTGAATGACCTAAACAATATTTATGCCGTTACGTTGATTCAATAATTCGATTATTCATTTTTTCTTCATCAATCCTTTGATAGGTACATTAATCATCTATTAATTCGCCCACCATTCTTTTCATCCATCCATCCTGCACAATCCATATACGTCCATCACCCCACTTACTCATGCATTCATTCATTCATTATTTATTTAATTAATTTCATTATTTATTTAATTAAATAATTCATTCAATAACCAATCCCTCTATCAATCGGTCGATCAATCTGTCTATCCATTCTCATATCCATCTTTCTAATCTATCCATCTATCTACCGCCCACCCACTCTTTCCTTCATTCATCCATGTATTCATTATTTTATTCTTCCCCCCTTTTCATGAACCAATCCTTTGATCGATCCATCCTCCTAGCTAGACCACCCACTCCTTTATTTTTCTTGGTTGGATGATTGATTGATTGATTGATTGATTGATTGATTGATTGATTGATTCCTTCATTCATATTATTCAATCCATGCGTCCACCCATTCATTGACTCACTCATGCATCTATTCAATTATTCAAGTAATGCATTCATTCATTCATCTATTTATTCATTAATTCATTCAATAACCCTGCGCCCCTCATCCTCCATCAGTAAGTAGGTAAGTAAAATGTCTGCTTTACTTCACTTTTCGGCAACTATGGCCATTTAAGTGAAAATTACTAGTATTACAATATCCCATATTGTATAGTTAAAGTAGTAAAGGAAAGACAAAGCTAAAATATTCAGTTTGAAATGTTTGATACGATAATGTGACGATGCTCCTGGCACCTATATGTAACGAATCTGATGACATGTTGTAGCGCCTGCACTACAACACAGTTTAATGAGTATAAAAATGTCAGTATAAAATAATGTAAAATATGAAGTGATTATAAAATGAACGACTTATCAAGTCACTATATCTCCATGAAGTAGTAGTAGTAAATCATTGCTTTACGTCACTTTTCGGCACAAAAGGTCTTTTAAGTGACATTATAATACGATAAAAACGTTGTAGTCAATTGATGAGATGAATGATGTACAGATGATGATGTGAGGGTGGGGGCGATAGGGCATGGTGGGTTATTGAGAGCGTTTTCCTTCGCTCGCCCGATAAGGGGTTCTGGGCATGTCTAGGGGATTTACCCCTAGACATGCCCAGACGGCCGGAGACTTGAGTTTCGCTGTACAATTTATTGATGAAACTCTTTGGCATTTTGCGCAGCTCCGCTATCCTCGGGTCGGATAGTCCCCAGAGTAACAATAGGAAGGATCACTCCCTCTGGGTAACTCCATTCATCCCACGTGAGAGACCTAATGTCAAACACGCTATTGCCGGTTATTTAAGGCTACCACAGCCTACATCAGCGCCAGCACTGATGCGGTGCATTGGCTCCGCTGTTAAGCGGAGGAACCAGGGTACGCCACTGGCAATCCGCCCGAAGATTATAGCCAGATACGAGGAGGCTGCAGCTGCCCTTGGATGATTGCTGTAGACTAGTGCTTCCGTACAATGCCGTACACAGCATCCAACAGACGAAAAAGATCCCTAATGACCCTCCCCAGATGGGGGCAAAAAGTACTACTACTAGCAATCATCCCAGTACCCCCACAAAACAGTGTCATTGTCAAAACAAATATATAATATATACTATAATACTATATACTATAATCAAAAAAAGTAAACCCATTTAGACATAAATATAGTAAGTAAAATAGTAAAATATTTGCTTTACTTCACTTTTCGGCCAGTATGCCCATTTAAGTGAAAATTCCGGGCATTACAATATCCCAAAAATTACAGTTAAAGTAGTAAAGGAAAGACAAAGCCAATAAAAGCATGTTCGTACTAAAATATTCAGTTTAAAGTGTTTGATATGATAAGATGACGATTCTCCGGGCACCTATATGTAACGAGTCTGATAACATGTTGTAGCGCCTGCACTACAACACAGTCCAATGGGCATAAAAATATCAGTATAAAAATGTAAAATATGAAGTTATTATAAAATGAACGACTTATCAAGTCACTATATCTCCATGAACTTGGAGTGATTGTGTAAAAACTACAAGTCTAAGTCAAAACATTGTCATTGTCAAAAGCAATATATAATATATACTATAAAACTATAAAAAAAAAAGTAAACCCATTTAGACATAAATATGAATGACATAAACAATGAACAGAGAAACCATTGAGTAAGTAAGTAAAATGTCCTCTTTACTTCACTTTTCGGCCAGTATGGCCAGATAAATCATTAAACCACGGAAAATTCACAAAAAATAAAGACTTACAGTGCCCCCACAGTTGGTAATAAGGTCTGTGATATTGAAGAACATCACAGAGCGATCACGAACCGTGAGGACACCGTAAGTCACCACAGGCTAATTGTACGGCAATGGCTTCTCTATGACATGCTGCATTATCCGCCAGGATGCCACAGAGAAACCTTTAAAACAATAAAGTGAAAAAATAATTATATGGCAATGGTTTCTTTCGGACATCCCGTCCATCGCCAGGATGCCAAAGAGAAACCACTGCAAACACAAAAACCAAATCATAGAGGAATTATGAGTAGACCTACAATGCCCCCACAGCTGGGGATCGGGTCTGTCATCGAGAACTAGCACGACAGAGCGATCATAATCCGTGAGAGCACTGTAAGGCACCACAAGTACAACGAAAAAATATTTTATATATAGAGAATATATAAAGAATTTGAACTAAAAACTCTTCGAAAATAAACATAACATTCTCAGTACCACCGGAAAGCAAACACAAAAAACTTCACGTCAAAAAAAATAGAAAAACCTGGTTTGATGAAAGGTTTGGGTGTGCTTGGCCTTCAAAGAAGTTGCCCAGGGGGGACCACGCGGAGGTGACACCCTTCCCCCCCCCCAGATTATAGCCAGATACGAGGCTGCAGCTGCCCTTGGATGATTGCTGTAGACTAGTGCTTCCGTACAATGCCGTAACAGCAAGCAAACACAAAAAACTTCACGTCACAAAAAATAGAAAAACCTGGCTCGATGAAAGGCAAAAGGCAAAAACGTTTGGGTGTGCTTGGCCTTCTAAGAAGTTGCCCAGGGGGGACCACGCGGAGGTGACACCCATCCCCCCCAAGTCACTGAAGTAAAGAACACCAATCATATGGAGCCTGAAGGTATGAGACGGGGTCTGAAACAAGTGATCGATGTGGACAAGCTCCCAGTAAAGATGCTGGCTACAGACCGACATTTGATGGTAGGAAGCACTATGCGCACAGAGTTTCCATCAATAAAGCATCAACTTGATGTGTGGTATGTCACAAAGGGCTTTTCTAAAAAATAACAGCTGTATCAAAGAAGAAAGACTGTAAACATCTTGGCCCTTGGATACAAAGCATATCCAATCACATATGGTGGTACTCTGCCACATCCGATGGCAGAACTGACATTTTGAAAATGATGTAAGAGAGATTGAATTGACAGATCGAATTGATATGTCTATTCCAACCCTTAATCAATTGCCATGCCTAACGGTATGCACAGATCGAAAATTATCACCGATTCCGCAATCAAATCGAAATGTTGTAATATTACTCCTGCGTTTGCTTTCAGGAGATATCAGTCTAAATCCTGGTCCATCCCCTAGACCTATTAATAATGTACGGATGGCTACAATAAATGTCAGATCTATATCTATTGAAATTGCATCCTTCTGTGATATCGTGGAGTAGTAGTAGTAAATAATTGCTTTACGTCACTTTTCGGCACAAAAGGTCTTTTAAGTGACATTCTAATACGATAAAAACGTTGTAGTCAATTGATGAGATGAATGATGTACAGATGATGATGTGAATAAATAATGTAAAATATGAAGTTATTATAAAATGAACGACTTATCAAGTCACTATATCCCCATGAAATTGGAGTGATTGTGTAAAAACTACAAGTCTAAGTCTAATAATTAAAACATAGAATATAGGTTACATTCCCGAAGGAACTGAATAATAAAACCAGCAGGGGTGTCCCTGAATAGCTCAAATAAGGAATTAAATGCAAAATACTTCCTTCTGATGTGCGCATATTTTGCACAACTTAGAAGAACATGTCTTACAGTGAGACGAGTATTGCAGCACATAGGTCGAAATTCTCCTCTCAATAAATAGCCGTTTGTGAAATAGGCATGGCCAATTCTGGCCCTGTATAAGACAATGTCATCTCTTCGGCGTTCCATTGGTGTAAAAGATCGCTTAATGATTGGTTGTACCTCGAACAATTTGCTGGTGACATTGATGTTCCATTCACCTTGCAAAATGTCATCAAGGTAGACAGAGATGTTGTACTTTAAATCAGTATATGGTATATAATAAAACTATTTTCTCTTATCCAGGGCAGCCTTGGCCAAAACATAAGCCCGTTCATTGCCCTGTATTCCAATATGGCTGAGTACCCAGCAAAAAACAATGCCCTTGTGCCCAGACAAGTAGTGACACATATGCAAAATTTTGGAAACAATCGGGTTGTTGAGTTTTTTACTCTTAAGAGCCTGCAATGAAGATAGCGAGTCTGTGATGATCATGAACTCCTCGTCACTACTATCCCAGATGTATTCGATGGCAGCTTCAATAGCTAACAGCTCTGCTGTGCAAATTGAAGCCTCATCGTTGATGCGGCAGCTAAATTCATGATCATCACAGACAAAGGACATAGCTGTCCTCTTGTCTTCCTTTGATCCGTCAGTATACACCTTCTGGTGCCTCGGAAATCTACAAAATAGCTCTTGCAACATGCTCTGGAAGACAAGGGGACAGGTGTCTCCTTTCCTGAGATCTGAGAGGTTAAAAAGTATATTAGGCTGTTGGAGAAGCCAGGGTGGAATATTCTGGTGGGCGCACAACGCTAATTGCGTCGAGCTCCACCTCCATGTCCTCCAGATGGGGTTGAAGCCTTATACCCAAAGTAGGTATAGTCCCTGGATTGTTATTGAACAATCTTTGGTATTCAGGGTTCACAACACACGAGTATGCCGGGTTCTCAGGATTTGCTTTCATCTTCATATAGTATTGCAGGCTCAGCTTCAACCGGCGAGTCTCTAAAGAGGGCTCACCGGTCTCCACCTGAAGACTTTCGATGGGTGATGTTCGAAATGCCCCTGAGCATAATCTCAAACCTTGGTTCACGATTGGTTCGTGCTAAGTACGATCGTCTCGCTGAACCATAAACAATACAACCATAATCCAGTTTGGATCTGATGCGAGACCGGTAAATCCTCAGTAAGGTTGTCCGGTCACCACCCCAATCCTTGCTGGATATAACTCGTAGCATTTGTAATGCTTTCCTACACTTATCTTTCATATATTTGATGTGTGGAATAAAACTGAGCTTCTTGTCGAAAAAAAGACCAAGACATTTGACCTGCTCTTCAACAGGAAGCTGTTGTCCATATAGTTTGAGATTAGGCTCAGGCTGTAAGCCATTTTTTTTACAAAAATGTACACATAAAGTTTTTGTGGGAGAAAATTTAAAGCCGTTCTCATCTGCACAAGTCACCAACTTATCGAGGCAACCTTGCAGGCACCGCTCAATTATTGCCATATTGCTTGACTGGCAGTAAACAGCCAGATCATCAACATATAACGATTTTTCAATATCGTCTGGTAAAGCATCAATTATACTGTTTATTTTAACGGTAAATAGAGTTGGTGAAAGGATACTACCTTGTGGGACACCCTCCTCCTGTGGATTTAGTGAAGAGTGGGTGTTGTCCAAGCGGACTTTAAATTTCTCCCTTTCAAAAAATTGTCAATGAATAAGGGTAATCTACCCTTCAGGCCGATTTCATGGAGATCTTTCATGATACCACCCTTCCATGTGGTATCATAGGCCTTTTCTAAATAAAAAAATATTCCAACTGTATCTTGATTTTTAACAAAACCTTGACGGATATAAGTCTCCAGTCTGACCAAATGGTCTGTGGTGCTTTTTCCTTTTTGAAAACCACATTGATATTTAGTTATCATGTTATTGTCTTGTAAAAACCATGTGAGACGATGATTGATCATGCGCTCCATGATTTTGCAAAGACAACTTGTCAATGCTATTGGCCTATAATTATTAGGATCTGTTCGATCTTTTCCAGGTTTAGGGATCGGGATCACTGTTGCTTCTCTCCATCCATCTGGGAAATCCTGAGATTGCCACAGATCATTCAAGAGTAGAAGCAACAGATCAAGTGATACATCAGGCAAATGTTTAAAAAACTGGTAGTGAATTTCATCAGGACCAGTTGCCGAATAGATTTAATTAATTCCCGTTTAGAGAAATCAACATTGTACTTTTCGTCATTATCTGACTCAAAGTCCAATGTGTTCTCCTTCTCCTTGTCCCTAATCTTTCGAAATTTTTCCTGATAATGATCCGGCGATGATTTAGCAGCGAAGGATGTCGCCAGCGTTTCTGCAATATCCGTTTTATTGGTTATTGTGTCAGAATCAGTGACAAGGTACTTGATGGTTTTATCTTTCCTCTTGCCACTGATTCTGCGCAGCATTTGCCAAGTATGTTTTGCCGATGTATTATTATTTAGTGTGGAGACATATGCTCTCCAAGATTGCCGCTCGGCTTCACTGATTGTGCGGCGAGCTTTAGCGTAATCTTTCTTATATCCGTCAAGGTTTTGTCTAGTTGGATGTTTTTTTAAATTTTCGGCAACCTTCATCAAACCAGTAAGTAAGTAAAATATTTGCTTTACTTCACTTTTCGGCCAGTATGGCCATTCAAGTGAAAATTCCAGGTATTACAATATCCCATATTGTATAGTTAAAGTAGTAAAGGAAAGACAAAGCTAATAAAAGCATGTTCGTACTAAAATATTCAGTTTAAAGTGTTTGAAATGATAAGATGACGATGCTCCTGGCACCTATATGTAACGAGTCTGATGACATGTTGAAGCGCCTGCACTACAACACAGTTTAATGGGTATAAAAATATCAGTATAAATAATGTAAAATATGAAGTGATTATAAAATGAACGACTTTTCAAGTCACTATATCTCCATGAAATTTGTGTGATTGTGTAAAAACTACAAGTCTAAGTCAAAACAGTGTCATTGTCAAAACAAATATATAATATATACTATAATACTATATACTATAATCAAAAAAAGTAAACCCATTTAGACATAAATATGAATGACATAAACAATGAACAGAGAAACCATTAAGTAAGTAAGTAAATGTCTTCTTTACTTCACTTTTCGGCCAGTATGGCCAGAGAAATCATGAAACCACAAAAAATTCTCAAAAATTAAAGACTTACAGTGCCCCCACAGTTGGTAATAAGGTCTGTGATATTGGAGGACATCACAGAGCGATCACGAACCGTGAGGGCACCGTAAGTCACCACAGGCTAATTGTACGGCAATGGCTTCTCTATGACATGCTGCATTATCCGCCAGGATGCCACAGAGAAACCATTAAAACAATGAAGTGAAAAAATAATTATATGGCAATGGTTTTTTTCGGACATCCCGTCCAACACCAGGATGCCAAAGAGAAACCACTGCAAACACACAAAAAACAAATCGTAGAGGAATTATGAGTAGATCTACAATGAGTACAATGAAAAAATATATAAAATATATAAATATGAATATATAAAGAATATATAAAAAATTTGAACTGAAAACTGTTCGAAAATAAACATAACAACCTCAGTGAAAAACCCTTAACCACCGGAAAGCAAACACAAAAAAACTTCCCGTCAAAAACATAGAAAAACCTGGTTCGATGAAAGGTTTGGGTGTGCTTGGCCTTCTAAGAAGTTGCCCAGGGGGGACCACGCGGAGGTGACACCCTCCCCCCCCCCCTGCAGAGGGACAGTGAGGGCTCTTTACGCTTGCTGAACTCAGCTATACATTGCTAACCATGTACAGCATTTGTAATATAAGTTTATTGAAATTTACCCAGTATGTGTCCATTTAAATTATGCAGGAATTACGGAGTATTAGTAGTAGTAAATCATTGCTTTACGTCATTTTTTGGCACAACTGGTCTTTTAAGTGACATTGTAATAGATAAAAACGTTGTAGTCAATTGATGAGATGAATGATGTACAGATGATTATGTGAGGGTGATTGGGCATGGTAGTATTAGTAGTAAATCATTGCTTTACGTCACTTTTCGGCACAAAAGGTATTTTAAGTGACATTATAATACGATAAAAACGTTGTAGTCAATTGATGAGATGAATGATGTACAGATGATGATGTGAGGGTGGGGGTGATAGGACATGGTGGGTTATTGAGAGCGTTTTCCTTCGCTCGCCCGATAAGGGGTTCTGGGCATGTCTAGGGGATATACCCCCAGACATGCCCAGACGGCCGGAGACTTGAGTTTCGCTGTACAATTTAATGCTGAAACTCTGTGGCATTTCGCGCAGCTCCGCTATCCTCAGGTCGGGTAGTCTCCAGAGTAACAATAGGAACAGAAACAGATCCCTAATGACCCTCCCAGATGGGGGCGAAAATTACTACTACTAGCAATCATCCCAGTACCCCGAGCCGGGGTGGGACATTGTGAAACTCATGGAAGACTCAAAAATGACTTTTGGGCGATATTGTGCTAACATGAACTGGCTTTACACATCTATTTATCCTACATCCAGACAATTTCTGAATGACAATAAATTTAGTGATTTTATTTTATTTGTGCCAGTAGTCAGATGATTGATTTCCTGCATTTAGAAATGTATAAAGTAAGTAAGTAAAATATCTTTTTTATGTCATTTTTCGGCCAGTATGGCCATTTAAATGACATTCGGACTAAAATAAAAATATGATATCTTGAAAAGTAAAAGTGATAAAGTAAAAAGACCAAACTGATAATAGTATGTCCCCACTAAGGCATTGAGATAAAAACGATTGATGATAGCATCAAAGACCATGTACAATAAGATGATCGACTTGCGGATTTCACCATACATACACCATGCGTGTAATACATTATTCAGTGCTGTCCCCTTTTAACGGGAGTTGGAACTACGCTTTGGCAAGTGTATCACCATATAAAACAAGTGATAATTTCACCACTTTAGCCTCCAAATAAAAAATAATGTTTTTCTAGGTTTGACAGTTATGGAACGAAAATAACTGCTAATATAGCTGATAAGTCATCTTATATTATGATAAAATTTTAGAGATTAAAATGTCTTCATTTAAATAACAGAAGAGCTGAGTACAGAAAGTACACAAATATGTGGGCACAAAAGGGGAGGGGAGTGATGAAATGTTGTCAAGCAAAGCGACCACAAAGGAGATCGGGGTAAAACATTGGAAACAACCATAACTTGACAGACGTGTCCTTGGATTCAAACTTTTGGTATTCAACAAAATCTATTTGGAACACATGAGCAATATTATGAAATTATAATATTTAAGCCTTCTCTCTTTGACATTTTTATTTACAGTTGAAGTTGATTAATTTCCCATTTCTCCTCCCATTACTGGTAATAATGTGTTCATTGTTTTCCCGCAGTACAAGGTATAGGCGAATGGGGACATATATATCTAATATTACCCTGAAACATTCACAACTTGCATGTGATTTAGTGTCTTTCGTGAACGTAATAATTTGATCACTTTTATGACTCCTATGTAGAATCTGTTCAGGTAAATTTCCGAAAATCCGTCCATTTGAACCAATTGATAGTATTAAGTTTTGATGTGGAGCAAAAGCCCTATACCCTGAATATTCAAATATTGCTTCTTAGACAGAAATGTACTATGCAATTTATTATTGGCATCAAAATTACTTTACATTGATCACATGCAGAACGTGACACTTTGAGACAAATATATCCACTGATACATACAAGTACATTCTCCTCTTCAATGGTAATACTCATGTGTGGTGTAAATGATTTCAGCATTGAATAAGCTAATTCTGTGACAGAATCGCTCAGATCAGGTGAATCAGCAGTAACAGTAACATGCTTTATATCAGCTAAATATTTCTGTTCAGGTATATTCCGAATGATCAATATGAAAAATGAACTGTGTCATTAGACTTCATAAGTATAGTAATATTAGGTTTTCCTTTGCCCTTATCTTGGTTTTCTTTGTCCGTATCTTCCCTTGCACACATCATCACCTGCCAGCAAATACGAGACGATGAACCAATGATGGGGTAATGCTGGACCAGCATTACAAACGTTGGACCAGCATCACTCTATAATTGAGTCAACGTCACGTTTTAGCTGGGCGTCACCTGTTGTTTGTAAACAATGAATATGCATACTTGTTTATAGAGGCGCACCAACCCCTGAAGTACCAAAGGGAAGAAGACAATTAAAAAGTATTGATAACCAACCACCAAATTATTGGATAAAAAATAGAAGTAAACCTCCATTAAAACTTATTTTTCTGATTTTTGTGAAGTAAAGTATGTTTTTAATAGGATCAATGTTATAATTACGCGTCGTAATATGGTAAAATCATACTTGATAGATGGTAAAAGCATTAGTTCCAACCCCCAATACCGGGGGACAGCACTGAGAGCGAGTTCACGTTTTGGCGAGAGTCGATCATCTTATTGTACATGGTCTTTGATAGCATGATAGTGCCTATATGGCACCTATATGTAGCGAGTTTTGTATTAAGTTTATATACATTCTAAGAACCTGACACAGCGCCAGCGCCGATACACAATATAAATGAACACAAAAAGATGACAAAAATAATTATAATTAAAAGTCACAAAACAGTGTCTTTGTTAAAACAAATATATAATAAGAGAATAAATCATGCCTAATATATTTTTGTGTAAAAATATTTTGAGAATAGGACCAATGCCGGTTCAGTGCCAATCATATCCGGAGTGTGAGAGTAAAATTGTGGTTCAACTTAATCTGAGGCCATTGAAGCTGCCATCGAATACATAATCCGGATGACGATCAACACCAAACCAGCACTGTACCCACCCAAAATAAAATTACTGTATGTATATGGCATATCTATGGCAATGGCTTCTCTCTCACATGCTGCATTGCCCGCCAGGATGCCGCCACAGAGAAACCACTAAAACAATAAAATGTATGAAAAAAATAATGACAAAGACTAGAGTTGACTAAGCAGAGAAGCAATACACAAGAACATCAATACATAAGAGAACAGTCTACACAATGAGATAAAGATTATAAAGAAGACACAAATAGAATGCACAAAGTTTTACAAAATACGTCTGAAAATATGTCTGTCTCAATGACTGGGTGTGCTTGGCCTTCTATAAAGTTGCCCAGGGGGACCACGCGGAAGTGACACCCAAAACGCCCCCCCCCCCCCCGAGAAATGTATAAAGTATGGCCCAAATTTGCCAAGCCATTTAAAGTCAATTGAGCATAGTTTTCATCAGTAAAGTTTTTCCGCCTATTAATTGGGCCACATGAAGATCTTTGTATTCCTGGTTTCCGACTCTCTACCGTCGTGACAGAAACTGCCACGGTGGAGGTGTTGCAGTTCTTATTTCCGAATCTTCACAGTTTGCCACTCCCCCCTCAATTTGAACCGGATGACCTAGCATTCATTTGCATTATTTTATTTTAATGTGCTATTATATATTATATATATATATTATAATCCTCAAAAATTACAATATGGATACATTTTTAAATGGCTTACAGTCGGTACTGGCAGCAGCAAGTGTTGATAATTTTTTAGTTTAAATCAAATTATTACAGAGCCTAACCGTTTTGGAAAAAATACATCTTCATGTGTCGATCACATTTTCACAGATTCTGACCACATTATCGCAAAACAAGGTATTTTGCCACATAATAGTAGGCCTATATCGGACCATTCACCTATTTTTTCTCAATTAAAAATAAAATGTAACAAAAGCACTGCATTTAGTTGCGTAGTATGGTAGTTTTTTAATTTATCTTGTAGTAGGCCCTAGTAGTAAATCATTGCTCTACGTAACTTTTCGGCACAAATGGTCTTTTAAATGACATTGTAATACGATAAAAACGTTGTAGTCAATTGATGAGATGGATGATGTACAGGTGATGATGTGAGGGTGGGGGTGATAGGGCATGGTGGGTTATTAAGAGCTGAAACTTGCGCAGCTCCGCTATCCTCGGGTCGGATAGTCCCCGAGTAACAATAGCTAAGGGTTATTAACTCCATTCATCCCAAGTGAGACACACAGTGTCTGACAATAGCTGGAATATTCTATTGTCTTTCAACAACGGAGATGTCATCGACTCCTGAAATCTCACATTTTGTTTTATAGTAATGGTCTAGCCATCTAGCACGGTTTACCAAATAACGGCCATGTGAAAGTGAATAATGGCCTAAAGGCAGCCATTTTGAATTTGATCAAGTCGAAATTTTTAAGATGCATCCTCTCCTGAAATCTCACATTTTGTTTTATAGTAATGGTCTAGCAATCTAGTACGGTTAAGCAAATAACGGATATGTGAGAGTGAATGGTCTAGCAATCTAGTACGGTTTAGCAAATAACGGATATGTGAAAGTGAATAATGGCCCATAGGCGGCCATTTTAAATTTGAACGAGTCAAATTTTTTCAAGATGCATCCTCTCCTGTAATCTCACATTTTGTTTTATAGTAATGGTCTAGCTATCTAACACGGTTTACCAAATATCAGCAATGTGAAAGTAAATAGTGGCCGATAGGCGGCGATTTTGAATTCGATCGAGTCAAAAGTTTTTAAAAGGCATCCACTCCTGAAACGTCACATTTTGTTTCATAGTAATGGTCTAGCTATCTAGCACGGTTTACCTGATATCAGGCCTATCGAGGTAAATAATGCTGATTGTCGGCCATTTTGAATTCGTAAGTTAACAAATTTCAGGGTGCATCCTCCCCCGAAAACTCACATTTTGCTTTATAGTGATGGTTTAGCCATCTAGCACGGTTTACCAAATATCGGCCATGTGGAAATGAATAATGGCTTAAAAGGCAGCCATTTTGAATTTGATCAAGTCAACATTTTTCAAGGTGCATCCTCATCTGAAATCTCACACTTCGTTTTATAGTAATGGTCTAGCCATCTAGCACGGGTTACGAAATATCGGGAAGTGAATAATGGCCGATAAGCGGCCATTTTGAATTTAATCAAGTCAAAATTTTTCAAGATACATCCTCTCCTGAAATGTCACATTTTGTTTTATAGTAATGGTCTAGCCATCTAGCACGGTTTACCAAATAACGTCCATGTGAAAGTGAAGAATGGCCGAAAAGCTGCCATTTTGAATTTGTTCAAGTCGAATTTTTTCAAGATGTATCCTCTCCTGAAATCTCACATTTTGTTTTATAGTAATGGTTTAGCTATCGAGCATGGTTTACCCAATATCAGGCCATTTTGAACTTGATTGAGTTGAAATTTTTCAAAATGCATCCTCTCTTTAAACCTTACAATTTTATAGTAATGGTGAAGCTATCTTGAGCGGTTATCATGATATTCCGCAATATCAGGCCTGTCGAGGTGAATAATGGCCGATAGGCGGCCATTTTCAATTTTATCGACTAGAATTTTTTCAAGATGTATCCTCTCCTGTAACCTTACAATTTGTTTTATAGTAATGGTGTAGCTATCTTGAGCGGTTTTCATAATATTCCGCAAAATATTTCAGTCGGATTTACCGATGTTATAAATAAGGTCAAAGTGCTGGGTTAACTTTAAGGTCAAGGTAAAAAAACCTGAAAAGGCACAACTAGGGGACCTTAGAGAACATGTATGCGCAATATGACTGTAATCGGCCCAGTACTTTTCGAGATCTGCTCCGGAAACGAAGTGTGTGTCAAAACGTCTAAATAGGTCATAGTTCTGAACCAAAAGTAGGTCAAAGTTCATATACCCCAAAAGGCACAACTAGACCCCCTAGAGGTGTTGTGTGTAAAATTTGAAGACAATCGAACAAGTATTTTCAGAGATATGCTCCGGAAACGAAATGTTCACAGACGGCCCAACGCCGTAACATCATCATTCCCCTGCGACCTTGCATATTGAATTTCGATTACAAATATTTTACCCTGTCTTTTATCCACCTGGAAGTAACCCACATACCAAAAATTGTTATCCTAGCTTATTTTCTTGCAAAGTTATAGGCAAAAGAAGAGGTGAAAAACAGAACGGAGGCGGAATCCATAGCTCCCTCCGTCTCACCTACGGTTAGGCTAGATATAGAGACGAAATTCACGTATTTCTAATTTTTGACATGGTTGTCAATAAATAGAAATCAGGAATTTCGTCTCTATATCTAGTCTAGCTGGTGAATGCGCAGCAAAAAAATTCAAAACTTTTGCAGCTCTAGTCTATGGACATGTTTACATCATATGGTCATATTAAGAAGCCAAAATAAAATCACCGATTTTTTGATGATTTTAGCCTGGGCCAGTCCCTTTAGGTAGTAGTAGTAATAAATCATTGCTTTCCGTCACTTTTCGACACAAAAGGTCTTTTAAGTGACATTGTAATACGATAAAAACGTTGTAGTCAATTGATGAGATGAATGAGATGAGATGAATGATGTACAGATGATGATGTGAGGGTGGTGGTGATAGGGCATGGTGGGTTATTGAGAGCGTTTTCCTTCGCTCGCCCGATAAGGGGTTCTGGGCATGTCCAGACATACATGCCATTAACTCTTTATGACCGTGATAATCGCATGACACACAGTTGCACGCGATACTAACGAATATGTTACTGGAACAGTTTAAATAGATATCAAGTTCTTCTAAAAAGTGGTACATGCCATATAACGGCCTAACTCATATTTAAACAAGAAATATGGTCGGAACGTTTTCCCCACCACATTCAGGTGATCTATCAGCAAGGCTTTGCAAGCCACTCAATGTGTGATACTGTGAGACGTATGATGGTACGCATAGTAACTAGCAACCTATGGTCCAAATATTCACTGAAAGGAAAGATGGGGAAGGAAGCCCTAGCCGATATGCAGATCTGCTCAGTGGTGATACCTACGTTTTTTTCCTAATTAACTTACCAAAAACATTTTTTGGGGGGTAGATTGACTGATTTTTAGAAACTAGAAAGCGTTTGTTTTATTGACATATGCTACTTATCTGCACATAAGTTCATGCGACTTCTGAAACATGTATCATATTTATATCGCTGTTGATATACAATAAAGCTATAATAATTTTGTAACATCTCTTTTGTAGTGGTAGCTGCTGTTTAGTCAATCCGAGGACCATGTATGGATATCCACAAGAAACCCAGAAATGACTGGGGGAGGTCCTGGGGAATTTCAACTTCATCCAGTTACTTCATCTTCGAGGCGAGGATGATCCAGGAATGATGGAGTGGCTGAAGAAGAAGACAAACAAGTACACAAATGCTACAATTCAAAATTAAATCCTTACGATTATGGCCCTGAATCACTGTGCTAAAGGAAGTATCCACAAGCATTCCCAGCTCGTCCTTCTTCACCATCATGGCAGATGAGACAACAGATGCTTCCAACAGGGCGAAGCTTGTCATCTGCATTCTTCGATGGGTAGATGACTAGTCTGGAAGCGCATGAAGAGTTCTTAGGCCTGCATGAGATTCCCTGCTAGATGGAGCACTGCCGTCATCAAAGATGTACTCCTCAGAATGAACATGACATTGAACAACTGTAGAGGACAATGCTACGATGGGTGCACGACATCCGTTATTAGAGTTGCTCATAAAAAGGATTAAAAACGTCTGTAGTTGGATTGGCACTTAGGGTTAATTTTTATTCACTTTGAGATGTGAATTGCTGCCACAATTCCTACTTCAAAGTACATTAACCCTTTCAAGCCTGAATTTACCATCTCCATCCACTACAAGCCGCGAATTGCTGTCGCAATTCTCGACTTGTAGTGGATAAAGATGATTTGATGAGTGAAAAATTAAAGAAAATTGTCATGTATTGGCAAACCAGTTTTTTGGAAATTTTCGTTCTAAAACCCTCGGTTGTTGGAAAATTAGGTCTGTTTTCAGGGATGTGAAATGATGCGTTAATGCATCGTGCGGATTTAAAGGGTTGAAATAATCTGATCTATAAATACCCAAACATGTATCATAGCAGACGTAAATTGCTAACATTGTGATGGATTATACCATTTTTTAAGGGTTACATCGTCAGAATATATCAAAAAAATTTAATCAGTAAAAGTTTGAATGTAGATCCAACCTTGAATGCAGGAAACCTTCTTCTCTATGCCCTAGAGGAAAATGCAACGATCCCACTTTGGGGCTATTTGAGAGCTTCCCAGACTGGAAGACACAGAAAATGGTCCAAGAAGCTAAAACTGCTTGACTAGAATCTGAGTTGGGATTTTGTGCTGTTGTCCTTATGAAGATGATAAAATCATCAATAGCTGACAGTACACACATAAAAAATTACAGTCAAGGACAAATGATGAGGCAAATCACGTTTGGGCGTATCAATGTGAGGCAGATGTGGAACGACACAGTGGCAAAATTTTGTGTTGGCGGTTATGATCATTATGTGTCAAATAACTTATTACGACATGTTATTGATTCTTTGCTCCCCATCATAATTAGGAAACTAAAAAAACCAAGGGAGGACACCTCATTCAATACCAAGCGATCTACCACAAGAGGAAAAAGAGGTGTTACATCATGCTATTGGGTATATTGTTAAAAAATTAACAAAAAATATCAAGCGAGGCAGAATAATAAAGCTGCTCAGGTGCACCTGCAGTGCAGACTCGTCACAAGCTGGGCAATCGCGCCTGAAGAATGCACATTAAATCCAGATGTCCAGCAATGGACCAACACGCAGAATCGCGGTGGCCTGCTACACGTGGTGCTCCATTTTACCAATCCATGAAGTAGGTGGAGGTCATGTTATCATCGTCTCTTCCACAATATGCAGGGAAAGATTATTCCTGACCTGGTTTGGAAACTGAAACACCGTACTACGTCATTGACTTAAACATAACTTTGGCATTACTGGCACAGCTCTGAAATGGTTAGATTCATATCTGGTTCATCGAACACAAACATTCAAATTGGTGATTCATTTTCTACACAACAGAAACTTTTATTTGGTGTACTGCTATTCTCACTATACTCATCCCTTTACGCTAAAATAGCGAGGAAATATGGTCTGTGTGCTTACACACAACTTTATCTTCTCTCATTGTGAATGGGGAGATGTGCTGGAAAGGGTCGAGGAATGCGTCCAGGAGATCAAGGCATGGATGGTGGCGAATAAACTTCAGTTAAATGGGGGATAAAACCCAGGTTGTTATGATGAGTGCCCCACGTGCTAATTCGGGGGTATCTGATCTGGTCCATGTCCCGGGAAATTGATGGGCATGCTAAGCTATTCAGTATCTCTGTTAAAATCTCGGTGTAATTTTTAATAAACATCTCAATATGGAAGCACATGTTAAGGGGGCTACCATTTAATATCCAGGGGGGGGGGGGGCAGGGATATTGGGATGGACCAAAATATTTTTTTCAATATGATTCAGCTCATGGTTATTTTTTTCCAGCTGTACGGTTAACAAATTATTTATTTCAACCACTTTTGGAACGACTTTCAAAAATTGTCAATGTATTATTTATTAAGGCTATATAATATGATATTAGCCTAATATTTTGCAATGTGAGAAACTGAATATCTCCAGAATCTTCAAAATTTCATCGGCTAGAAAATAGTTTAGTACGCCAAAACATGTAGGCTTGCCCGATATGCCATAAATTATTTATTTCAAATGGGATCGACATCAAATTATTTATTTCACCTTCTCCCTGCCTTTAATTATTTATTTCGAAAATATCCCTGCCCCCCCCCCCCTGGATATTGAATGGTTGCCCCCTAAGTCTCTGTGTCGTTCGTGCATGTTACGTCTCAGGAACCTTTCCAATATACGTTGTTCATTTTCTCACATTTGCGGAACAGCTTTTACATGCTTTTACTTACTGCAACTCACTGTTGTCAGGACTACCATCCTCAACAATATGTGTTTGTCTAACTCTGTCTATCTGCCTATCAATAGTAAATATATGTAATGTTAGGATGATGACAATACAAATATAAAAAAATTCTGAAATATCTGTTTCCCCAATTAACCTCAAATTATAACTAATTCAGTGTAAAATGTATTGACGTAATGCAGGGTCTGTTTTGTTCACTTAGCATTAATTGATGTATTCTTTCGGTTTATATTATTAAATGCATTTGATGGAGACGAAAGTTTGCCCTTTTGATGAACACATTCGCCTGACTGTTTTGCAGATCAGTCTCCAAGAGGTGAAGAGGAGGTGCACGTCGCCAGAAAATTATTCTGTAGAGGCAGTCAAGCCTACTTAAGGCTTGGTCAAACAAAAAGTTTGCAAATTGAAATAGAACAGTTAATAAAAAGAGAAGGAAGGATGAAGGGGAATAGTTTTACTCTCTTGACATAGTTGATAAAAATAGAAGGAAGGATGAAGGGGAATAGTTTTACTCTCTTGACATGGTATGCATATATCTATGTTTATTTATGGTTATTTCCTGTTAGACATATATATTTATAATGTGTACAATAAAAAATATTTAAAGTTAAAAAAATATGGTAAATGTTCGTGGTATTGTATTGTAGCGTTACATACATACAAAAGTAAACTAATATTTTTAAATTTAAGTTAACACCATGAAACAAAACGTAAAATTAAAGCGACCCAATCAGGCTGAAATCATAAAAAAATCACTAGTTTTATTTTGGCTTCTTTTCATATGACCATATGATGTAAACATGTCCATAGACTAGAACTGCAAAAGTTTTTTTATTTTTATGTTGCGCGATTACCAGTTAAGCGAGATATAAAGACGAAATTACCGTATTTCTGATTTTGGACATGCATGTCCAAATAAGAAATCTTACTATATTATCGTGTGATTTCAACAATCTTGTATATATGCATGTACATATATCTCACGCTTTTCTATGAAAATAAGTCTGTAATGAGTTTCTTTTTGTCAATAAAATATATTTTTGTCCGTCTGTCTGTCTGCCACACCCCTGACAAAGGATGTGGTTGCAAGAAAGCTGGTATAAAGTGTTCAAGAGTTTGTCATCACTGGAAGTGGCTGCATCAATTCTGAAGATGCACAGATATGTGATGTAGTAGTAGTAGTAAATCTTTGCTTTACGTCACTTTTCGGTACAAAAGGTCTTTTAAATGACATTGTAATACGATAAAAACGTTGTAGTCAATTGATGAGATAATGATGTATAGATGATGATGTGAGGGTGGGGGTGATAGGGCATGGTGGGTTATTGAGAGCGTTTTCCTTAGCTCGCCCGATAAGGGGTTCTAGGCATGTCTAGGGGATCTACCCCCAGACATGTCCACACGGCCGGAGATTTGGGTTTTGCTGTGCAATTTAATGCTGAAACTCTGTGGCATTTCGTGCAGCTCTGCTATCCTCGGGTCGGATAGTCCCCAGAGTAACAATAGGAAGGATAACTCAATTTATTCCCCTTGAGAGACCTAATGCCAACACACACTATTGCCGGTTATTTAAGGCTACCACAGCCCACATAAGCGCGAGCACTGATGCGGGTGCTGCATTGGCTCTGCTGTTGAGCGGAGGAACCAGGGTACGCCACTGGCAATCCGCCCGAAGATTATGGTCAGATACGAGGAGGCTGCAGCTGCCCTAGATGATTGCTCTAGACTAGTGCTTCTGTACAATGCCGTACACAGCATCCAACAGACGAAACAGATCCCTAATGACCCTCCCCAGATGGGGGCAAAAAGTACTACTACTAGCAATCATCCCAGTACCCCAGATGTTGCATAGGAGGTATGAAATATATATGCAGATGACATCCAGCTTTATATCAAGTTAGATCTTTCTATCCTTGGAGACCGCGAACATGCATTGGAAAAATTAAAAAAAATTATCCAAGATATTAGACCATGGATGCTCATTCATGAACTAAAAGTAAACGATGACAAGACAGAGTTTCTCATCTTCCAGTCCAAATATCATGAGAATAGATACTCGACATCTTCAATAAATTTTCAGAATATCATATTTAAATCTAGTGATTATGTGAGGATCTTGGTGCCTACTTTGACAAGTACATGACTATGAAGAGCCATGTGTCGTAGTTGTGCAGATCGTCACATTATCATCTGCGGCAAATTGGACAAATTCGTAAATACCTAGCCAGAGATGTATGTTCCAATGCTGTTAGATTCATGGCTGCAACGTGTCCCAAATCTCGCTGCTTGTTTCGTCACTCGGACTAAGACTCAAGATCACATTACCCCTGTGCTACGCTTCCGCTATGCTGAGCCTTTATACACTGTTAGTGTTGGAAGCAAAGCGATGCTCTTGAGGAGTCAACCTCACAGTCATTGTGTTAAATATATTTATTGATGCTGGGCCATTATACACTGCTAGTGTTGGACGCAAAGAGATGCTATTGAGGAGTCTATCTGACAGTCATTATGGTAAATATTTATTCATAGAACTATTGAAAATATATTGCCAACAGATCCCAGCGAAATGTAAGAAGAATGTTATACCACTTGACTTCCTTTAAAAACTTCCTTTAAGGTGTCTGTCACGCTCGGGGTTCGTTCCCCTGTTTCGTTCCCATCCTCTCGTAAAACTCACCATAAGCTGCCCAAGGGACTAGGAATGACCAAATTAAAATACCTACATGCTGAAAATGTCCTTTCTTTCTCTTTATTTGGGATCGTATGATATTCACGACCCTTCTGTAAATAAAGGGAATGGTAAAGAACAATGGTATGGCCATCCATCATCTTGGTGAGAAACTAGACAAGCAAATACCAGAGGAATCATCCATGGAAAATTTTGAATTGCCAATGGAAAGTTTAAACTAGGTATGGAAATTGACGCGCTATTATGTTAGGGATCTTGCTGATCCATGTATGTTTCAGTCAAATTGAAACAGCCCTAAAAAATTTGCTACCCAAGCTATCATAATAAAATAAAAATCACAGTAAAGCACATAATCTACTCTTTTCATTCGTATATTTTATTTTAATATGAGACGTTGAACTTTGGTAATATTTATGGCGTGTTTTGTTCATTTTTGTGTGTGGGATCGTCACGGATCGTCGGCCGTAAATACGGATCCTACTTCCCGAGAAGTGGCGCTCCCTCGCGAATAAAGATACACCTACAATAAACACATGAGGAGAAAACACCATGACTCACTGTTTAGTTGGTATAATTTTCATGAATATACGATGTCAAAAATTAAAATCCGTTTTATTATGTCATATATAGACATATTTTGTTAAAAAAATATATCTCAAAGAAGCTTAATTAACGGAGAATAAGATTCAGAACATAAAAAAATATCGAATCAGCGGCGAACTAGCGCTGTGGCGAACTCTGGACGTGTAGTGTCATAGCAAAAATGACTGACGTAGCAGCGGCCGCGGATTTTAAGTCGGTAACAATGACAGGCACGGCAGAGGCAGATGCCTTATTAGAACTTGTTTTTGAAGAAATAGATAATGGTCTGCGATGAACAATAAATTAAATAATATAACATGGTTTAATTTCGAATAAAATGGCATGACTAATTATCGATGACAAGCTGGATAAATAAATATCTTGACTCTGAAAATATTCATCTCGCGAGAACGTGTCCATTGACTGACACTTCTGTGACAGAAAACAAAATTTGCAACCTACATCATAAATCTTTTTGCTCAGTTAATACTAACATTTTAAATAGTGCAACACAAAAAAAATTAGACCTTGGGTTTGGCTGGATCAAGAAGAAGAGTCGCTAGACGCCATCACTTTACCAGATGCATCGAATAGCTGTAGGCAGCTAATGAAATGTGACTGCAAGCCAGCCAAACCCGAGGTCTAAAGTGAAATAAATGTGATTTTCCTGAAAAATGCTGATTTGGCCACATTTTAACAAGGTCGGGCACAACCCTCTAGGATTATTCCTCATGGCCAAAAGTATAAGTGTGCCAAATTTGGTGGTTTAGTCCAGCAAGGTCACGATTTGTTTGCTAAGGCCGTAAAGGGACTCCACTAATAAAGAATATCTGGTGCGTTGGGAAGGTAACTCCATATTTTGTTTTAAGCAAATCTAAAAATAGTAATACACAACGTGTGTAGAAGGAACATTTTTCAAATAAAAAGCAATTTGAATTGCTAGTGTTAACATAATTACATTTTATTCTATGTAGAGTTATTCAGTTATATACATTGCCGTTTTCGTATTCACATCATTTACATGGACAGAACATTGGTGTGGCATATTAAAAGAAGATATCTTTTTATCAGCGATATATCAGGAGTATAACTGACAAAAGTTGTTTGGGTACAAACATTCGTTTTACAATGTCGTGGACTAACATTTCACAGAATAGCTCCTTGTTTTTTTCAACAGTATAGTATAATGGCGTCTGTTGAATATTGGATACTGTACCGTCTATACCCAAAGTCACATTAAAAGTGATCAACCAGGATCGCATGTTTTTCGCTGACTTCGCTCAATTGTCAACCGATTTTCATGAAATTTTGCAACAATCATATTTCAACAGAATCCTAATATCCCTGAAAATTTCGTAAAATTATATATCGTATTTCAAAAGTTAGACCATTTGACATGTAATAAATTGAAATTACGACGTCCCTCTATAAACCCATTAGACTAATTCTAGAATTTTATTACATATCAAATGGTCTAACTTTTGAAATATTAAATATAATTTTGCGAAATTTTCACCACTGTTAGGATTTGAATAGAAAATGGCCTTTGCAGAATTTTTAAGAAAATCGGTTCAAAATTGACGGAGAAATCGTAGAAAATCATGCGATCCTGGTTAGTTTGACGGCGAGTATAAGCATAGGGTTGGTCTAAAGTCAACTTTAGGACCATCCTGGGTCATATTTCTTTTATTACTACGTGTGTGCATACGGTCTGCACTGACCAATCTCAATATAATGGTATTTTTTCTGAATATCAGTTTAAAATATATCTCTGTGACAATGTAGATTTGCGAATTTCACGCATACAACTTGGTATTATCGTCTTTTTGCTTTTGCCCACGTAACAAGAGATTTTACTATTTTGTATGTCTAGCTTGTATACTTTGTATTTGACGTTTAACAATGTGTTTCAGACTGTTCTGTGAAACTCAATGGCCTTGACCCCCTTTGTTGTCACCGAGCTAGCTGATACAATAAGGTATGGGGGAGGGGGTCTTACATCACTTTATTTTCACCGACGTTCCTACCGGTGACGTCACTGCGTTTCACAGAATAGAGTTAACTCCATGCTGTTTTTATACGAAATTATACTCTTGTATATACTGTAGGATATCAATAGTAGTAGTGATAGTAAATCATTGCTTTACGTCACTTTTCGGCACAAAGGGTCTTTTGAGTGACATTGTAATACGATAAAAACGTTGTAGTCAATTGATGAGATGAATGATGCACAGATGATGATGTGAGGGTGGGGGTGATATGGCATGGTGGGTTATTGAGAACGTTTTCCTTTGCTCGTCCGATAAGGGGTTCTGGGCATGTCTAGGGTATCTACCCCCAGACATGCCCAGACGGCCGGAAACTTGGGTTTCGCTGTGCAATTTAATGCTGAAACACCGTGGCATTTCGCGCAGTTCCGCTATCCTCGGGTCGGATAGTCCCCAGAGTAACAAATTTAGCACTGATGCGGGTGCTGTATTGGCTCCGCTGTTGAGCGGAAGAACCAGGGTACGCCACTGGCAATCCGCCCGAAGATTATGGCCAGATACGAGGGGGCTGCAGCTGCCCTCGGATGATTGCTGTAGACTAGTGCTTCCGTTCAATGCCGTACACAGCATCCAACAGACGAAACAGATCCCTAATGAACCTCCCCGGATGGGGGCAAAAAGTACTACAACTAGCAATCATCCCAGTACCCCGTCAGCAGGGTCAAGATATATCGCAGCATGCTATATACTGATTACTCACCTCCTTTGGTTGAGGGTTTATATATCTGGGGTGTTCTGGTACCGGGATCAGTTCTTGCACGGTTCGGAATGCAAGCAGATACATCACTTCAAAGCCGCAGCAGCAGTAACAACAACAACATGGCATAATGTTGCAACACCTGGGATAGCAGCAGCAGCAAAAACAACAGCAGCGGTGGTAGCAGCAGCAACAGCAACAACAACAATTGATGAACAGTGCATTATCAGACTATGGTCATCAACTATTTGTGCATTGGGGCATGTCCCACAAGAGAGACAATGGATATGCTTCTCAAACAGGGATTCCGTACCCAGATTCGTACCCAGGAATCTTTGCACCTGTTGACGACTGAAGCGGATATCTCGAAAAACCCCTCGACCACGACCCTCGACCCTCAACTTAAATTTTTTTATTGTTTTTTTGGATAGTCTATTTATAAAATTCGGTTAACAATATCAGGTCAATGTTTGCTCACCGTCTGCGACGCTGGCCTAACATTGGCTGAAAGCCTAATGTATATTTTGGGGGGAGGTAAAATACGCAATATATGCGGGCACTTGATTAGGCATATAGACTGCAATCTGAGCACAGCAAGCAGTAAGCATTGAACCAATGTTGGATTATTGCTGACCCAACGTCTGTAACGCTGGCCCACCGCTTGCGATGCCAAAGCGTGTGACTGAATGAAACTGGCGAGTGATATGATATGCCGGGTGATATGACTGGCAAGTGTTTTTTTTTGCGCACCAAAAAAACAAGAGGCATTTAATCCCATGCTTGGGTAAATATACATAACAGTTAAAGTTAGACAAGCGTCCTAAACAGTGACCCAACATTAAAATGTGTTTGGCCAGCTGTAGGCCTACGTGTATTGATACAACTATAATCGATGGCCACCCATTAAACAAGAGACATAAAACCAACGTCGGGTGAATGCTGAACCAGCGTAGCAGACGGTCAGCCAACATCACTTGATAGCCAGGTTAGCATCACAGTGCCTATATAAATTTCCCGAATGTTATTATTATACAAAAGTTATAATTATATAAACAAACAAAACCTGTTTTTAAAATTAAGTCGCGGGTCGAGGGGGTTTTCGAGATACCCGACTGAAGCTGTGCCACGGGTGGGCAACTTGCCCTTAGAACAAGAACTACGATTACAACAACTCATTCAGGCGTCAACAAAAGGGGAAAAAGTCACTGCTCGGGGCACACATTCCACAATGAGATACTAATAACAAGGATGGACACGTCGGATTTACAAAGATTCCAACAAATCATTCAGGCGTCAGGAAAAAGGGAAAGATCACCGACCTAACCCTGGACGAACTGCTCTGGGCACACACAAAGCGCACAATGGATAATACTAACACGGATACGACACGCAGGATATAGTATACAGCGAAAGAGTACCTGATTTACCTGATGCAGGCAAAAGGGGAGGGAGCAGCAGCTCTGAACATTGTTGATTTTGTCCCGGGTGTGAACTGGCATGTGGATGGACTTTCATCTGTAAATCCACACCAATGGTCACAGCGAAAGCTCGTATCATGTACATACAATGAAGTAAATACAAAACCACGAACATGGAGAAAAAATACAGGGAAAATAAACAAACTACCACATATATTTTACAATAAAGTCACAGATACATTTGACAAAACATGGAAACGACGAAATTTTGAATCAAGTACAGGCAAACTAAGAATATACAAAACATTTTAAAAAGAGTTTAAACTTGAAGCGTATCTTTCACTATTCAAAAATTTTAAACACAGAAAAGAGTTAACAAAACTAAGAATTAGCGGACACAGTCTACAAATAGAAAAAGGCATGTACCACAAAAATGATATCCCTATACACTCCGTTGACTAGACCCGGCCGAAATCGGTTTAAGCAGACCCCATTCTGGTGTCGGTATTTTACGACCGACTGCGTGTGGCTCTGTTATGATAAGACACGCTGATAGGACTGTGATAATTACCCTGACCACAAACAGCAGGGCACAAACAGATTCCTTTAGATATGGAAATGAGGCACATAAAAAGTGGCATATACAGGTTTAATTGATAATCTTAGGGTTTAAATATATTGATGCAGTAGCTTTTTTTATATTTCAGACCAGTTATATCATGCTATTAATTGTTTATGATAAACATAATGATATTTGCGTGATTTATCTATAGGCTTATACATGTACGGTATAACAAATTAGGTTCGCTTAAGTATCTGGGATTTGAAAATATGATGGATAGGGAAATGATAATCACGCTGGAAAGAAAACGGGCGATCCGGATCGTAATCCGGATCACCCCTAGTGTAATCGATTGTTCCATGGATTGAGGCACACCTCTGATAAAAAAAATTGTTGTGAATGCTTTCATTACTTTTTAAGTAATCCGAGAGATTGACAGACAGACAGACAGACAGACACACAGACAGACACACAGACAGACACACAAACAGACAAAAGCACAACCAGAAATACATATCTCCCAGGCGGAGGTTAAATATGTGTTCATCCACGTATATTGAAAACGTTTAAAGATAATATTTTTTATACTTATTAACTAGCTAGCAAACACGAGACGTCGACCCAAGGCTAGTTTAATGTTGTGTATCAGCATTGGGTTAATGTCTGTTTTTTATTATTATTTGTGATACCACTCGTTGCATGGTCACATAATTATTATGTGTCAAGGGGGATAGCTGATTTTAATCAATAAACATGGTTCTTGTTGTGCAGTGACACAGTTGACATTTTGACACAGGAAACAGTTGACATTTTGTGACACAAGCGATGAAGGATAAACACAAAACACCTGACGTGTACATTTAATAACCATTTTCCTGCTGAATTGTTTAGGTTGTATTTTTCGTCATTTGAAGCTGGAATTGCTAACGCAATTTCCAGCTTTAAATGACGAAAAAATATTACTCACTGTTTGTGAAAAATAGACATGTCCAATAATAAATTATTGGATCAACTAAGCATCTACCAAAAACTATTTTATCAAATTAACATGATTAGGTGATTTTTTTTATTGATCAAAAACATCCTTAACCCCGTATATATATGGGACTAGGAGGGCAAGGGTTAGCTGTGATCCCGATGCAAGTAGGTCCACTTCCGGTATGACTGATCATGATTTCGGATCGGACTACAGCGCTGAATTGTGTACAGCCGCTGTCCTGCCACAGAAATAAACTGTGCCCAGTTCGGGGTTAAATCGCAATTCGCTGACTTAGCTGCAGTGTACACGTTTTCACTACCATATTAGACGCATATATGTGAAGATTTTTTATTGTTAGAAAGGGAAAGTAAGTTTATATTCATGTTATTTATCCGAAACTACACTTGAGGCTACCAAGTGATCTCGGGTGGAGTGGGGTTGATACGCGAGATTTTGTGAGATGACGTCATCGCACGTGGTAGATGACGTCATCGCACGTGGTATCTGTCGTTTTTCTTGTGCTTCACGCACGTGTTTTTGTGTTGATCAACAAGTTTAAGGTGGTCTGAGCATGCGCTCTTAGCGGACGAATTATCCTCACATAGATGTCGCTCATGTCGCACTGGCGAAGGTTGATGCAAACTATATCGCCGTGAATTGTAGTTGTATTTTACCTAAATTCAGGGCCACTATGTCACATATCAGCTCAAGAATCACAGATATGTAAGAAAATATATTTATTATAAGCAAGATGATGTTAGATTGGCCATAGATCATCAGATTAAGTCCAGAAGAGCAATTTAAAGTTGGTATCAAAGCCACTTTGATACTAGATCCACGGCTCTGTGGCTCGCTGCGCTCGCCCAGAGACGTTGTTTACTCGGCTACATCATGACGACATATATATAGCTACCAGTTACTGATGAGATATAACTTAAAACTTTATGGATGCCCAATGATGCCGACTTATAGTCACCATGTCATCGGAATTGAACGACAGTTTATATCCATCCATATTTAGTCTATCGAGTATATATGTAGATGGCATTCAATACTTTGACTCAAACCGGCTAATTGAACAGATCAAAAAGAAACAAAGTGAGGATGAACAAATAAAGTTTCGTCAAAGTAATTTCAAAAGAGAAATTGAACAATATCAAGATGGAATGTATATGTACAACGACAGAGCGTACATTACGTTTAGGTCGCTTCTACGCTATTCTTATCGTCATTGTGATGAATATGTTTATTGTAATACAATTTGCAAAGAAGTTGAGAAATCAATCCAAGCACCTGGCTCATCATCAGTAAGTGTTCCCGACGAAGAAACGCTATGGAATTTATACCGAAACATAGCGTCATGCGAATTGTCTTTTAGTTTTAAAGACAGTGATCTATATGACAGTAAATGTGCAGTCGCAGAATGTGGTTCAGCAAATATATACAGCAATTATTCAAAATCACCATACACAGACGAGCAGTGGAAGAAAATAAAATTGTTTGAAGGGCAATTTGCGATATTTAAGAGGAATTGAAAATACTCTACCCAAGCTACAACTCAAGAAAAATGGGAATACTTCAATCTCTGCAAAGCTGCAGCTGAAGTAGGTAGCTTGATACATCCTCTGTGTTGTTTATCAATAGTTCGAAACGCTGAAAGAAAAACTGCAGCACATGCCCTAAATTCAATATTGCTACAATACATGTCGGTGGTAAAATACACAGACCTGAAATAATTGAGAGACATGTTAAACAATGTCTAGAAAATCACTTGAAGCTGAAAGGCGCTATATGTGCCGCGATATCCTGCCCAGAACATTGTCAAGATAAAGATGGTGTCATCATATTCACTGAATGCAGAAACGATATCGCATTTGCATTATTTGAGAACATTTCTGCTCTATTACGGGCTGACCTAACTGAACACCATGGCCTGCCCATACGCAAAGTGATATTTGTCCAAAATGGTTCAATCGTTTTAAACAATTCAGTCGTTCAAAGATTCCAAACAAGAGATTTGTTTTATGGGAATAAACTTGAGGAGGAAGTCATCCATGTTTCGTCTGATCAGACACCTGTCCAACCTGAACGTGATAAAGTTTGCAAGCACTGTGAGACCTGCTTCAGTGAACACCGGGATCACATTGACACTTCATTGGGTTTTTCTACCTTCAAGGTAAGATTTGTTGCGTATTACACATATTTTATATTTGCATTGTAATCTTACAATATCATTACGATGTATCAAATATTGACAAATTATGTCACATAACGGAGTTATATAATCTCCACACAATTAGTTAACTCTGGTGGACCCAGAGCATGTAGGGTGGTGGGAGGGGTGGTGAAATTCTAACCCAAAACATTGTCTCATATGGCTTTGGGAGGAAATAACCACATAGACAGTTAACAAATCCAACCATTATACATTTTACTATTTTACAATCAACTTAGGTCTAGACTGTATGTACGTTTTTGTGAAATAGAAGTACTTGCTCATACTCTTCGAATAAAAAAACCATGCAACTGTAAATAAATAGTTTTCTTACCACACCTGAAACATTTTTTTCACATCCTTATAGTTCTTATTATAATTCACTTTGTTATTAAAGCCATATCAGAACGTACTTATTTTATTTATTATTATTTGTTCTATTGAATTAATTGTATGGGAAATTTCTAAAAATCATGGCGCATCATTGTGTCGGCACTTATTAGTTAAATAAACCTTCAGTTTACGACGGAATTAACACACACAAAATAAATGACAGTATCTTACTGTAGACTCAAATTGTTCTGCTATGACACAGCAGATGCCCAGTGTAGTCGGCTCTAGACATGCATATAATTATATAGAGAACATGTACGTCCCAAGTGTTTTTGCCAGATAAATTACCAAGCTTCACAATTGTCTTAACTTTAAAAAAAATCAAAATAAAATGGACACTATACTGACCGTTTATATTTCACTGTGATACTTGAAGGTAGTACAATGTGGTACTTGAATGCCACTTTATATTTGTATCACAAAGAGATATATAGGTCTCACCCAGGTGTCACATAGCAGAAAATTCGCCTACTATTGTATTTTACCAGGAGGTCTAATGTATATCCCATGGGATATTTGTTAACAAAAGGCAAAAACGATCGCCTACTTCTTGAAACTAAACAAATATAATTACTATAAAAATGTTGACTGATAAACGTCGACATATGACCCGGGTTTATCAGAAGTAACCGTTTTCATTCTTACAAGTAAAAAATGTCCTCATCTACATTTTTATGAAAATATGTACTCTCACTTTGTTTGTTTTATGTGATTTTTTTCTGATCTCATTTCTTAGAAGAAACAATATTCTGAGATGTGTTTGTTTTCAAAATTGCGGCAACCGTTTTATCACCCGTTGGGCCCGGAGGGGTATTGTCGTCCCCTTAGTGCGTCGCCGTCTCCGCCGGCGCCGCCAGCTCCGCCGCCGCACGCAGCCTTATGGCTACTAGACCAACACGGTGCAACGGAATGATTTCACAATTCATACAAACATTCAAACCATTCGGCAATTTTTTGTTGTTCAAGGTCATAGGTCAAGGTCAAATATTAAAAAAAATCATTGTTCACGCGATTACTTGAAAAATAATCATTGGATCTGTCAAATTTTTACGTGAAGTTAGCCATGAGAATGGAGATGACCTTGATAGATTTCCAGCTTTCCGCCGATAATCAAAATGGCCGCCACTTGACAACTAATTTGTTTTCGACCTAATTTTTTTCAGACTTCCCTTTGAACCTGGTATATATAGGTTTTGCGAGTCTATTAGCTAGCATTGTCCGTTTTCTTGTGAGACCGAAGACGAGGCTACGGCGGCCATTTTGGTTGTATCAATTTTAATAAATCTTTTTTAGTGTCAGTTAAATGCTTTGAAACCTGGCATCTATAGGTTTTCTGGGTCTGTGAGTCTATTGGCATTGTCTGTTTTCATGTGCGATCCAAACCTAGGCTATAGCGGCCATCTAGATTTTTCTCCTAACAATAATAATTATCTCTAATAATAATGATAATTTTTTAATTTTATAAATAATGTTTTCTTCTCGCTTGCTACATGTAATATAACAGGCTGATTGTATTATATTTTTTTCAACTCTATTTTGGTGTTTTAAAACGCAGGCCTCAATTATCAGCTTTTAAACATTTCCACCATGCAGTTCAAATCTTTTTTCATGTCACTTATCTTTATTTAAATGATACATATTTTTGTTGTAGCGTTGATTTATTTGTAGCGTTAGTTCAATCATGATATAAAGTAATTGAGAAATATTTATGTCAAATGAAAGTAACTTTCGGATGTTATTGTATTGGCCTACTATATAGGCCTCGAGTGCGTTGTCAAATTGCGACGGGAATCAATCTCACAAACGTGCTCTCCACAACTGCTTAATTAATTGTCTCAATTGCAATTCTTTAAATGATGCAGCTCACAATGTTTATGGGTATATATTTATTTTCAGGTCAGGGATGAATGGTGTTCTCAAGTACCGCTCCCCATACAAATTGTATTGGAAAAAATGTTCATTAATAGAGAAAGTGTACGTCAAGCTGGTGATACAACTCTACAATTCCTAGATAACAAAATTACCCGACTTTACTCTTTATATGACACAGGTCTGAACACCATCAACAGAAATTACAGCGGATTAATTCAAGACATGAACAGTGATGAATTGGCTATTAATCATAACAGTTTGACTACTGTGTTTTCACTCTCGTCTAATTTTGGTGTCTTTCACGTAGGACAGCTGAAAGGCGTTTGGTTGAGCAAGCTGACCCAGAATTATGTTATTATAACACCCACATCAAAAATTATCCAATGATTCACATGACATCTCTATCTAGAACAGATACTAAACAGATGGTCAGCATGCGTGATTGTCACATAATTCTATTTCTAGATAATCTTGTTCGGCTTTCTACACGTGTTGATCCACTTCCTGGTCAAAACACAACTTCCCAGCTGTGTACATTACCTATCACTGTCAAAGGCTTACCGAGAGATAGTGCAGTGTCGAATAGCTGGCATTCAGACATATGCGACGGGACAATAAATTGTTGCTGCAAAGACAGAAACTTATTGGAGAAGAAAGACCTCGAAGAATCACTTATGATTCTGAAGGGAAATGAACAAGAACAATGGGATCAATTCATCAATGAGTCAGTTTGGGGAGCATGCAGCCTTTTAGTCAAGTTAAAGCCACACTTGTGTGATCTGCTAGATGCAGCAATAACCAGTGAACCAGATGTACAACCAGGTCCCTCTGGCATACAACATGATTATACAGGACCTGATCATTCAGATAATGAAGAAGCTGACACCGTTGTAGATCTAAACGACACTCTGCACAGTCTACGTTTAGACGAAGAATGTGATGATGACACAAATGACTGCAGTCTGCTTTTAGGTACGAACATTGAAACAGACAATTCGATTTCCAGTTCAAGCTTCATTAAGTACGGTACACCAAGTCTTCTATGTCGACACCCCCCCTCCAGAAACAGGTCGTGATGATGACAATAAAAAACTCTAGACATTGAAATTCTAGACAAAGTGCTTATCCAGCTTGAACATAATCAATATCCCAACAACAAGGACAGAATTATTTTTGCACCTGATCAGAAAATTGCTAAAAATTTGATCAAATTAATCTGGACGAAATCCTGCTATATGTTATTCCTACCAGAATTCCCAGTGCTTCATTTGAGAAAATCCAAAATCGGAAATCTACTGCGAAGCAATAAGTCAGTCGGGATAATTACTTTGCTAAGCTACATGAGAGATGAAGAACACGAAAGAGATTTGAATAAACTGGTTTCTCTTCATAACATTGATCAAGCAACCAAGTGTATTTTACGCTTGACACTTGCACTTCACTTGGCTTGTATGATTGCATTTATCAGTAGCTTATCAGAAAATGATGTTCATTTGTTCATGGATAATAACTCATCTGAATCATGGCATAATATGGGAGGAAAGTGGAACGATAAGTACCATGAATTTGTGACGGGAGGCATATCGAAGAATGCTACATTTGCACTCCATCATGAAATGATGTCTCACGCTGATGAGATCATTGTTATTTCGGTTGCAGAGCGTGTCGGTGGAGCAGATGGTTATGCTGTTTTGTTGGCAGCGTTTAAAAAGTATTTGCACTTCTCTTTTTTTAATGCTTCAACAGGTTATGCACAGTTCTGTGTTGATTTACTTCACGAACACTACCAAGCAGGCAAATTACACCAACACTCGAAAATGACTGTCTTTACAACTGCCCACAAGAAAAACAGCAAGAATTTTGGATTCGACGCGCAGCGTGAAATTGACCATCGTGATGCTTTAAAAGCTTTCCATCCTGGTTCTACCCTTGATACAATTGTCCCGAGAATGTCTGTGGTTGATCACTTGTCTGAAATTCACGAAGTACGTGCTTCATTAAGCCGCCCAACTTAGGCATCAGCCAAAATATTAAATAAGAAGGAAGAAGACGTCTATTTCCATGTTGGTAAGGCTTTAACCAATGCTGATGTGATGTGTGTAGCTCGTGGAACAAGGGTTATCACAAGGAGGAAGGCTTTTTCAACAGATAGTGATGAAAATCCTAATAATGTTTATTCAAAAGATGGTATCATACTTCCACAATCTATCCTCGATATTAAAACAACTGACATAGGACATTACCTCATAAAACGAAATGCTACTAAAGCAGGATATTTTAATTTGAATATTGATGATTTACCCGATAAACACGACATAAATGGGCCAAAAGCACTTGTTAATAAGGCTGTGAAAAGCAAAGGAGTTACTATCAATAGGGTGACACAGGCACAACTAAAACCAATAACATCTGATTTTGATAAAGAAGAAAAGAAAAGACTGGACCTAGTTAAGAGACAGATGAAACGGACTGACTGTATGTCATCAAAAATGAATGCGTGTCAGGCAATCATGAAGCCAGACAGCAGCAAATCGACGACAAATAAATCGGCAGGAATTAAAAAGGGACTAGCCAGAGTATTGTTGTCATGCAATAATGACAATGGACCAGTGACAAATGATACATGGACAGAGTTTGAAAAGGGAGGTTTGATTTTGTTGGACCAGGTGAAATTTCCAGATGTTCTGAGACTCATCTCCGAATTCGCGGAAGTGAAGTTTAAAGGAAAAAATATTTCCACTAGAACTGCATATGTTAAATTTGTTGTTAAATGTATTTTAACTCCAATACTTACAAACCTCCCAAAAGTGAGACATCTAATAATATGCGAGGAAAAGTACTCATTCACACCAGATGATTTCAAAGCAGCCACACGTAAAAGTCGCGCTAAGACACACCAAGAATCACTGGCTCACTTGCAAGAAGAACATGATATATTAAGTGATGGGAAATATAGCCAAGTTGCTATTCGTGGGTCCCTAAGAGAGAAAAAATTAGTTTCCAACTTTCTTGGTCTCATGTTACAGAACTTAATATCAGGCGCGATATATGCATCGATGTCGATAGTGAATTAGCCATGTCTGTTTGTGAATGTGCTGATCGAGAAACATGTAAGTGCTTACGACATGCAATTCCTATCAGAACCAATTTCTCGTCTAAAGGATTTGTTGAGCAAAGTTTTCTTGGACACATTCACCAGCGTAAGAGTGAGGCAGAGATGTCACAAGCTGATTGGCTAGTTGAGCTCAAAGATGAGATGGTTGACGGTGAATGTGCGATTGGACTAGTTACATCAGGTGATATTGATGCTGTTCCCATACATCTAGTAGCTGTTTCACGACATTGGCCAAGAAAAGATGAGGGCAGTTATATTTGGCCTCTCTATATAGTACTCCAGAAATCAAATGGAAGGATGGATATATTTCAAATAACTTTAATCATCCAGCTTCTTGAGGCAAAGTGGAAGGACAATTCAATTGCTCTAAAAATTGCGATTGGGTTGTGTATGGGTGGAAACGACTTTTTGCCTCGTTATTTTGGCTACAATCACGAGAAATTGATCAAATTGATGCTGTCGCCAAATATTTTAGAGAATATATTCAACGTTGACCAAACAAACTCTCTTACATCTGACATGTCTATACAGATCTGCAATGAAAAATTTCTCGAGCTAATGAAAACTCTGTATTGCCCTACATCTCTACAATCTAGAAATTTGACTTTTGATGAGGTCAGGCAAATATTAGTAAAACGACCCGACAATTATAAAAAAGACATTGATGCCATAAAGCACCCACAAACATGGCTACCACGGAAGTCCGCCTTATTAAAAATTGCCTGTTTAATCAACAGTCAAATTCAGTATTTACTCACAGTATGTCAACACGATGCTAGCCTGCCAAATTTTCTGGAAAATGGTGGGTTGCAGAAAATTAATGGCATCATACAGTACGACTTAGGACCTGATTGTCATGTATCTTCCCCCAATGAGCTACTTGTTCTAGAAGAGCAACAGCTATTCACAAGAATTAGTGATGTTCAGAAATCAACAACCCACAAGAAACGTCAAATTGATGTCACTCCACGGCGCCTCCCCCCAATAAAGAGGAGGCCAATTCACTCCACACCCAGGTATATCAATACATTGTGATTAAAAACAACTTAAATTTGGGTGACAAGTAAATTATAAAGAATAATCATGTCTTCTTTATATATTGTAATTTTTTTCATCAAGCGAATAAAATGACTCAAATTACTATTGGACATTTTTAAAGAAAATCTGGAAAAAACATGCATGGTTTAAAAATATAATTTGTAATGTAAATACATCAAATGTAAAGTGCAAGTGATTATAAACTCATTCCTAGAAACATTTGTAAAATGATTAATTACACAGTTGTTTTCTTATACTTATAGGAAGCTTGCAATGGACAATTGTGCTGTGGGAAAAGTCTCGAATCTCCATATGGAAGACGAAACAGATATCTCTGATACCACTGGATAGTGACTTTTTAGAGAAGTGATGAGGATGATAGTGCCGATAAAGACACCTGTCTCGAGGATTGATCATCACAGCTCTGATCATGTGCATATGTGAATAAAATGCACACTCTAACAATTACGTCATAACTATCGCGCTCACTTGCATGTAATTCTCTTTTTTTAATGTCGGACAATTCTTTCACCGTTGCATAATATCAATGCTCAACATTATTACAATGACATGTAAGTTGAAGGTACATGTCCATGGGATATAATTTTTTCATATGTTAATTCCGCACTCACCGAGCTGTTTGACATTATTTTCATTCATTTTGAGGTGTGCATTTCTGCAGCAATGTACCCCTCAATGGGAATGTACATACTAAGCTTCTTATATTACGTGAAATATATCAAATGAATGTCAAGAAGTCTGCAAATTAATAAAATAAACCAATTGTTTTTTAATAAATTTTATCATGTTTATTACCTGTCGATAATAAATGATGCTGTTTTTATCAATTCTTAAAATGAGTCGAATCTTAATTATTATACATCAACATATTGACACTGTGCTTTTTGTAGCTGTGCGTTATCTATCATATGAATAACATTTATTTAAGTTAATGTTATATAAAACAACTGGCACGTGATAAAAAATAGTTCAGTATCGTAGATACTTCTCAACTCCTTCATTTTGTTCATATTTATAGCTTTATTTTTAAATTTCATGATATTGCAGGCTGGAAAATGACCAATTTTAAAAGTGCTTTCAAAGGGTACCAAGTTAATTGAGTTTATGTATCTCAATTGCTTTATTCCATTTTTTCACATTTATCGCAGAATTATGTATCATTTTAATGATATTCCGCAGCTTCTAATCGATCTTTTTTAATGTCTATTTTAAAGAATAGTACCTAACCCCAATGATGATGATATATATCTATATATAGAGAGAGCTGGGCACACCAGATAGTTGCTGATAAAGCTTTCTGGCACACTTGTGTGCATGCGCACCAGAAAGGATTATTTGCAGCAGGCGAAATGGACTCATCATATCCCCCCTCACGATATAGGGTCTAATCTTTAAAAAAACAGGACTTTAACCCTTAAAGCGCTGAATTTTTTTATGTAAACCAAGGGTTTTATTCAATTCGAAATCATCATAAATGTCTTAGTTAGCTCTTTCTGATTCATTTGAATACCTATGTTATGGTTCTACGATCATTCTAAATATTTTCACTCTTACAGCGCCGGGATCAACTTCAGTCGTCAGAATCTGACGTCTACAGACGTCAGATTCTGACGACTAAAGTCTATCCCCGCGCTGTAAGGGTTTTAGGAATACCCGAAGGATGACGTCTGGTACCTTGCCAATACATATTATCACCTGAATGCTGATTGCCCAAGGCGGAACTTTACACAAACTCAGTTTGGGGACATAGTTGTGCATGATGATATAAAAGAGTATGTCTCCAGGGCATGTTGACATCCTCCATAGGTTTGGAATCCATACGGTCTGCCAGCATTAGCTTCCTTTGCTTTACGTTTCTAATCACTTTAGTCGACAACGCTTTTATTTTGTATAGTCTACCAGTGCTCAGTTTTATTACTGGTGATTATTAATGGGAAATTAAGCCACAATGTCATTGTATGTAGCTGTTTTAGTTCGTCATCACAGAGTTGCTGTCAAGGAACTGTTTCTGTTTCACATTTTGTTGGCTATGTGTATAACTAAACTTTATTGATGCCTGCCCAGCAAATACTCGTTAACGCAATGCTGTTATAATCTTGACACACCTTTAGGTTTATGCGTAATAATAAAATTGAATTGTGATTGCATAGATTTGCATTGAACCTTCTAGTAAATTTTGTGGACAACACTTTATTTATCTGCTTGGTTTTACTATATGTTATCATTGAACAATAAAACTTGTAATAATTTTTGTGAACACCATTTTAGTATATTCTTTAAAAAAAATTGAATAATAAAAAACAATATCTATTTAACAGTAAAACATCATATCATGATTTTCATTGTATAGCCCGCAAACACAATATAGTCAGTTCACATGTAGAAATAAACAAATTCCCACAAAATAGCTGTAAAAGGTTATGAACGTTTTTTTGTAGTATCAGGTGTGTATATTACAGGGCTCGCACGGACATATTAGTAGTAAATCATTGCTTTCGTCACTTTTCGGCACAAAAGGTCTTTTACCTGACGTTGTAATACGTTAAAACGTTGTAGTCAATTGATTAGATGAATGATGTACAGATGATGATGTGAGGGTGGGGGTGATAGGGCATGGTGGGTTATTGAGAGCGTGCAATTTAATGCTGAAACTTTGTGGCATTTCGCGCAGTTCCGCTATCCTCGGGTCGGATAGTCCCCAGAGTAACAATAGGAAGGATAAATCCCTCTGGGTAACTCCATTCATCCCGCGTGAGAGACCTAATGTCAAACACTCTATTGCCGGTTATTTCAGGCTCCCACAGCTTACACCAGCGCCAGCACTGATGCGAAAGCTGCATTAGCAACGCAGTTGAGCGGAGGAACCAGGGTACGCCACTGGCAATCCACCCGAAGATTATGGCCAGATACGAGGAGACTGCAGCTTCCCTTGGATGATTGCTATAGACTAGTGCTTCCGTACCATGCCATACAGCATGCAAATGACGAAACAGATCCCAAATGACCCTCCCCGGATGTGGGCAAAAAGTACTACTACTAGCGATCATCACAGTAGGCCTACCCCTACTACGGACATGAAACACCTGAAGAGTTATGGGCGCACACGACAACAATAAAACAAAAATAGCCATAAATTGATGGCAGGGCCCCTCAACCGTAGGATCTATTCATCTATATCAAGATACCTTCAGATTAGTGTCATGCACATGCGGTAAAGAAATGAAGGCCCCAAGTCAAGGCGTTATGAAGTTATCGCACTTACAAACCATCTTAGTTTACGTGACCTGGTGACCTTGATATTAGGTCAAGGTCACTGAATGTCGAACTTGACCTTCAAATTAGTGTCATGTACATGACGTAAAAAATTAAGGCCCCAAGTCAAGGCGTTATGAAGTTATCGCGCTTACATGCCATTGTGGTTTTCGTGACCTGGTGACCTTGAAATTAGGACAAAGTCACTGGACGTCGAACTTTGCCTTCAGATTAATGTCATGCACATGAGGTAAAGAAGTAAAGGCCCAAAGTCAAGTCGTTATGAAGTTATCGTACTTACAAGCCATGTTGGTTCACATGACCTGGGGACAATGAAAAAAGGTCAAGGTCATTTCCGTGACCCAGTGACCCTAGAATTACTTCAAAGTCACTGAATGTCGAGCGTGACCTCTAGATTAGTGTCATGCACATGAGGTAAAAAACACGAGGGCCCTACCCAGCTAACACAAAACGTTAACCTAACGTTCGTATATCGTTCTCAATAGGTTATGTTAAATGTTAACGTTCCGGGACTGTTCTTAGAATGTTTTCCCTTAAGTTTGTAATGAACCAACCCAGAAAGTTTTCCACTAACGTCAGGAGAACATCGAGGGAACGTTTGTCTTTAATGGCAGTCTTTTTGCGCATGCGTGTTGAATGTTTCCATAGGTTATGCTAAATGTTAAAAGGACTCAATCAGACTAAAATCGTCAAAAAATCGGTGATTTTATTTTGGCTTCTTAATATGACCATATGATGTAAACATGTCCATAGACTAGAACTGCAAAAGTTTTTAATTTTTGTGCCGCGCATTCACCAGTAAGGCTAGATACAGAGACGAAATTCGCGTATTTCTTATTTTGGACATACATGTCCGAAATAAGAAATCGGGAATTTCGGCTCTATATCTAGCCTAACTGGTACTGATAAACTCATCTGATGAACAACTGATACATCTTTTCACAGCACTCGCATTTAAACCTGGCAGTATCAATAGTAGTAGCAATGTGATCATCATGATCAGTGACAGTGGCAGTCACGCTCACAGTGACAGTGTCAGTCACAGTGTTACTGCTGTCAGTGTCAGTGCATAAACTTTTTTCATACTCATAGGCCTATCATCAGCAGTCATGCAAGATTACGTCGTTTCCAAATCAACAAAGTATTCATCATCTGAAGTTAAAACTAAATTGTCCAGTGAATTGACGGCTTCTTGTTTGTCTTCAGGGGTTATTGTTTTTTTTTTTTTTCTTTAATTTTTGTAATCAGCAGCTGCTATTGCTAGCAGAGCCGTTGCCTGGCTAAAGCCACCTGAAAGTGTCAGGGACTGGTTCAGGGCTAACCGCAACAGGTATTGTTAATCGAACTTGAGAAAAAGACGACCCACAGAGAGACCGCCACTCCCCCCCCCCCCCCGTCCAATCCGCACCAGACCATCACGGTCCCCAAGTCGGCAAAATGTTGATAATCATGCAGATGAGATTGTGAGACAGTACATTCCAGAAGAAGACAAGAAGACATGATAGGACAGCACTTCGACCCACCACACCCCATTAGACCACTGCAAGCAGCTATCCACAGAATAGGATGGAGCACAGCCACCACGCCCCCCCCGCCACCCCCTCGGCGAAACCATCCTTCCACAACTCATTTAAATCTTTGTGCATCCTGTTATATCCCATTTGATTGATTCTGTTTTCCAGCTGCTCAGAAGATTGACTCTGCTGTTTTGCTCTCATATTTGTACAGTCATAAAACCTGTCAAGCGATCCCAGGTCAAGTTTTAATTACATAAAAATTACACTGAAATTTTCTAATATCTTAATTTGCTGTTGTCTTTTGATTTGTTGACTCTTGAGTTTTGTTCATCTCACATGCTTTATACTATCCATAGCATAAGACCTGTCAAATGATCCCAGGTCGAGTTTAATTACAGATTAGATTATGAGACAGTACATACCAGAAGAAGACAAGAAGACATGATAGGACATCACTTCGACCCACCACACCCCATTAGACCGCTGCAAGCAGCTATCCACAGAATAGGATGGAGCACAGCCACCACGCCCCCCCCCCGCTACCCCCTCGGCGAAACCATCCTTTCACAATTCATTCTAATCTTTGTGCATCCTGTTGTTTAATCTTTGTGCATCCTGTTGTATCTCAGATGATTGACGCTGTTGTTTTGCTCTCACATTTGTTTTAGCCTAAGACCTGTCAAGTGATCTCAGGTCGAGATTTAATTACATTAAAAATTACACTGAAAATTAATTACACTGAAAATTTTAATCCTGTTGTATCTCATTTGATTAACTCTGTTGTTCAGTTGCTCAGATGATTTACTCTGTTGTTTTTGCTCCCATATTTGTACTATCATAAGACCTGTCAAATGATCACAGGTCAAGTTTTAATTACATTAAAATCTGTTGTTCAGCTGCTCAGTTGGTTGACTCCGTTGTCTTAACTCTCATATTTGTACTAGCATAAGACCTGTCAAATGATCCCAGGTCAAATTTTAATTACATTAAAATCTGTTGCTCAGCTGCTCAGATGGTTGACTTCGTTGTCTTAGCTCTCATATTTTATTATCATAAGACCTGTCAAAAGATCCCAGGTCAAGTTTTAATTACGTTAAAATTACACTGAAATTTTTAATTACATTAAAGAAGATGAGACTCCACAACTTCGTTTTCTTCATAGCTCATCATGTTTGTTTGTTGTTCCCTCATAGAAGTCGCCATCTTGAACTGATCACGTGACCGGCGGAAGATACCGAAGCTTCCCGATATACGCCGAGTACAAATAGTTTTGTGGATGTTATCTTCAGAGTGTGACTAATCAGAAGGTAATAAAAGGAAGGAGTAAACCCAAGCGCAAGCCACATCAGGCCAGTGGAGGGGGCTAAGCTGTATAACCGTGTGTTCTAGTATCCTTGGACACCATAACTGATAAGCGCGTGCTGTTCTCTGCTAGTGAGCGGGGCTATCCATGACTAATTTGGCCGGCCATTTTTTAAATATGTATTACTTTTCACATTTTCCGATATATGACAGCTTATCAAATTTGTTATTCAGCAATCATACTGTTCTTTTATTATTTATTATAAACTATGATAGATCTGATATATGGCAGGAAGGAATTTAGCATGCATAGCCATATCGGGGAGTCAAACAACCAAAGACTTTCCACAACAGTATTTCACCATTTCAGTGCTCATGTACTTGTACACCTGGGGTGTCCCGCGCCGCAATGAATCTACACTAGAAAACACCAGACGTTGACCCGGTGTTGTTTTAATGCTTTTCCACCCTCTACGACGTTGGCCCAGCATTAAATAACACTGGATCAGAGTCTCCTGTTTCCTGGGATAGCAGATCCCGGCGGCAGGGAAAAATCATTCAGTCCCTGGCTCCCATACTGGTCAGTTGATCCTTGGTTGACCTGATGAAAACAATCTTGAAATTATAATGCTCTCTAAATTAAAATATATTCCTGGAGCTGTCCCAGGTAAAGTTGGGAAACGTAAAGCTGCTGCTCCTGATGATATTGCAAAGAAACATCGTGTATATGAGGCTGCTGGCAGAAGCAGATCATTTTTAGACTTGTGGAAAATTGGTCAGGAATGGCTGGAATTTGATGGGAGTAAGATGCCATGCAAATGGTGCATTAAGGCATATCCTGATGCTGCGCAGGGGGGGGGGGGGGACAGCAAAGACCACTACTACTACTACTACTAATAGTGGTGGCCTGAGGGGACAACACAAATTTATTACTGGGTCAACAAATTTCCGTGTGGATACTGTGCAAAGTCATGAAGTCAGCAAGGAATATTTGAAAGCAAGAGACCTGCACAAAGCTGCAGTTGAACCAACTGGTAAAAGTGAAGCCGGTCAAGTCTGGCTACAGATAAATGAAGCTGATCGGAAAAAACTTGTGCTCAAGATGCGCAATGCCTACTATGTTATTAAAAATGGTCGACCATTTTCTGATTTTCCAAAATTGTGTTTGCTTGATGAAAGTAAAGGCCTGACTACAGGAAAAGCTTACAGAAACATCCGTGGATGTGTGGAGTTTCTGACTGTAATTGCAGAGTCCATCAGGATTGAAACAAGTGAATTGTTGAGCCGGGCAAAGTTCCTGTCATTGACTATGGATGGCACAACAGACGTCGCAGGGGATGAGCAAGAAAATCTTTATCTGAGATGCTGCATTGCTGGCGAAGTAATTAACAAATATATCTCGACTTCCATGCCATTGTCTGCAACATCTGAAGGCGTGTATCAATGCCTTATAAATGAAGTGAAACAAAATGACATTGACATGAATAAACTTGTAGGATTTGGAAGTGATGGGGCTGCCACAATGATGGCCATCAGAAATGGAGTTGGTACACAACTTAAAGAAATTTGCCCAGATATCACTCTAATTCACTGCTTGGCACACCGACTTGAGCTTTGTTTCGAAGATGCCATCAAGAAGTCACAGTATTATGACAAAGCACAGACATTGCTTATTGCCTGTACTATTTCATAAGAAAATCACCCAAACAAAAAAGGGGTCTTCTTATGGCATTTGAAGCCAACAATATGAAGGCATGTCTGCCAACAAAGTGTGGTGGAACACGGTGGATAGGACACCAAGTCAGAGCCATAGCCGCATTCTTGAAATCATTTCAAGCCATAGTCGACTACCTTTCCAACCACAGCAATGCCAGTCCCAAGGCCGAAGGCCTTGCCAAGTTGGCGACGTCAGCACAAGTTGTTGTATTTCTTTTGACCCTGCAAGATATCCTTGCACCACTGGCATCACTTTCACTGTTCCTGCAAAGAAGAGATGCTACTATAGGTGACGCACAGCAGTTGATAGCGATCACACAAGACACTCTTAAGCTGATTGCTCCAGAAGTAAACTCCAAAGTGCACGATGTTGAAGCGACTGGAAAGTTTTGTGATAGAGCCCTGACCAGAAGCAACAATATTTCCACAGCTTTCCGCCAGCAGGTGATCACTGCAATCAATACCAGCATGGATCAACGGTTTGATGTGAAGAGAGGCATTCTCTCAGCAGCCAGTATATCCTGTTTTCAAAAGTGGCCTGTACTTGGTGACACGGATGCCATACAGACATTTGGTGATGATGCGATCGAGGAGGTGCTATCACAGTACGTGTCAAAGCTCGAAGAGCAGAATGTAAATGATTGCAGTGTTGTGAGGGAATGGCAATCCCTGAAAGCCATCATTTATAGAAGATATGGTAAGAAGGTACCAGAACTGAATTGGCAGCAGGTATGGAAGGATTGTCAAAATCAAGGCGTTGACAATATACTTCATGTTTTTGACTTACTTGGCAGTCTTCCTCCAACTAGTGTGTTCAATGAAACTACATTCAGCCAGTTGAAATACATAAAGGGTGAGCGACGATCACGTTCGAGTCAAACCAATCTGAACAACTCGCTGCTGGTGAGAATTGAAGGTCCACCAATCCAAGAATTTGAGCCAAACAAACCAGTGGATTTGTTCCTTACCAGTTGTGCCCCTGGAGCAAAAAGGAGAGTAAACTCAGTGCCAAGACCCCTATAAAATAGGAATACTATTACTGCAGGCCAGGACACTGATGATGTTAGCCAATCAGATGAGGATGAAGAAGCTGATAATGAAGATAAGGCTCTTACACTTTCTGATGAAGACAGCATGTCCGAAGATGAAAACACAAACACAGATAAAATAATGATATATATGCATGATGATTAAATTGATGACCATGATGCGCGACTTTATTATTAGTGTCTTATATTATTGGCAATTGCAGACTTCTCATTTAGGCTGCATTTTAAATTGTGTTCAACCAGAAAGTTTATAATTTTTTCATATGAATCAATAATAAGGATAATTTATTAAAATTTCAATAAATTTGTGAATTTATAATCATTAAACATGTGTGAAAAAACCCTGATATAATTTTTTTAATTCGCGTTGTAAAAAATTGGGGACTGGTAAATTTTGATGAGGTCCAGTAAACCTAGATTATTACTGGACCTCATGTCTGGTTATTAAAAAAAGAAGTTGTAATGGCTGTACTTGAAATCAAGATCTGGACATTTAAACTTTACAACTTCAACCAAAATTCTTAATTTTGCTTCACATTTAGAAAAATGCATCATCTGCTTTTCTAGCGCTAGTAAAAAAAGAAAACGTAAAGCTAAGAAAGCGAGTGAAAACCCAAAACGAAAATGTGATGAGGATACGGAGGAAAAAATAAACTTAGTGACAGGAGATTGGAAGGATATTCTTCAGCAGGTTAAATGTTTGAAAAGCATCGACAGAGTGCATTTCGTAAAAGGTTTGCTGGAAGTGTTAACCCAGGGCTACAGAAATTGAAGAATTTTCTATGGCACTTGATTTATCCCAAGCCCAAAACATCAAGCTTGATTTAAGGACCATTTCTAGTGAATACAAGGATATTGAAACCCTGCTTAAGTTGAACCTTAATGACTGCCTTAAAGAGAGGAATCGTGTCTTGCTGAATTTTCTTATAGGCATCTCAAATGCAGAGGTTGATATTGTCAACAACAAAGCAGCTTTCAAAGTTGGGCGTGTCATGGAGGACATTTATGGGTTTTCTGAAGATCGGCATGTGTGTCCTTCAGGTTATTTGCAGAATTTAGCCATATACAACAAAACTGGCAGTCGGTATGCAACCGATTTCATAGCAGCAGTGTGCCCCACAGGAAGCAACTCAACAATTCTAGGTAGTCTGAAGAACATGGGTAATGCAGGTCCTGCTACTTATATTCCCCTGGTGACTTAATCCAGGTGTTTGATAATGAGCAGATTGTAGGCAGAAAAGGGGGCATCAAATCAGCTAACAAAGCAAGAGTTCCTGTCATTACAAATAAGGTTTTTTGGAAATAAGTCCGAATTCTGAAAATGTCACGAAACCACAGTTACAGACTGAATAAAGAACGAATATCTAAACTGAACATTTAACATTTGTGTGTAATGAATGTTGCTAATTACTAGAAAAAAGACATTCGGTTTTAAAACGTGACTACTACTTTAGACATAGCAAATATATGTTTTGATTCTTTAGTAATTAATGTGTTGTTCATAGCCAAAAAAATGACTCTTTTTGTTAGTAGGGTGGTGTTGAAGCGACTCAGTATGATGACATCAATTTTCGTTTTTAATGTTGTAATGAAGTAGTGTATCCCATAGAGCATTCTTTAATTTTTTTCAGGAATTTTAGATTTTTAGAAACATTTTCTAAGGATATTTAAAAAAATCCGGACAAAACCCAAACATACAATGAGTTCTCTTAAAAGATGGTTGAATGCTAGCACAGCATTGGGCCACAGGTCGATGCCGTCGGCCCAGTGTTGAGCAGACCATCAGTACTGCAAGTGTGTCCCACCATGTCCTGACTATAAGACACCAATTAGCGGCGATTGCTTTGATCTTACCGTCCAAGACGTGGGAATATGTGGTGTAAAGTGCTGTATATTGTTGACTTGTTTTGTTTACATGGCAATATACGACCTCGAAATATAACTATTTCACTCTTTTTCGGTGCTTCAAAATTGTTTTTTGTCTTTTTGTACTTTCAGGTAAATTTTCAAAATTGACAACATTGAAAATGTCTCATCCCAAGGGGTCCCTTTAATATGTCTTTACACATTTGTGTAAATATTCAATAAAAAATTCAAACAGTGTCCCGAAAAGAACCCCACCTGGTGAGCTCATAGATATTATTCTGCAATATATTTATACGTTTTGGTAAAAAAAAATTACACGTATCCTGATCACTCTGCCGGACTGTTTAATTTTATGTGTGTTTTGGGAGTGTTACCTAAGCAATCGAGCTTATTGATGAAAATACTCTAACCTGTAGAGAGAAATGAAATTCTCTACAATCATTAATCAAAATTGAAGTTCCAAGATGTATTATCGATAAACATCTGCACTTTTATCTTAAGTATGTGTGTTCTCCTTTCAGAGGCTTGCCTAACCACATACAAAAGAATGAAGAAGCCAGATATGGATGGCGAGATCATTGAGATGCTTAAACTAGCACCACATTGAGGTGGCTCAAAGTACAAGGTGAGGCTATATCAAGTCACCTTTAATGTGTTGATCCCTTACCTATCATGCCTATGTCACATTTTGACAAAATATGCTCAAATAAATGGCTTATTTGGGGGGCTACCATTCCATCTCCAGACTGGAAGTCTTGTTGCGGTCAAATTATTTATTTCAACCCGGTGCTGAAAAGTTCTAATATATGTTTATATTGAACAGTTCTTGAAAAAAATTATTTATTTCATGCTGCGTCTGTCCGAAAATATTTATTTTAAAAAGACTTCACCCCCACATTGGAGATTGAATGGTGGGCCTCTTAGAGGTATTAGCCTGGGGTGTTTGTTTTTGTGCTGGGCAAATTGTTTTTAAGAACATTTGTGACGTTCATTTGTTGTGATTTCTTGCAGGAGGGAAAGAATAAAAATGCTGAAGCTGGAAGTGAGAGAGACTGAAGCAATACATAATGTAGAAATAATAAATTAATTTGAATATTATACATCCAAGTGTTTGTTATTTCTTTGGTAACTTTGGCTAAGAAAGAAATAGACTGATCCATACATACAGATGTGGGTGAAATTATACCTTTTTACAATCGTGGATCAACCCAAGTCACAACATGACTAAAAAATAAAATTTGAACTACACCTTTGCGCTGTGGGCTCGTCCACCGCAAGACCAAATCTGGTACTAAAAAAATGAAAAAACGTTTGGGGAATGTTCTTATCTATTAATATACGAAAAAAACGTTCAGGGAATGTTCATGGGACGTTTTTATCTAATGTACAGAAATAAGGTTCATGGAATGTTCATGGGAAGTCCTCTAAAGTACAAAAATAACGTTCCGAGAATGTACTTTGGAAGTTCTCATGTAACGTTCATGAAAAACGTTCATGGAATGTTCTCGGAACGTTTTCAGCCATCGTTCGTAACTAACATTTTCAGCCCTGGGAACCAAACAAGAACTCTATAGATACATAAACGTTTCTGGAACATTCAAAGTTAACGTTCTCGTAACCTCAAACGAACGTTCTCATAACGTTCTTGAAACGTTCTGGCGTTAGCTGGGTCAAGGCGATAACGCTTACATTACAAGCATCCATCTACCCGCCTCTGGTGCTCACTATACCCCACATCCTCTTTGGAAACCAATCTGCGACATGGACAGAAAAATAAATCATATAGGCCTAGGTCTAGGCCTACTCACTTTATTTTGACAGTATTACCCAAAAATTAATAATCATCAAATATTTTTTTCGGACAGTGGCTAATCGTACGTGATCCTTCATAATGTAGTTCTATCATGTCTATGGGCACCCTCGTTTACGAAATGACGTGCTCCCATCGACTCCCATTATAACTTCCACGTACGAATAGCCACTCTGTATGCCTATTTTTTTGAGGGGGGGGGGGGTTCAATTTTCTATCCAAAATGGCCCTGGACCCACCCAATTCCAATTATTTTTTTTTATGTTTGGAATTTTCTTAATTTTGCAACATCCCTTAAACATAGCTAAATTCTCGTCGATTACAGGAAAACTAAGTATCGTTTATTTGTTTCGTCGATTACAGGAACCCAGTTTCGTTGCTTAACCAGTGTTAACACAGTTTTACACACCATTTACAGTGTTTAATAATACTAATTTTGGCCTAAGTTACCTTCAAGATATCCCTTGTTCTTGCTTTGTCTTTGCTGTGGCCTGTTGTCGTGTTGACTTCCCGGGTTGACTTTAGTCAGTTGTTTCGGCTCCTGTGATCCATACAGCCTCTCTCCGCGCGGGAGGTATCTCTGTGACAGTGTACGACGCATACACGCGTGACCTACTACTGTACCCAAATCTACATGTACATACTATAGGCCCTACTCTCTGTGATGGAGGGAAACTACAAGACATATGCCACCTCATCTGTATTCAGGACTCAGCAGGGCATGGTGATTCCGCGCCACATCTCCCAGGGAAAGCGGTACGCTGACCCGCGCACACCGGTGACCTACTGCATCCAAATCTACATTTATACACTAACATAGGCCTACTTTCTGTGATGACTGGCAACTACAAGTGCAAGTGTACCCCATCTGTATCCTGAACACAGTATGGCAGCCCGCGCCACATCTTAGAGTAAACACGAGACGTTGATCCAATGTTGGGTTAATATTGGGCCGACGTCGTAGACGGCGGGCCAACATTAACCCAACATTGGGCGCGTGTTTGCTCAGCTCTCTGTGATAATGTTGCTTCAATGGTGTGCCAGCGTCGAAGACGTTGGTCCAACATGAAAACAACATTGGGTCAACGTCTCGTGTTTGGCGGGAAACTAAGGCGTCGAACTAATGTGGGTAAACGTCGCAGACTCACTGACTGTGTACAACATTAAAACAAAATTTAGTGAATGTTTGTGAAGGTGTGTTTGTGACTGTATCATAACAAAAAAACAAAATACATAGACATAATGCTGCTTTATTGCCGGCCAGCGTCATAGACGGTGGACCAACATTAATTCAGCATTGGTTCAGGGTCTCGTGTTTGCTGGGGGGGGGGGGGGACAGTAGAGGGGGAGGGGTAACATTATAGTCGCCCTGGAGGAATGAGTTGTATGTACAGTGTAGGCCCTATACTGATTCCTGGAGATGATGTAGGTCACTCCCGGCGGATATATGTGTAGGCGTATTCACTTGTTCATCCCTGGACCAGCTGCGGACATATCCAGAGTTGATAAAAGGGGGTCATATTTGAATTGTGTCGGACTTCCGCCAAAAAATATTAAATAGGCCTGGGGCTTTATAATCCCGATAAAACATGTCAAACTATGATGTGTAGTTTTCTCAGCTAATCTGGCGCAGCACTCTGCAGACGTTAACCCAATAGTCTACTGTTTAAAGGGACATGCCCGGGTCTAAAATCATAAAAAAATCAGTGATTTTATTTTAGCTTCTCAATATGACCATATGATGTAAACATAGACTAGAGCTGCAAAAGTTCCCGTATTTCTTATTTTTGACATGGTTGTCAATAATTAGAAATCGGGAATTTCATCTCTATATCTAGCCTAACTGGTAAGTGCGCAGCACAAAAATTAAAGAAACGTTTGCAGCTCTAGTCTATGGACATGTTTACATCATATTATAAAACGTCAGCCCTTGACGTCGTCCTGACGCCAATACGACAAGGCGGACGGCGAAGAGCTGGTTATAAACTCTATAGATTCCAGATTCGTATTAACACAGACACCATGATTCTGGGTCAAAAGTCGTATTTATTTCATTCATTTCCCTGTGTAGAACACATAAGATCACATACAGTCCAATCGTCGGTTTACCCTGTCTAACATGACAGGGAAACACAATACGTAGCCTTCTAGCTTACTTCACCAGTTAGGCGCGCACCACTCTTTGGTCGCCATCGCTCGACCTTTTATATGCGACCCCATCATCATATCTAATAATAATTACAACATGGATTTAACATCTAATCATATATAAACATAATCCCAACATTGCGTTAACATACATTTCGTGGCGAGGCTGCCAGTGACTCACTCTGTGAGTCGGCCTATCTTGATGGATCTTCTGACCTTTGGCAGACCATCCCGGACAGTCCGGTAACGACTGAATCCAATCCTACTCCAATCCATAATGGATTGTTGTTTGACGGTGTCCGATTCTGGCCAGGTCAACAGCGGTTATCATCTCTGCGCTTGCCTACTGCGTTAGGCATGCATAAGTTTACATAGGCCTATCCCTCAAAGTTAAAAAACGGATTATGTTCTTTTAACTCCAACTAACACTGATAAAATTATGCATGGACCTCCAACAGTGGTACACGGAATGTGAGTAAGATGAACATTTCTTAAGTAACAACAAGTACGCTCACCCCTGGATGGTGAGTCCCACAATGATAGTACTTTTACGTAAGTCAAATACGACCAACTTGTGTACTTGTGAGGGGTTCTTCTATACTAGTGTACAACAGTGATACAATCATATACAACATAGATACACAACAATGATACTTTACGGAGATGCGCATCACACAACGTTACAGGATTATAGGCATTACACTTGATCACCTGCCCTCTCTGGTCGCGTGATTGCGATCCAATGGGCTCCAGCTGTTGTAGGAGTTGGAGGTTTGACTGCCTCCGTCAGGAGACCACGGCGAAGTTTCCACAACTGGGCTGCCGGACACTTCCACCATAGCAAGAGCGCACAACCAATGACTAGAGCAACCGGCGACAACAAAGACAGCGGCAATGCCCAGCGGAACGAGGACAGCCGGCCGGACGTGTCCAATGTCCAACTGGGCACCCGAGCATTTAATTTTTCAAGGGTTATGTCCTCAATTTGTGGTAATGCTTGCCAGTCCGGGTGCTCGAGGCGTGTTTGTAAGAGCTCTTGCGGTACAAGGGTGGATATATTCAATGGCAGATGAGTAAGAATAGCTGGTGTTATCGCTAACTGAGCCTGCAGATGGGCCACCCCTGGGAGTGTCCAATCTCGACCCTGCACTCGACAGTCAGCAGCCACTCTTAATATAAATATGCCTATTTCCATATTTTGTCGTATTTCCGGTTTTCCACGACAATGTATGGAATATCCCTCTCCGTAGGTACTAATAGCATACATGGCAGGCGCCACCTCCTCTGCATACCCCTCAGGGCTTGTCTCTCGAGCAGCGGTAAACAGACAGCTGCCTCGTTGAGTGACGTCACCATTCAGAATACCTCTGGTGCAGAGAAGACGACCCCTGCCGTAAATGGGACCCGAACGACAGATGGCCGGCTCGTTGCCTACGCAGTCGTGGGGTTCAAATATTCCGCCACGTTGCGTATCAACGGCGACATCTTCGGGGGTTTGTACCTGGAGGGTGTGGCCCGATCCATTAACAGGAACCGGCCACGAACGGATACGGTAACGAGCGTACCGTATTTTGTCCATCAGAGGCAGTTGGGCTGTGAACACCAAACGTCGGGTCTCTTCCCACACTGGTACTAACGATATATGTTGATAATACCAAGCGAGACCCGGCGAAAACAGACCAACGCCCTGACTATTCTCTAGAATCAGCATCAGCTCGTTAGGAGGCAATATCTCCTCCGTTAGCTGTCCCAATTCTAGGGATGCGCGTTGGCGCTGATAGCGATCGGATTCGCGCAGCCAAAGATTATGTACACTCTCTAGGGCAGACAAAATCCGATCGATCTGGGTGCTCTCTTCCAGAGCAATTAAACTGCCCACGAACCCATCTAATACACGGCGGTAAGTTACTAATTCAGCGTACAGCTCCTTGGCGAATTGTTCAACAGCAACGAGGTGTTGGCGATTGAGACTTACCTCAGCCCGTGTCTGATTGACCACCGATATCAGTTCGTTGGTGGCGTGGACAATACGTCTATTTGTTCTTTGGGCTTTGGTAATGTGATGTTTTAACTGAGCCACCTGGTTCTCTGTGGCTGTGCCGAACAATGTAGCTCCAATCTCACCCACAAAATTGAACAAACCTCGTTTAATTCGTGTGTTGGGAAGCATCCGCGAGGGAGGTGTCATCGTAGCCTCCATGTCGCGGATGCGCTGCTCCCAAACATTTCGAGTCGTACGCGAATAGTTCTGATGGGTTCCCAGTTTTTCTATGACCAGTCTTAATTCATTCAGACGCTCCTCCATGCGAGGCTCGCTTCTGGGAGCGTCTATGACCACTAAGACTGTGTATGTCCCGCGGCGCACGTGTATGTCCGAGGCACGAGTAATTAACAGTCCGTCACTCAACAGGTGTGGGACGTTGTCCGTCAACATGAAGGGCATCTGTGCCGCGTGACATACAGCTAGCCAGCAAACGCACACACGGAAGTTAGCAACTCGCATTTTGCACGTTTCTGGTGATCTGATGACGGAGGTGAGCAAAATGGTAAGCGTCGTTTAGGTGTGCGACGTAACATGTATCGACCGCGCTGTCGTCGATGAGGAACATCGGGCGCAGGGCGTTTTGTTGAAGCCCGGCCGTCAATTGCCCAGCGGCGATTTCGGCGACATAATTTCAGAGGGGGCACATTATCTGGCAAATTAGGGGGCGGAAAATTTGTAGGCTGTTTGACGGCCCATCCTTCCTCTCGGCGAGTTAATGTCAACCGACAGGGGGAGGGGTTGTCCTGTGGTGGGGAATCCATAATTACTGAGGAGGGTCCCGATCCCACGGAATGTCCCGAGTGGGTGGAAGGGGTGGGGGAACCTGGCGACAGAGGAATGTCGATGTCTGCCGCTGGGGGCGCGTGTGAGTCTCCCTGTGAAGGCTCGACCGTTGGCGGCGTCTGTGAAGGTTCGCACTCCTCCTGACCGGCGCGTGCCAGCCCGTTCGGGGGGGTTGGTGGCGGTCTAATTATGGGAGCGCCACCGATTACTGCACGGGGGCGACGCTGAGTACGGCGTGGGCGTGGCGTAATCTCATCCCAGTTGAGGTGGGGGTCCACTAACTTTACTTTTTCGCGATTAGCGACGCGAAGTTTACCGCTCTGTTGTTGGCGGAGCCACAGGACAGGACCGCGCACGCGCACGACCTCCCACTGCGGATCCCAGCGGCTAGTTAATGTTAATCGCTCCTCCGCTTTGAGTAAGACCGTGTCACCAACATGAATATCTTTTGCATCGGCGCTGTTCGCTAATCGTTGCCTATTGTACTTACGACTGTCTGCTGTGGCATGGCGTGCCGTCTGAAGAGCTGATGATAAGTCATCCAGACGGTTACCGAAATGATTGGCGGTGCGTGGCTGTAATAGCCGTGTCAGCGGTGTTCGAACACGGCGCCCATAAAGTAAAAAGAAAGGGGTGTGTCCAGTGACGTCACTGACGCTCACGCGGTATGCCGCAAGACAATCTCCAAGCCGATCTTCCCAATCTGGTGTATAATTATTCACAGATTTGGCTAGCAACTCTTTTAACGTGCGATTAAAACGCTCGGTTCGGCCATTACTCTGAGGGTGAACGGGGGTGGTGGTGCGGTGTTCTACGCCCAGTTGCTTCAAATATGTGCGCCAGGCGGTGGCTTTAAATTCCTGTCCGTTATCTGTAATTAGGACTTCCGGTGCGCCGTGACGTGGTACGACGTGGGTCGCCCACGCCTGCCAAACGCTGGCGTTTGTTTTGTCTTTTAGGGGAAACGCTTCTGCCCACCCTGTGCAATGATCGATCAATGTCAATACATATCTATTCCCATTATGAGAGGGGACAAACGGTCCTATTAAATCTGCCCCGACTATCTGCATTGGATATGCCGCTAACGGCATCTCACCCATTGGTACATGATCTGTACGACGTTGGTGAACACGGCAGACTGGGCACAGTTTTAACAGCTCGTTTATCTCACGTCGCATACCTGGCCAAACATACGCCTCGCGCAGACGCGCAAGCGTTTTGCCGGTAGCCATGTGTCCCACTTCCTTGTGGGCTCTTTTAATGACTCTTTCCCGGTAAGTCGCAGGTAATACTAGACGTGGATAACAGGCTGAATTTGGGGAGGGTAGTGCTATGCTGAATAATCGGCCTTTAATTAATGTATAGTCGTCACTGTCCTCGGTGAGCGACTGTAATATGTCAGGAAACTCTTTGTGCTGTGCTTTGCTGACCTCCTCGAGATCAAGGCCATCGTATAGTAATGGCAGCACATCAGAAGTGTCCTGCTCAGGGATGGCTGTGGGGTCCACCCAGTCATCGCAATCGATAGTATGTATGCCTGTCTCTGGGGGAGTGCGGGATAACATGTCTGCGCGAATATTATTTTTACCCTTACGGTATTGTATTGTAGCGCCATATTCTGATAGTAATACAGCCCACCGCTGAATTTTCGTGTTCTGCATTTCTTTCGTGAATAAAGAAGTGAGGGGCTTGTGATCGGTATAAACTGTGAAGTCGGCACCATAAAGATAGGGGCGTAATTTTGATATGGCATAGACTACCGCATAGGCCTCTTTCTCAATTGTAGCCCAGCGTCGTTGAACGCTTGAAAGAGAGTGTGATACATACTGAATAACCCTTTCAGTCCCACTATCGTCCACTTGCACTAAAATTGCTCCCACGGCATAGTCACATGCATCGGTATACAGTTTATACGGCCTATCAGTGCGTGGGGCGGTCATGACATGGGAGGAAGTTAATAACTGTTTTAATTTTTCGAACGCTTCGCTTTGAGACGGTCCCCACACAAAATGTGCGTATTTTCGTTTCAATTCTTCGAGAGGCTCCGCTATTTGCGCATAATCTGGTAAACATTGCCGGTAAAACCCTGTCATCCCTAGGAATGACCGCACACCCTTTAAATCCCGGGGTGGGGTTAGCTTAGCAATAGCCTTGACTTTTTCTGGGTCAGTATGGATCCCATCCCGATTTACTATATAACCAAGCAGTTTGATCTCCTCTAGGCCAAAGAAACATTTTGTTGGTTTTAAACGTAACCCAGCCTCACGAAGGCGAGCAAATACGAGCTCTAAATGCTGTACGTGCTCCTCTTCGCTACGGCTATAAATGACTATGTCATCTAGATAGACCATGACAATGCGGCCAATGAGACCCGCTAGTACCTTGTCCATCATTCTTTGAAATACTGCGGGTGCATTCGTAAGTCCGAATGGCATCCGTAAAAATTCATAATGGCCTAAGTGACATCGAAATGCTGTTTTTTCAATCGAGTCTTCTGCTACGGCTAATTGCCAGTATCCGGCCTTAAGGTCCAAAGAGGAAAAAATAGTACTGCCTCCAACTTGGTCAAAAATATCTTGAATTTGGGGTAGGGGATACTGATCGCGAATGGTGACTGAATTCAACTTACGGTAATCCACACAAAACCGTGTAGAGCCGTCACGCTTTGGGACCAGCGTGATCGGGCTCGTCCAGGCCGACTCACTCGGCCTGATTACATTTTCAGTCAACATATCAGCGATCGCCTCCTCTACAAGTTTACGTTTTGACAGTGGAGTGCGATAAGCGGCCTGACTTATGGGAGGGTGGTTGGTTTTAATATGTATGGGAGAATTCGAACAAAAACCATTTGGCTCACCTTTTGCTGAAAATAGGTCTGCGTTTTTCTGAATTAACTGGTTGATCTGCTCATCCCCAGTCTCTGGCAATACCTGACCAAGGCTAGCCTCGAAGGCGTGCTCAATGCGTCGCATTGGCCACTCCCTTCGATGCCATCTCAACACATTTCGACCGAAATCGATTATGCCTTGGCCATCCTGTAGTGCATCTTCTCCCAGCACCATTTTGCACGGCAGGTCGCCCAAAACCGTAACCCGGATTGGCTTTGCCACCCCTTGGATTTTGATTTCGGTCGACCCTCTGACGTCCAAAGATGCGCCAGAGACGCCTCGCAACGCTGGGGCGTCTGCCAGGAGCCTGTGGCGATAAGCACGATCCGCCAGTGTGTGAAATATGTCTAGTTGTAGGAGCGTACAGGAGGCTCCCGTGTCCACCAATGCACCAATGGACAGGCCACCAACCTGTAAATCGACCACTGGTCGACCTGACACCGCCCCTACGACTTCTGTCCGTTTCCCGCACGGCTTTGGCGGCACTCTCGGCGCATGTGGCCTACGCGGCCGCACCCGAAGCAACGAGGTTTTCCGTCGGGGGTCCAACCAGCCCCGGGCTCTTGCACAGTACGCGGGGGTTGTTCTGGTCCTCTCTCCCGGAATGCTGGCCGAGTCGCAGGAGCGGCAGTGGTCCGCGGTGGCCTTGCCTGGGCCTCCAACTTTGCCACCTTCGTCTGGAGCCGCTCCTGGCTCTGCAAGAGTTTCTTCAGTAGGGTGGCAGTAGTCTGGTCGTCCCGTGCGACTACTGGCCGCGGTGACGCGGGGTTCACCGGCGCGACCTCCATCGGCTCCTCATGCCGACTCAGCCGCGCGTATGCGTCCTTCCTGGCACTGTAGCCAGCCAGGGTGGAAAAGGCCTCTTCCAGCGTGGTAGGGTTGCCCTCTTCCACCAGCTTTCTTGCGAGTTCGTCGCTGCGCAGCCCCCTGGCAAAAGCGCGGATCAGAATTCTATTCTGATCCTCGTTTCTACCTTCTCCCGGGTAGGCGGCGTCAGCGACTTCCCGGAACCGGCGGCTGAAACTTGCTTCTGGCTCGTAGGCACTTTGCCGGGTCTTTTCCACTTCGTCGCGGAGGGCACTACTTTCGTCCACATTCAGGAACGAGGTCCGCAGATGGGCCTTCACATCTGCCCACGGCACATTAAAACGAGCGTTAATTTGGTCATTGGTGGCCAGGACGCCAGCGATATAGCGCTCCAGCTCCCAGCGCAATGAGCCAGCCGCAGTCCTAGCAGCGACCTCTATCTGGTTCTCGGCGCCTACCTCGGCGCCAGCCAACTCAATGTCTTTGAACCAGGCCCTGACGCCCGCCGGGCTGGTTCCGTCACACGGCGTCGTTTGCCGTATCAACGCCTGCTTACATTGTTCGTGGTGACGTCTGAGGGTTCGGGTTGTCTCTAGGACGGCCATGCCGTCGGTATACTCTTTAAACTGGGCAGGATCCATACTTAAAAAAGGACAGCTTACCCTTTTAAAACAAAGTTTTTCTGGACCCTGTCACCAGTTTACTCACAGTTTTGGCAAGATCTGGCCGATGTTGTAGATCTCAGCACATCTCCATCCATGCCTCCATCTCCTCCTCAAACGCCTCCTCGTCGCTGGTGAGCTCTGGGAACTCAGCCAACGCCTCACAGATCCTCAAGACCCTCTTCTTCTCCTTGTGAGACATTGGCGCCCATTGCGTCCGCGGTAGCAGCTTAATAACCTTGGGCTTGTCCTGTGTAGTTTCACCCGCAGCAGCCTGTACTGTTTGTCCGCACGTATCGGATTTGGCCGTGGCGTATGGCTTGCCTGCCGGCACAGTGTTTTCCATGTGGCCTGCGTCTGCTGCCACAGTGCGTTTTGTAGTGTCTGGCTGAGACATTGTCAACTTTTCAAAATTTAAATTGTCTACACAGATCCTGAAAGCAAACTCGCCATTTATAAAACGTCAGCCCTTGACGTCGTCCTGACGCCAATACGACAAGGCGGACGGCGAAGAGCTGGTTATAAACTCTATAGATTCCAGATTCGTATTAACACAGACACCATGATTCTGGGTCAAAAGTCGTATTTATTTCATTCATTTCCCTGTGTAGAACACATAAGATCACATACAGTCCAATCGTCGGTTTACCCTGTCTAACATGACAGGGAAACACAATACGTAGCCTTCTAGCTTACTTCACCAGTTAGGCGCGCACCACTCTTTGGTCGCCATCGCTCGACCTTTTATATGCGACCCCATCATCATATCTAATAATAATTACAACATGGATTTAACATCTAATCATATATAAACATAATCCCAACATTGCGTTAACATACATTTCGTGGCGAGGCTGCCAGTGACTCACTCTGTGAGTCGGCCTATCTTGATGGATCTTCTGACCTTTGGCAGACCATCCCGGACAGTCCGGTAACGACTGAATCCAATCCCACTCCAATCCATAATGGATTGTTGTTTGACGGTGTCCGATTCTGGCCAGGTCAACAGCGGTTATCATCTCTGCGTTTGCCTACTGCGTTAGGCATGCATAAGTTTACAATATGGTCATATTAAAGCTGCATAACTGTTTTGTTTATTTTATTCAAACGATTAATCCATGGAGAATGGTGTTTTATTTTTTTATTTTACTGCTCCGGTTACTGAATTATTAAGGATTTAGGCCTAAGTTTCTTGTTTTTTAATATTGTTTCCCCACCAAAACAAACCTGATCACAGTGGAGTAAGACATATATATATACTGTCTATATAATCAGGACATTAAAAGTACCAAGTGGCAGATAACGGTCATCATAGAAAAAAGAGAGGAAGACTTTAACAATTATTGTTATTTTTTTTAAGTAATTATAGGTACATTTCACAGTACAACGTGTATTAATAACTCAGTAACCGGAGCAGTAAAATAAAATAATAAAACACCATTCTCCATGGATTAATCTTTTGAATGAAATAAACAAAACAGTTATGCAGCTTTAAATTGTTTACATGTACAATTGTTTCGAATATTGCTAACCAGCTACAGATCAATTGTTACCAATCAATACACGAAAACAATATACATATTATAATTTAAACAGATACAAAGAGAATCGCAAATCACTTGTTCAGAATGTCGAGTACGCTAATTAGTTTAAATGAGAGCGCCTGGGACGGCGCTTAATGGTGTGACGTCATTAACCCTCACCCGGAAATAAGTTCTCAGTTATTGTGGGCTGTGAATATTACCGTCACCAGCAGGGGTCAAGAGGGGTCAGTGGAGAGTGACCTGTTGTGACAAAGCGGATGTTTTAACCCTTGAAGCGCTGAAATATTTTTATATAAATAAAGAAAACACCAAACGGTTTATTTCAATTTGAAATCATCATAAATGGCTTACAGTTATCTCATTCGATTCATTTGAATACGTATGTTATGGGCCTAAGGCCATTATAAATATTTTACTCTGTCAATGCGGGGATCGACTCTAGATGTCCAAGGACGTCTAAAGTTGGTCCCCGCACTGACAGGGTTAAGGCTCCAACAGTTTCAGACTCAATCACGCTACGAAACGAACCACCAATATGCCGATATATGTACCGATTTTTATGGTTTTACAAACTTTTTTAGGCCATCTTTGTGCACATGTAGGCTAAACTTGGCCATGAGAGGATAATGCATCTTCCTCTGCAAGGCTGGCTATTCCTGAGGTCGTAGACCGACCTTGCTGAAACAGGGTTGAATCCGCCTATTGGAGTGGGGACTTTAAAAAAATATTTTTTCTGTTTGACCCAAGTTTGACCTCTGGCATGAGTGTTGTTTTAATGTGGGGCCACTGTCTACGACACCGGCCCTACATTAAACAACACATGTCTGCTGGCCGAGTAGCTCACCGGAAACGTCTCAGACACTGACCACCACATCTCACCACAACGTGCATGAGGGTTGAATTAATGGTGAGCCAACGTCGCAGACAGCGGGCCAACATTAAAAAGACATTTTTTGAAAAACTAATGAATATTCAATATCTAAATCTCCCTCCCTACCCCAATAGATGGATGGTATGGCTAATTCAGCAAGGCTTGGCCTGACGGCCTCGCTGTGTCAAGACTTGCTGCCAGGAGGATGGGATAATGGTGAGATGAATGAGATAACACTGCCCTCCAGACACAAGACTCGAAATTCGAGCCCCGGCGGTCTGAAGCCGAGCACGCTGCCTGTCGGTCAGGGAGACTCCCCACAAGATTTTGATGTATTTGACTAAAAGGCATGTTATAAAAGCTGATGAATGTCAGTGTAAGTGTGTTTCAGAATCTCGAGTGATCTATTTAATTTTAACCCTTGGACCTCTAAATTATATAATTCAATTTTTCACCCACTTGAAGTTGTGTTTCGCTACCGCGACCCACAACTTCGAGTGGGTAAAAATTACACATATTTGTTAAATTTGCAAATCTTTGTGTTTAAACACTCATTTTATACCCAAAAAGATTGATTTATTCGGCTAGTAAAACGGTTTAAAATGCTGAATGGTTGAAGAGTGGCTGTGACGAAAGTGGTCACATGTCGCCACTTGCCTCTATAATTTATGTACATTTTCAGTATAATAAATAAATAAAAATGTGTTGTTTGACAATAGTCGGGTATTAACCATTTGGACGGCGATCACGACTATAATTATGATTTTATATTGTTGCGTAATATTTTTTCAGTCAAGTTTTAGTTAAGTTATATCTCGTTAATTAACTAGAATGGCATAATCTAAATGCCAAAATAAAGCAAATATTAGCATTTTTAATCACTTAAACGTGTGGGTCGTGGCAACAACAACATCGAGAGTTTATGGGGAGCAGCCACCCTGGGCGGGGGGCTGCTCCCCATAAAGCTGGCTTCCTATCCGTGAAGGAGAAAACACTTTATTAGGGTTGCTTTTCGTGAAAAATGCTAATAACGCACGTTACGCTTTTGGGGCCTAAATACCTAAAACCTCCAATAAAGCATATTTTAAAGAGAAGAATTTATGGAAATACAGAATTAGGAGTCATTTTTTCAACCTTCACTCAATGGCAAGTAAAAATGGGTCTTTTTTTCAAGTGCGCTTTCGTTGTTTAGGGGTCATTTTTCAATTTCACTTGCAGTGTTTAGGGGTGGTTTGCAAATCTCATCTTAACCGCCCCGGGCAATAACTTCAATTGGGTAAAACCACGGGAAATTGAGTTGTGTCTATGCGCTGACAATCACTGCCATGGTTATACTTCTTTAGAGAACCAATGATCATGCTGTGAATAAAACAAATGCATGTAATTAAAGAGACTAACTCTGGCTAAAATCATAAAAAAAATCAGTAATTTTATTTTGGCTTATTAATATGACCATATGATATAAACCTGTCCATAGAGTAGAACTGCAAAAGTTTTTTTTAAATTTTTGTGCTGCGCATTTGCCAGTTATCAGCGGGGTTCGAACCCGGAACGCATGCACAACTGCCGAGGCAGTCAGGAGCTCTAATAAAGCGACATGTCCCCTTCTCTTGTTTGCAGCTGATATTAAACACTCAGATCGTTGACTTTGATTGATCTATTAAACTAATCCCTCTTCAATATTTTAAACCCCTGGTCTTCAAACGCATTTGTGTTGAAGATCTATAAACAGAATTAAGTGTCATTTAATAAATATTCATTGACTGAAACATTTCTTTCAGATTTGTGTATACAATTAAAGCCTGAAGTATGTCAACCATGCCTTCAATATAGTTGTCTTTTGGAGTAACAAGCAGTCACCACATAGTGCACTGTGTAAACAAGGTTCACAGCTTATATCCATGGACGCTTACATAACGCTTGAAAGTCTTCAGCACACAACGTTTGAAGATCGTCTGTTTATATATGATACACACAATGTCTGTGACTCGTGCCTTGAACTAAATCTGGTCTAAATCACTAAACACAACCACTTGATTAAATCTCCTCCTGATATAAGCTACCTTTTTACAGAACAAGTGGTGTGAGATGTGTGATGTTATGCTCAGCTAGACTGACTACCTTACGCTGTTATCGACGCTTACACAACGTTTGAAGATCGTCTGTTTATATATGATGCACACATAATGCCGGCGACTCGTGCCTAGAACTAGATCTGGTCTAAATCACTAAACACATCCACTTGATGAAATCATCTCCTGACATCAAGCTACCTTTAATAATACACAGGACAAGTGCGGTGAGATGTGTAATGCTATGTTTATTTGAGCTGTTGACTTTCCAGGTTTAAAATCTTGCTTTTCACTCAGTATGTCATATACCAGAACTCAATCAGGCTAAAATCATAAAAAAATCTGTGATTTATTTTAGCTTAATATGACCATATGATGTAAACATGTTTATGGACTAGAACTTCGAAAGTTAAAAAAAAAATTGTGATGCGCATTTACCAGTTAAGCGAGATGAAGATATATTGATATATTCTCGATTTCTATTTTCGGACATGAATGTCAAAAATAAGAAATACGGGAATTTCGTCTCGGAAAGTTATCTTAGTTAAATTTCCACATACTTAACGTTGGAGAAACACTTCCCATTTGTCAACACCCGGTGTGTGTGTGGGGGGGGGGGGGGGGGTCCAAGTGCTTGTGCATTTTATTATTGGCCTATTGTGTCTACTTATCATTAGGGCCTATGTACATCATTAGCTCTTTTCACGTCATATACAGGTTTTTAAAGGTTTTTTTTAGATAGCTTTCATGAAAAACAGCGATGTACATTAGAATAGCTGATTGTTTATAATAGGCATATATGATTTACATAATTTATTATTGATATTTTATACAATGCTGAAGAATTATCAATTTTTGTGCCGCGCATTCACCAGTTAGACTAGATATAGTGACGAAATTCCTGATTTCTAATTATTGACAACCATGTCAAAAATAAGAAATGCGGGAACTTCGTCTCTATATGTAGCCTAGCTGGTGAATGCGTTGCACAAAAATTATAAAAAATTGCAGTTCTAGTCTATGTACCTGTTTACATCATATGGTCATATTAAGAACCCGAAATAAAATCACCGATTTTTTTATGATTTTAGCCTGGGCCAGTCCCTTCAAGTGATTGATATATAACAGACAGTCACAATGGTGTTATTGTTATAAATATGGCCAGCTAGAAAATTACAGCAGAAACCAATCACTGTGTGAACAGTGTTGGATAAAAATAGTAATATTTATCTATGTAAGGGTATTAAATACCAATTTTAATTTAAAACATTAATAACTCAAGTGTATATTATTTAGACCAAATTATAATGTTCTATGTTTAAACATATCTTATTATTCCTAGACCACAGAGGGTGTTATACTGTCCAGTTACCCCTTCTGGTTCACTGCGGGAGTCTCACACTCCCAGGGTGCCCGGCTCATGTGGGTCATCTCATTAAAGGAATAAGCCAGTCATCGCAGAAATCTGATCAAATAGCAGATATATTATTCAGTTAAATAATCCCCTTTTGAAACAAAGACCAAGAAACTGTTATGCGTGTCAAATTTTAAATAAAGTGGTCATTATTCCACCCCACTGGATTCTGCCATTTTGTGCTGGGTGCCTACGTCTGGTAGGTCCCAACCTCTAACTGGAACTTTGGGACTCTTCAGAGAGGGTGTGATCATGTGACCAAGTCTCTGTAGTCTGGTGGCTGGTCGCATGTAAAACGTCCCGTATTTTGCAGGTTAGCGCTAGAGGTACATGCGCTATCCTATACACAGAAAAGGCCTACTCCGATTTCTATCCCCAGTGGCATCTGCATCGTTTCGGTATAAAATTAATCCCCTTTAACGACAAAAGTTGTGTTTGTTTAAAACAGTAGAGGCTGTTGTAAACTGCAGTGACAAGTCGCAGCTATCATGGACCATGATAGCCTAGTTCCTATTGTGATCTGGTCTAGGCCTACTGGAGGCAGCATGTTTACATAGACTACCCTGATACAGCCAGATAAACAAGCCCCTCGCTCCGGTACGTTACTCTGCATTCAGTTCAACTTCAAGACATTGACAGTTTGTCAACAATTACATCAATCATTTGGCCCATGTAGGCAGACATAGTTTAGCTGTTTAGAGATGTTGTTGGATTTATTTTAAGTGTATTTTGTGCCTCTCACTCGCGGGCGATAATGGATGTTTTTATCATTCACTGTAAGTGTAACGCTAGTCTATAGATCATCTCAGACAAGTCAGAAATTATTCAAATTTGACTATCACATTCCCCATGATATGGAGATGTGCAGGTGACTTTTTCAAGGTTTTACTAAAATTCAAAATGGCCGCCACAGATCAACTTTAATTTTTGGGGGGTCCTAAAAACTTAAAAAAATTGTTTGGTCAATTTTTTTTCAAATTTTGACATCACACTCCTAACAACATGGGGATGTGCAAGTGATTTTTTAAAGATGCTACCAAATTTCAAAATGGCCGCCAGAGGTCAATTCCAAATTTTTTTGTAGGCACAAAAACTCTAAAACTTAAAGTCAGGAAATATTCAAATTTTACTATCACATTCCCCACGATATGGAGATGTGCAGGTGACTTTTTAAGGTTTCACTGATATTCAAAATGGCCGCCACAGATCAACTTGAATTTTTGTGGGGGCGCAAAAACTCAAAAAATTTGTCTGGTAATTTTTTTTCAAATTTTAACATCATATTGCTAGCAACATGGGGATGTGCAAGTGATTTTTGAAAGATACTACCAAAATTCAAAATTGCCGCTAGAGGTCAATTCCAAATTTTTTTGTGGGTGCAAAAACTCCAAAACTGAAAGTCGGGAATTATCACATTCCCCACGATATGGTGATGTGCAAGTGATTTTTTTAAGGTTTTACTGAAATTCAAAATGGCCGTCATGGATAAACTTCATATTTTTGTGGGCGCAAAAACTGAAAAATTGAAATCAGTAATAATTCACATTGTACAATCACATTACTCACCATCTGGAAATGTGCATGTTATTTTACTGAAATTTAAAATGGCCACCACAAATCGACTTTTTAAATATTTGTGACCGCAAAAAGTCTAACCCAATTTATGGCGGGGGATGATATAGGACTTCAGTCCTCTTGTTGAAATATGTTTTACTGCACCAAGGCACTGTAAGGTCTTTGTTTTTATATATCGATATTCTTGTAGGAATGTTTCATGTGATTCAAAACGCATTAAATGATCAAGTTTTCAAATTATTTATAGACGCCTAGAAAAAATCCTACAGCTATGAACTCTATGAGGTGGTAGTTCAGGTCATATGGAATTTGCTCATATTTAAATTGGGGTTTTTAAAAATGTTCCCGATAATGAAATTGGGTGAGGCGCTTAACATTTAAACTGTGACGACAATATCCTGGGACTGACTGTATGATGCAAAACGTATGAGATGACCAAGTTTCAAAAATATTTATAGACGCCTAAAAAAAATACTATAGCTATGAAACTCTATGTGCATGTCAGAATCACAATAAGAACTTCCGTTTCAACTTTCACAAGTGTGCAAAAACAACAAAAAAAGTGACATTTGAGTGTCAATGTATTTCGTCACGTTAGCACGAAGGTAAAACTTTGAAATACACATAACAAATCTTTCTAATGTGTCTGAAAGTGTAGGCCCACGATACTTTGATATAAAACTGCCATCTTTTTATATATAGTTGTGAAATATGCATATAAATAGAAGGGATGACATATCTTGCAATGCTATCGTGACAGTGTTGAGTCCTTAAATTCGTTCAGGTCTCATAAGTGCTTTGAGATATGAACAAGATTAATCTTTTCTGACTACTTACCATCATGGCAAGATGCCGGAAAAGTTGCAGGCTAGTTGAAATTACCTGCTCTGATGTCTTAAACACTATTATGCTGTGCATAATACTAATTATTGCTTTGTCCATTCACACAATTCACTGAACATAGGCTGCATTTGTATATGAGCCACAGCAGTCGTAAAAATGTGCGAAGGTTAGATAAGTTTGGTCACCTTTGTTGTTAAAACATGACACATATTAGTGTATCGTGACATGCCCTTTGATCCTTCATATAATAATGTGCCATTTTGTGTGACACTGGAACTGTCAACGTGACAGTGTCATTTATAGGGTAAGTGAGATAGATCCTTCTTCTCATCCCTCAAAAATAAGGTGTCCAAATGTGAAATACAAAGATTTGTGTTCAGTCCAATTGTGTTTACATATCCAGTAATATATCAGTGGTTGGAAAATGTTCTTTAACAACAGAATACTTTGAGAAGTGTCATTTGCTTATGTCACGTTAGCACTTGATGTTTATTTCAAAAAGCAATATATAAAATCCCGTAACCATTCTACAATGCAACAATATGAAACCAGCCATTCTAGTAAATATTTATAGCTGCATATATATATTCTGGGCAAGGATGCGACTTTTATTGCTAATGTGACACTAGCAACATGTCAAAATAAATGTCACGTTATCATGACTTAAATGCAAAGAAAAACACTTAGCTTTAAAATATATAGGCCTACTTGTCTAATCATAAATATAATCTTTCGTCTTTTAATTTTCACCTGAAGCTGTTTCGTTGTCCCTACATCTTTTAGTTTTAATTGTATTTCTTTATTAGTAAGATACTTTGTATCCTTGACATTCATCAGATGTCAAATCCTTGACAGTCATCAGATGTCAAGAGTCTTAAGTTATGTCACGTTAGATGATGCTGTTTATTGCGAACCATCGAAATACAGTTATTTTAGCCATTCTACAATGCAATAATCTAAAAACAACAATACAAACACTTATTTTTGAGTGGGTGCAGACAAATTCTAGCCAGTGAGGTGGCGTCTAGTAACTTTGTTGCTAACGTGACATTAACAAAGTGTCAACAAAAACGTCACGTTAGCATAATTTTAATTCAACAGAAATGACACTTATCTTTAAACAACCTCCTTGTTTGATCACAAATACACATACAGATTCTTTTAATATCAATTTGAATATTGTTTATGGTTGCTTCATCATTCCAAATTATATCAACAGATGTTATAGTAATTCTAATAAAGCATTTATATTTTTTTTCACAAAAATCACTTTCTTGCTCTATTGATTAATTAAACTATCCCATTGACAATTTTTTTGAAAACTAACATAAAGTACTGCTGAAATGAGTAAATTTTGACAACATTTTGATCATATTTACGAAAAATTATAGTCAGGAAGTCAATGTGACACTTTATCGTATTTGATGTCATATTTCCCATTTTTTTATATATTTATAACAGTCAAAATAATTTTATTTTTTACGTGGTGATTTTAAAGAAATTCGCTATATATAGTCAATTATAATGCATAGCAGTATCTAATCTAAATTATTATAAGTAGGCCTCCATGCCTAGATGTAAATATTAACTTGGTAAACATTTGTCAGTAACATGATAAGTGACAAACTATTTATTTTCATAAAAAAATCAAGACTTACCGAAGTAGTTTAAAGCACAATGAGGATATATTATATATTGAAAATATAAAATAATAACGTTTTGGATAAATATAAACATATATGAAAATATGACAAGTTTTGGATATATGTCCTAAACATATATGAAAATATAACAATCTAAAGATGCAACTATAAGTATAACACTATTTCTCAGAACTCATAGATATTCTGTTGCAGATTACATTTAAACCTATAAAATAATAGACTCAACGTAAATATATCCCAACAGGTGACCTCGTATTTTTTCTAATAGTCTGTATATACACATCTTACGCCCCCCCCCCATCTAATTATTCTCTTTTTCCTCATCTTGATTCAATTTTATTTAAAAGTCGATTACTGTTTCAAATTCAATCACAATGTAATCATGGTAATCAAATGAGAGCAGAGAAGGGCTAAATGCCATCTCTGGTGCAATGGTATGTATTTTTTTTTTACCATATTGTATTTTTATATAATATTGTGTGGTTAAAAAACAAGTCTCAGAATCAAAATATACTTAGAGCTGTTTTGTCTTGTGCTTTTTACAATGGGTACAAAGTGTTTGTTGTTCTCCAAAAATACATTGTGTCCGAAGGTAAGGTGGAAGGCATTATCCAGGCTCCTAGGGCATGAGGGCATGGAGGGCATGATGTGACAACCCATCAAACACAATACATTTACCCTAAGCTGTTTGATCAATGCATGCTTGTGTCTCTACCCACCCCACATAGATTTCGCAGCCAAAATACCTCAATCATAGATAAATACAGTGCGAGACCGACTCTAGCTTAGATTTCTACAGGGCCACTTCACGCTGGTCAGATGTATAACTATATTATAGTGGAGTCATCAGCAAGAGAAGTTTGAACACATCAAGAGTTGTAGATTGTAATGAGATGAGAGTCAAGGTTTATGAGATCATTTAGAAGAAAAAGATAACATTTGCAGAATCCTGTCAGCTGACATTCAATTATGAATATCCATTCATGCTGACCAAACAAGCGAGAATAATATGATCCCGGATTGTAGTTTATTGCCGATAAATAAATAGGTCATTAACACTTCCTTGTAGCAAATCAGTGAAGCGGTCAAGCTCTTAAGAGTAACACAAGATTTTTGCGGCCATCTTTGATTTTTTCGAAAAGAAATAAAAAAAGAAACACGATTCTCGAGACAAATTTCTCAGGGCCAATGAGCATATCCAAAAGATAAAATTGGGGCTGCATAGCTAGATCACAAAATTAAAAAGCAAAAAATTAGCGAAACTGATATGTTTGCTAAAATTCTAAAACGTAAAGAAAGATTTATTATCGGTTCTTATCAGTGTCCCACCCAATATTATAAGCACACGTCAAGGATAAGGTCTTTCTATTGAACCTAAAATGAAACAAACCCATGAAGCCGTTCAAGCCCTAGAGAGTGACATAGAATTTTGGTGGACATCTTGGATTTTGTTGAAGAAACTGAAAAACGTCAAAAAATATTAGGCAAATAGATGCAATTGCATTCTGATACTTTTATTTCAACAATTGAAAATTGAATATTAACTGCCGTTATAGCCGGTTTCCTTGGTTGTGACCTCTAGATGGCCTTGGTTATTGATGGCCATATATTGTTTTGGATCGTTGTATAAACTGAAACACGTCTAAAAATATCAGGAAAATGTATGCAGTTGCATTCTAATACTTTTATTTCAACAATTGAAAATTGAATATTGACTGTCGTTATAGCCGGTTCCCTTGGTTGTGACCTCTAATAGCCTTGGTTATTGATGGCCATTTAAATCTAAAAATAGTCATTCCAATTAAATCAGTGTATTCAGATTAGGCGAAATTGAGGTATTACACAAGATTATATGGTTATTGTGTTAGCTAAAAAATCAAGATGGCCGATGGCCACTATTTTGGTTTTGACCTCTAGATGACCTTGAATTGTAAAAAAAAATAACCATACCAATGGGACCAGTGTATTCAAATTAGTCAAAAATTATGTATTACATAAGAATCAAGGGCTATTATACCAAAACATTAAAATTCAAGATGGCCGACGACAGCCATCTTGTTTTTGACCCCTAGATGATCTTGAATCGTAAAAATAGCCATACCACTGGGATCAGTGCAGTAGTAGTAGTAGTTTGCTTTACGTCACGTTTCGGCACAAAAGGTCTTTTATGTGACATTGTAATACGATAAAAACGTTGTAGTCAATTGATGAGATAAAATGATAGACAGATGATGACGTGAGTGTGGGGTGATAGGCCATGGTGTGTTATTGAGAGCGTTTTCCTTCAGTGCATTTAAATTGGTCAGAAATAAGGTATTACATAAGATGCAAAAAGGAAAAAACACTTAGCTTTAAAATATATAGGCCTACTTGTCTAGTCAGAAACTGCTCAATTATCCTTAGTTCAACTCCGTTACCAAACTGAGGTTTTTTTTCATTTGTGCGACTGGCAATTTAATTGAAGCTTTAAATGGTATATAAGCTCTATATTATTATTCGAGATCAAATTACCAGACTTTTTTCATTAAAATTAGTAGCCTAATCAACATTATCATAAGTGTACAAAGTGTATGCTGAGGGCAGGGGAGAAGGGTGTGCTATGAACATGTTGATATACTATGATCTATCTGGGACATCTGGTGATAAAGACTGAATTTTGTTCGCAATTTTGTTCTGCATTTTTTTTGTCAATGAAGCTGGTATTCAAAAAGTTGTTTTTCTAACTCTTTTAACGCTGAATTTCTGGGCACACTTGCATTCCCACCGCTGAATTCCTGGGGAGAGATGAAAAAAATCAGATATTTTGTAATGTCAGATTTGTCTGAAGACACTATCAGGATCTTAGCTTATGCGCAAATAATAACATGGGAAGGAGGATGCTTTACTGGTCCATAACACCAAGGTCATTTCAAGTTCACATCTAGGTCATTTTAAGGTCAAATTGGCAAATATTATTTAAAATATCCATTTTTCATCAACTTCAAGAAACACACTTGTATGAACCAAAACTAGGTTACCCCCATGCCTGCCGGACCACATTGATTATACAGACAAAAATACTCAAAAAAACACTCTGCACGAGATATATCGGACCCGCGCTAAAAGGGTCAATTGACAATTTCCAAATAGAAAATATTTTGTAATGTATCACTATGACAAATTGCAAAAAACACTCTTGAGAGAGATGGACGGGTTCCAAATGTTGCATGAAAAAAAAATCCTACTTCTCACGAAATACAGTCAACTCCGTTACCAAATGTATTCCCTTATAATACAATAGATCATAAATGGGTGCACTATTTATTTGGGAACAACGAGCCATGTTTTAAAAAGACTATACCATCTATCATTATGACAGTAAAACCCATAAAATTAGGTAAGTTACTACTGATCCCTTACTTTTGACGCATTTTTAAATTCGCATATTGGGCTAGGCTACGTACATTTTTTACAACTGCTGCACAAAATGAGAGTAAAAATACGCACTTGCTATATGCATGATATGGGCCTATAGTTTGTCAGCTGAAATTAAGTTATCAAATAAAAAGAGTGGCTCCACGACCTGAGTTGACAGTCAATCAGTATATTTCCGTATAAAACAAAAAAAAACAGTAGGCCTAGGTCTATCTGCTTACCTTACAAGCAAGCAGAGACTGCCTTTTGGCTTCCAAGATAACATTGCTACAATGCTGGCAAATCCGGTCGTCGTGGTTCTAATATGTAGCCTACTGTAGGCCTAGACCTTTTACTGCCCATCACCAATGATTTTATTTATACACTGATATTGTAGGCCCTAACGCCGAGCCCACATATGTATGTTTACAGACTGTCAGTCAAGGGGTGGGCAGGCGAAATGAGTCCTGTCGCCACAAATGACTATTTTTAGGTGCTCTGAATGGTCATTTTTTTATTATTTACATCACAGATATTTTGCTTCTGTCGCCACATGGCGACAACTTGCCCACCTCTGCAGTGATAGACTAACAATAATTCAAATCGAGATAAGGACATTACATTTGAAAAATAATGCTACGGAAATTTTAATTTGACATCTGGCTGTGGTTATATTATGTGATTGATATGGCAGGACAAAGGTAAAGACACTAGAATTAAAACTGCATCAGCAGGAAAATCTCTGAATTTGACCTATGGCCGTGTATTAGTTTGTAGGCGTATTCTCATATACTCATATGACTGGGCTCAGTCAACACTGTCAAGTCAGTGTCAATCGGCGGGGACGGGGGTCCGTTTAAAATGCTTATTTGACTCCTTTTAAACCTGCTCATAGGGTTTTTACAACTTTTCTCGGTCAGATAATATAATAAAAATGTACCAGGAATTATCATTGACTTCTGGGCGGGCTTTATTTTTATTCGCAAACATGTTTTCAACCAGCTGTCACATCATTTCACTGTGATGAGAGCAATGTCGACAAGAAGGGCCGAGGGTGAGCTCAGATAACACTTAAAATATAATAAATAGCGATATAACAGTCAAATGCAACCAGATGATTTATTATATAACATACATATTATTTGACAACTGTTATCAAATTTGCATATATAACAATTTATAAGGGGCATTTGAGGAACTAAAGTAGGTGTTGTCCACAGTGACCTGCTAAACTGCATGTTGAATGCTCAACCGGCATGAGGGTTGGGACTTGGTCAACGTCATCACATTTAAATATCATTTGCATAATTCCACTGTATGAAGTAATGGGAAGGAACCAAGATGGACGCCCACATTAAGTACAATTTCCGACATATTTTAGTTGTATACTCCCATCTCAAACCAGTAAATAAATCATATGCAGCATTGTTTGCTACAAAAACACTGGTTATTTGATATGAATCTAACATGACAGTTCGCTGGCTTTTTCCTTTAACTGTCAACGCCTCTACCGACAATATCACACAACACACCCGTTGAACAAGACATCAAGCCCCATTGATTTTATCCTTTTTAAGATTTGCATTTTGCACAGATCGATCTACAATTCAGCTTTGAATACATCGCCATCTTGTGACGTCACTGCTACTAACGACCTTCCCAGCGACCTTCAAAGGGCAGGTACACTGTATTATGCTCTTTTATTCGGTTGGTTTCTTATGTATGATTTTGCATGATTAAGTGAAATAATATGGATCATTAATAATGCTAATCAAAATACTTGCATTTATTTTTCCGCTTATAATTTCAAACAGAATAAAACACACTGCTCTACTACTTTACATTTCCCTGTTCTACACAAAATATGATGAAGTCATCATTTGAAATCTTACTCTAGTATATAGTGATGATCAACATTCACTACTTAATGACGAATTTACACAGCGAAAATTCAAGTATATCGCTTATATTATGTTTTTGTTATTCGCCGGGATGTTCAAGCCGCCTCTAGAACTAATGAATTTAAAACTTATAACCTATTTTTGGTATACGGCCATTAGAATGTGTTTATTCTTTCAGTGTGTTTACCGACTTTAGATGTGACGTCAGATTTGACGTCTTAAAATCGGTTCCCGCACTGGAAGGGCTAAGGCTCGCACAGTTTCAGACTCAATACCTATGTTATGGTTCTACGATCATTATAAATATCTTACTCTTTCAGTGCCGGGACCGACTTCAGACGTTAGATTCTGACGTCTAAAGTCGGTCCCCGCGCTGAAAGGGTTGACTGATAATAACGATAAATTGGGACGATATCCTGACAGAGGACTGACACGTACCTAACTATGCCTGTGTCAGAGGACGTCGAATCCTGTGTCTGGAGGACAGTGTCATTGCTATCATCTCACCATCCTCAGGAGGTTCTCTTGGCCCAGTTTAGCCTATATATACACAAAGGTGGCCTAACGCCCGATTCATTTCATTTCATTTGTCAGAGGACGGAGTATTAGGCCTAGACACCTGGTAACAGATAAGTTTAGTGATGTTATCCGTGCTAATCATGATAATCTGATTATAGTCTTGTTATGTATAGCAATGGATCATAGGCGGACTAACATTATTCTTTATTGTATAGAGTTTAAATGGTTAATGTCCTAAGTCGATAGTTACAAGATGTCTTTGATCTCTGATGCGGCGGACGCATTAACCAAATGAACGTTATTCTTGATTTGGGCAAGAATACATGTATACACTCAGTGATGTTTCAAAACAACGCGAGGGTAATTATGATCTCAGAAAACATATTATCTACACGTCAAATAAGACGCCGACAGCACCCTTAAGGTACAGAGGGAGTGATTATTAAAGAATATTGTAAAGCGACGAGAATTGAATTAACGAAATAGCATTATTCATGCATACATGTTAGAATAGGGAGTAACTGAAACAGTATTTGAAAATGGCTCTCTGATAGATGAGAAGGTTTTCCTTGTCATAATTACTCTTTAGACCAATGTGTCGACGTTAATTTCGCGCAGGTCCAGACGGAACCTGGACCAGTGGAAGTGAAGTAATGTATTATACGTACATTTGGATAAATGATGTCTACAAACATGTGGCTAATAAAACTGAATTTTTGCTATTAATAACAGTAATATTTATTTATACCATCAAAATATCACTATATGAGGCGTATGATGAGTGTTCAATGATACCCCGCCATAGATATGTAGGCATACTAATGGTAACAACAAAATAATTCCCGTGTATCAGAATTAAATCACTGTAGATATTTATTGTTTGGGTTATTTTTATTTGCTCTGTATGCAATGCATTTACAATTATCGAAGACCACCGAGTTTCTTTTTCCGCTATAATGTTGGAAATGACTATCTCAATATATAGTCCTTCTGTCTAATTGTCATCATACACATCAGAAGGTACATAATTTACATAATTTGTTGTAATCTGTAGAATCAGACAACAGATTAAGTGATTGACGACACACTGTGACAATGGTGTTATTGTTATAAAGCATGGCCTCTTAGAAAATGACTCCAGAACCCAATCACTGTGTGAACAGTGCTAGGTGAAAAAAGTAATATTTATCTACTTGTGTGCAAGGGTAAAAATTTTCATTTAGACACAGAATTATAACGTTCTACACTTAAGCAAGATTATCATTCCAATTTTAATTCACTAATATGGTTGACAGGCATTGCAGAGGTCGTTTCGACCTGTTCCCGTCAACCAAAGTTATTCACATGTTAAAAAAATACCCAATCAATAATAAAGATATTGTACCATTTTTGCATGTTTTAACTGGAAGTCAAATAAACAAAAACATTCCTAGACAGTAGACGGTGTTATAATGTGTTGTTACCCCTTCTGGTTCCCACCAGAGGTTTCACACTCCCAGGGTGCCGCTCTCGTGTGGGTTAGCTCATTGACTGTCAACGCCTTTAACGACAATATTATGTAACATATCCGTTGAACAAGACATCAAGCCTCATTGATTTTATCCTTTTTAAGATTTGCATTTTGCAAAAATCGATCCACAACTTAGTTCTGAATATATCGTCATCTTGTGACGTCACGGCTACTAACGACTTTCTCATCGACCTTCAAAAGACAGTTACGCTGTATGGTGCTCTTTTATTCTGTTGTTTTCTAATGTATCACTTTGCATAATTATGTCTTGATGTGGAATATTATTTATAACGCTAATCAAAATACTTTCATATTCTCTCGCTTAAAATAGGAAAATATGGTGGTTTTTCTACACAAAAAAACGTAGAAGCCATCATTTGAAATCTATCTTTGACCGATCTTAGTAGGCCCCCATATACATGTAATGCTGAAATATCCGGTTAATTTGGTCATACACCACCGTCATTGTATTCAGCCATAACGTAAGCCCACATCCTAATTATACTATTTACATTTGTTTTCTTATATTTCTTCACTACTCGTATATTGTATGTGATAGGATCTATACCATTGACTACCAGGGTGCGGATTCTATGACTTCATAACACATATAAGTGTTATGAAAAACAAAAAAATAAGCAATGCTAGTAGTTAAACTGTTCACCGTAACAGCAGTATCAGTATAAAGAGACTTCGACACATGGGCCCCGTTGTTCCAACGTTATTAACAATAAGGGGGATCGATGGCTAGAGAGCGATCAATAACTTATTGACAATCAGAGATTGATCTCCAGACGGCGATCAATGATTTATTGGCTATTTATTTATCTCCCACAACAATTGGGGGAGGGGGGAGTCAAAGACAGTTAATAATCTTAATATAATATATAGGGTCATATATTACATCTTCACAATCGAATGCTAATGTCCCGATGAAGAAAAGATAATTGATTATATTGATCATTTATGTTTTGCAATTTTAAATCATGTAATCATCACTGCCGCAATCCACAAAATCACAACACATCCATTGAACACATCCTGTCATAATAGCATGGGGTTCCGTAGCACCATGCTGTATTGAAGGATGGTTGAACAATATATGAAGCCCCATTTATTTTATCCTTTTTAATATACATGTATTTGCATTTTACACAGATCAATCTTGTGGCGTCACTGCTACTAACGATCTTCTCAACGATCTTCACAAGACATTATAGGCCTATTGTATAGTGCTATTTTATTATGTTGGGCTCTAATGTATGATTTTGCATGCATGACTATGCCTTGATGTGGAATATTATATGGATCTTTAATAATGCTAATCAAAATACCTTCATTTCTTTTCCGCTTTAAATTGAAAAACAGAATAAAACATTGCGCTTTATAACTTTACATTTTCTTATTCCACACAAAAAAAAGGAGAAGTCTTGTTTACTATAGTAAATGATGCTGATTTATTCGCGTTGACATAGTCCACCACCTTGGCAAGTATAAATCAACATTCAAACTTTTTATTTGCGAAGATATTTATGATGATTTCAAATTAAAAAAAACACTTTTGTCTCATGGTTTATATAAAACATTTCAGCGCATTAACGGTTAATTAATTATTTATTATTTCTGATAAATTACTACCGATATTTCTTCAGTATCTATACATGTTCGCCACGACTGTCCCTTTGTTCATGATCATTGGGTATAACCTCATCCAATATCAAGTTATTATAATGATGTACATAATTGTGTATTATTTATTTAAATTCTTAATCACTAATTACCGATTCTGATCATGACCTTGATCATTGTACTCAGACATTACGTAAACCCGTATCCTAATTATAATAATTATATTTTTTCTCTTATATCTCTTCACTGTATTGTTTGTGATATGATCATTTATCACACATTATCAAAGGCACTTTACGGTTGTTCTAACGTCATTGACAATCAGACTGGTCCATGGATATAGAGGGACAGCAATGACTTATTCACAATCAGAGAAATCGATCTCCAGCCGGCGTTAAATGATTTACCGGCTATTATTTTCCCTCCCACAACAATGGGGGGGGGGGGGGTCAAAGAATAATTAGGCCATACATATCATCTTCACAATCAAATGATTATGTCCAGATGATGAAAATATATTTTAAATCATGTTATCATCATTTATATTGCGCTGTCATTTGACACAATTTGTCAGCTTCAAATTAATGAAAAGTGTTAAGGAATAATGGCATTAGGCCAATTTGAAAATACGTTGCCCTGGGAGATTGCCCTTCCAATTTTCCTAAGATTTCTATACCCGTTTGAAATTAATTTAAATGTTGGATTATGAAAGCAACTATTTTTGCATCTTGTCAGTACGTAGGCCTATCATAGGACTACACATTGTTATTTATTTGAGGGAATTCTCCTATGATTGCAATTTATAATAAAAAATGACAAAGCGAAACGATTTAAAACTGGTATTAGCAGATTTACTTATTGTTGTTGCATATTGAAATAATTGATATTTATTTATGAATAGACCTGTTTATCTGTATTCTGTGAAACGCAGTGACGTCACCAGAAACCGTTTTGAATGGGAACTCGGTGAAAACAAAGTTATATAAGACTTCATTGTATTAGCCAGCTCGGTGACAACAATAGAGGTCAAGGCTATTAAGTTTCACAGAATAATGATGTAGGTCTATCCTATGACATAAATGCAGCTGTTTATGATGATATAGGTCATTCTGCTTAAGATGATATAGATCTGTGATCCTTGTGTTCTCATCAAGCGGTCCATTTTCTGACACAGCCTCAGGACGAATAACATCTGGATCTACGAATCCCGATTAAATCTATATCTTCTGGAATTTCGTCTTGATTTGGCGGTTAATACATCCTGGGGGTTTGGTAGCCAGATAGAGCTAGCTAGGACTAGAGGCCGCTTACAGTGAATGGTCACCACCTGTGGTCAGCAGGTCTTGTCGGGATATATATAGGCCTACGCGTCTGTGGATCTATGTGAGTGATAAGCCTATACTAGGACAATATCCAATAGATTTAGAAAAAGATGGAAGACCAGAATAAATATAGGCCTAATAATGCTGATGTGATAATCAGGCCCAATATAAGATCGACAGCTGTGATTGCTCACATTTGCAGAATCGTTAAAAAACCGTCAGATAAATAAAAAAATTCACGATTGTTGATAAGGTGCACATTAGATTTGCAGCATTTAGTCGTTTGTTGGCAAGCTGCATTCTAATGTCTGTTTTAATGTCTGTTTCAGCTCGGATTCTAGAATATAAAACATTCGGCCCAAGTATGGTTCAACTTTATTGAATTTATTTTTGCACTAAGTAAAATAATAATTTCTGTTGGTAAGGGGGCTACTATTCAATTACTAAGGGGGGGGGGAGCTGGAGTTTTTTAGGGGCAAAAAATATTTATATCACTTCCAGTCTGGAATTTGTTGGATCACAAATAGGCTTAATATTGTTGTATATTTTACGTAGCAGTACGCACTATTGTGATGTCGCGCCACGGGTGCTTTCGCACCACATTTGAAATTTCTGGGGTCTCGCCGGATGGAAACTGTGCCTACGCCAATTGAGGTTCTTTTCGTCGAACTCTAGTTCAGTCAGACAAGCCATCTAATTTACGTGGTTCTCTGAGCCCCACGACACGACATCGCTGCACGTATGTCCTAGTGTATACAGCAGTGTATACAGGTGTGTCCCAGGCGGTCACCCATCAAATTATGGCGTCATAACCGACGTCACAAGGTGGCGTTTACGTCAGCTATTTGAATTGGAAATTGAGCTGTTAAGAAAGCAAATATCCGAAAGAAAAACGTAAAGTGGAAGTGAATAATACTACCTTGTTCCGCGTATTGTATAGAATGGTATTTAGTTTAGGCGTCAGTAATCCTGCAATGACATTTTTATGATATCATTTTAGGATTCAAGCTGTGGGTAGGACGTTTGAAGGTTGGTGAGAAAGTCGTTAGTGATTGTGATGTCACAAGGTGGCGGTTCAGGGCCACCATTTTGATGGGAAATTGATTTTTTGAAAAAAAAGATCTCCAAAAGTAAAACGATAAAGTGGGATTGGCGACCTTTGCTTGCTCAGAGGGGGGGGGGGTTGCCGGCAGAGCTGCTGACAGTAAATAGCCAATGAGCTGACGTACAAGAAAGGTGCACCCTGGGGGGGGGGGGGGGCGGGAGGGGTTAAATATTTACAAATATATATGTGAATTATTTATTGATGTTTGGATGACATTTGTATTTAATGTCCCTACAATGTGTATAATACAAACATATTAGTATTAGTATTTTAATGTATCCTAATTCTCCGATGATTGGTTTTCGGTGTGTGACTGGCCACATATGGTAACAATAACACCATGATCAGGGGGTGTCGACAATCACTTAATACTTACAACGCTGAAACTAAAGTGTTTCATTTTTAATTTTAAATCATCATAAATGTCTTCGTTATCTTTTTATGCTTCATTTGAATACCTATGTCATGAGTCTAGGGCCATTATTATTATTTTAGTTGTTTCATTGGGGGGCCGTCTATATGCGTCAGAATCTGACGTCTACAGACATATAAGGACTATCCCCGCACTGAAAGGGTAACCCTTACAGCGCGGGGATCGACTTTAGTCGTCAGAATCTGACGTCTGTAGACGTCAGATTTTGACGACTAAAATCGATCCCCGCACTGTAAGAGTAAACATATTTCTAATGGCCGTAGACCCCTAACATAGGTATTCAAATGAATCAGAAAGAGCTAACTGAGACATTTACGATGATTTCAAATTGAAAAAAGAACATTTTGGTTGCGATGTTTTTACAAATTAATTCAGCGCTTTAAGGGTTTATCTCATTCCACTAAATACCGCAATGGAACAACGGATCAATGGCTGACGTGTTGATGTGATTTTTTCTTCGTTATGTTCTATAATAAAATAGAAATGGCACCCGCATCCGAGTGGTCTTTTATCCACAGGGTTATCCAGAGGATTTTGTGGTACAAACAAATTTTTAATGACATTCAGCTTTTCATGTCGTAGTTTTTCGAAACTAATTATGAATTGATACTGTGTTGATGCTGGATTAATGTTGGCCCAGCATCGGAGACGTTCGGCTCATTTTACGCCAGCATTGTGTCAGTTATTACCACTAGTCACTTTATATTGGTCAAGGTTGGATCACTATAGGTTGCTATCTCGCGAGAGAAAAAAAAGCTGTTATATACGCTGCTTTCACGCAGTTTCAAATTTTGTACGAATAGATATATTATATATTATATAATATATATATATTATATATATAAGCCTATTATATGATATATCTATTATGTTTTTAAATGAAAACATAGCTACTTGTGTAGACTATGTGGGAAAAGGGCGTCACATTAATATATAGTATATTTTATGAGCCTCCATCAGATCTACAGATTTAGTTTTAATCTCGCCACGTTTTTGTCAGGGCGTTTCCTCAACCAAGAAGGTTGTCATGCGCTGCTGCAAAATCAAATGAATGGGGTTTAGGACACCTTTGTGCACATATAGGCTAAACTGGGCCAGGAGAACCTCTTGAGGATGATGAGATGAATGAGCTGACACTGGCCTCTAGACACAGGACTCGAAATTCGTACCCTGACGGTCTGAGGCCGAGCACGCTTCATCTTGGTCATGGAGGCTCCATCATGTACGACCGCTACATGTACTAGCACGTGACAGAGCTCCCCACAATATTGAATATTGAGCGGGATTTTTTTTTCTTTGAAACTTGAAGGCCAGAGTGGGGTTCGAACCCGCGATCTTTGACTTTCCAAGCAAGCAGCTTTATTAAGTGCACCAGGGCCACCGCCTTTGCGCTGCTGCAGGCTTATCCGGCAAACAAGAGACGTTGAACCAATGCTGGTTTAATGCTGGATCAGTAGGCCTATTACAGACGGTGGGCAACATTTAACTAACATTGGTTGTTTACTGGATACTAAATATTATCATAATACTAAAGCTAAATTTCATAGCGTATATATGTAGGCTATATAACAGTAATTGAAATTCAAGACAACTATGAGAAAAAAAACATTTATTAATGAAAACCAGTCACCAAAATGTAATTCTCGTGGAAAAATAATATACACAATTATTTACAATCACCTACATGGTAAATTAAATCAACAGAAAAAATATGGCACACTGAAAAAAATGAGCAAATGAAGATTCATACATAATTAATATCAGAAATCAATTATTATACTCTCGACATCAACAGAATATTATTAATCATACTTCCTTTCAAAGTCACATTCAAATTCACTTTCATTCACACATTCATCCGATGCTACAAGTCATATTTATATTATATAGAAATTAAATGTTTTATCTATAATTATATTACATTAACCCTTTAAGTCCCAATCAGGATTATGGTGCTTTTTCAGTCTTTTATTTAATATGAATTGCGCCTTTTAAGAATATAAAAAAAATTGTAAGAAATACGTTGTAATCAGCAACTGAACGTATAAAAAACAACTTCAAACGGGTTAACATTTCAATGAACTTGGAGCTTAAAAACTACTAGCCTAAATCAATGAAATAACATTGTGTATCAGAATCCAAGTTATTACATATTTAAAATAATCTATATAGTTTGATCTATGAGGAAAATGTGTCATTTGTTTAGATAAAGTGGCAGCTTGATTCTTCAGAATTCTCCGTCAAGCTGTGGCTCTTACACAAAGCCACTCTCTGTTCAAGATTATGCTTCCATGTCCATTTTTCTTGGGGAGACGCAGCTCGCAGAGTATAATGTTTAGCCTGGCGACCGATGTGACCAGAAGAACGGCACTTCGCAGCAACAATCGTGAATTCTGAAGCTGAAAACAGAAACACATCAGTTAAGTGACAAACTATATCTTCAGTCTCCAAAACAAACCATGTTGACTGTAAAACTGACTAGACATGATATCATATTAACCTCTACAACGCTGACAGATTTTTGCATAGACCATGGAGCCAAAGGCTTTTTTCATTTTGTGATCATCATAAATGTATTTCCGCTTCATTTAAATTATACATTTTTAAAAGGACTGGCCCAGGCTAAAATCATCAAAAAATCGGTGATTTTTTTTCGGGTTCTTAATATGACCATATGATGTAAACATGTACATAGACTAGAACTATAAATTTTTATAATTTTTGTGCTGCGCATTTACCAGTTAGGCTAGATATAGAGACGAAATTCCCGTATTTTCTATTTTTGACATGGTTGTCAATAATTAGATATCAGGAATTTCGTCTTTATATCTAGCCTAACTGATAAATGCGCAGCACAAAAAATTAAAAAAAATTGCAGTTCTTTTTTTTTTAACTTTTAATGATTTATTTGATTGATTAGAAAGAGTAGCCTACAGTATGTTTTACTAAGTTAGGCTTCTCTTAACTTTTTACTACATTTATTTCTAGAAAACAAGCAGCATAAACTAACATTTTATCGCGATGGTAAAATTATATTGCTTACGGTGATGACAATCAAAGTTAAGGTTGACGATATCAGTCAATGCTAGAGGTTCATCCATGGCGACGAGATGGCAACTGTTGTCAAGAGGCTGGGTAAAAAACAATAGGTCGCTTAGCAACGCTACATTCATAGGCTCCTCCTGGCGACTAGAATTGACGTTGTCAAGGTGACCAGAGAAAATCACGCGACGACTTCCGTTGGCAAGGTGACACGGCTACAAATAGAAAATATATGACAACATTATAGAGAATATTTGGAATTATCAAATTAAGTATATAAGTTTATCAGAGATCTTCAAGCCTACAACGACTAAACAAAACATTTAAAGTGAAATATGATGTCATAGATTTGATATGGTCAACAAAAAGATATGGTTGTAGCAAGAAAGTGTCATATTTAAAAAGAACCGTATTAAAATATAAAACTAAAGTAGAATAAATATGATGTGTATTAAATTACAGGCACATAATTACGTACACTTACATGTAGTATTAGGATATTTTATTCAATGTCCGCATCGATCTTTTTATGAATTTGCTTGTTTAAAGAACTTTGCAACAGATCAGGTTATATTTGTTTCGATAATTTTTTATCATATTTGCTGTTATTAAGAGAAGATAATAAAGGTTCACTTCATACCTTGACTTGATGAGAGAAGAGCAGTCTGTTTTGCAGGTCAATGACCTCCATGTCTTGACTTGAGATACTTGCTGTGGTCTCAGTCAACAGCTGCTGGTTTGACTTGGTCAGCTTGTGTAGTTGATCAGTCTCTCTATAGATGTGGCTGTTGACACTGGTGAGTAGCTCTGTCACAGTCTGCAGACAGGGGTGGTCAGGGTGTGATGGCGAGATGACAAGCAATGACTGCTGGAGACGACTCACTAAACTCTGGAAATGCTGAATAAAACACACAACATTCAAATTAAGCATCAAAGCAGACGACAAAAAGTTATAGAAACTGCGCCCTGATAACATATCTATTCAATTGGTAATTTATTGTAATTCAAATTAGTGTTGTAAAATCTGTCAATGCATTATTTGTATCAAGTGAATTATCGGAGATCCTTAGTATTAGCACATGTGCTACTTGGGAATCCCAATAAATATGTTTATGCCAAGTAATCTATGACAATGTGCTTATAAATTGCCGTTCTATATTACAATACCTTATACTTATATTAGTGTATTCTCACAAATTTTCTTTTCCAAATATTCAAATTTCTCAACTGGGGATTGGTGTTACATAAACGTGAAGAAACTTCTGTTTTTTATTTTATTTTTTTAATGTAATCATTTACCCGGGAAATCTTGGAAAAAACTTCTTACCAGGAGGGGTTGTTGTATAAACTCGTCCAGTGTCAGCTGCTCTTTGCTGCACATCGCCATTTTGTTAAGGTATTCAGAGAGTTGTGACTGTTGTAGCAGATTGTCTAGCGTGACGAAGGCTTTCTTCAGGCCTTCCGCGTAGCTAGAATAACCTTCACTGAGCATGCGCACACGACACTGGTAAATATCACCCAGGCTGACGTAATTTGCTGACGTAGCTTCCTGTAGCCCCTGTAGATGGAACTCTGAGATGGTCACAAGCTGCAAGAAGGAAACAAAATAAAGTTTATGAACATGTATTAGCGACTATGGTATGAAGGTATGCCGGTCTGGCATACCTACAAACCATACTCGCTAAATATTAAAATAAAATACGTTATGATTATAATAATAAAAAATTCATATGAGCATTTAGTTTCCTTTGTATTTCTTTATATGTATTATGGCAAAGAATGTATTTTGAAACAAAATATCAACCTTCTCTATATTCTGGAAGATGTTACTGTGCTGTTGTGACGTCAGGATGTGGTGTCTCAGGGGACGGGAGAACATCTGGATTCCTCTGTGCATCGCATCCACAAAGTCCTGCTCACACTCTAGTAGTGATTGTAACGCCGCCTGCTGAATACTACAGGAACTGTGCTCTTCACTGGAGAGTGACAGATCCGGGAAGGTGGCTCCACCACACGGAGAGCTAGTCAAACTATCACTATCACTGTGATCGCTGTACACCCCACAATGACGAGATATAGTACCTTCCTCTCTCACTAGGGGGCAGGCAGGTGCCCACATGGTATCATCACCATCACTGGTTGTCATGGACACGTGATGAAGACGGGAGCTTTCAGATGATTTGTAGAACACATTGGTTTGACTTTCTCTACGAGGGATGTGACTCATGTCTGGTTGCCAGCGGTAACCATGGTTATTCTGACTCTTGGTAACCTTGGAGATGCTTCTCGTGTCTTTAACTGTCTGTCTACACACCGTCTCCTTGGTGGTGAGACTGACTCCATGTCTCCATGGTGATGTATGTGTTATATTACTGGTTGTTGTAGTTGTTTCTCTCACTTCTTGGATCTGTTTCCTCTGATAACAAGTAGACTGACGCCTCATTTCTTCTCTCAGCTCCTCTACATTTTCATACACGGGTTGCTCACCAGGTGGGGCGTTACCTTTATTGCCGGAGACATCACTTTTGCAGAGTCCGACCTGGTGGTCAGGACGAAAAACCTCTAATCTTAATATCTTCTTTGACTTTCTGTTGGGAAAAATAACAAGAATAAGAATAAAATAAAATGGGCCTAATTATTATAGTATTTCAATCCCCACTCCCATTATCATTGTTTCAACGTGGACATGCTCCCATTTAGAATATGTAATAACATCACCAGAGTAAGTGGAATGAACGGGCGGGATGCAGCATCAAATAAGCGGATATGAACGTATAAGGACTTATTTTATCTGTCTGTATTGATATCAAACATGGGCTATTTTTCGAAACTATATATATCATTTTGTATTAATTTTATCACTAAAATTACTTTCCGGTTCCAATGACCATGCTTATGGGACAAGGGGGTATGTCACTTTTTAAACATGTTAAATTGACGTTGAATTATCATAAGGCTGATATCGAACTTGTACTAATTTGGCGGTTTATTACTTTCAGCCATGTGTGTATACAGATATAATGTTTAACCTTGTTGTTATGATATGAGAAATAAAATAGTAATAGAAACTAAGTGATCAGTGGGGCGACAATGTTCAAAATACAATGTATCACAACGATCTGGCATTCATTATTAAAGCAAAAGACTTTGCACAAATATTCGTTGATATATGAAGATATGAAATTTTGCTACAGTTGTTTTTTTAAAAAACAAATAATATGACTGCCAAAATTCAAAATGGCCGACAGTTATACAAATAAACCATATCGAACTAGAAAAAAATGGTATAATTATGTGACCTACCATTAGGCTAAGTGAAACAATTGTCAAATTATGAAACAAGCATCAAATTGTATGTAAATGTCCAGTTACACTTTTAAGAAAGCACGTTATTAAATCTTAGATTCGAAATAGTGCCATTTTCCAAGATATCTGCCACTTCGCCAAATGTCAAACATCAAATTGATGGAATTGTCGATAGAAAGGAAGTAAATTCATGATTGTTGTTTATCTTATCCTGTGGTGTGGCCAGAAAGCAAAATCCAAGATGACCGCTATTTTGCAATGTCAATTTCGACAGAGTTGAAGAAGATTCCTCTTTGCAGGTCACACAATAAATACTAGAGCATTTCGACAGAATTGAAGCAGGTTAATGATTTGGCTCTAATAAAGCAATCAATTGATATTATTGTGGACAGAATAGAACTTTTTTATTTTATTTGGGCCTCTACCATAATGAGTTTTTCACAAATCACTGGGTGGTTGCATATTATTTCGCTGATTTTTCTGCAAAACGTTGTTAACTGTAATATATAATTATAAGGGCCTGAAAATGTGTATATCCTAGAAATAAACGTCACCAGTGAGTACTTTTACATCTATGGTAATTTGTGCTAGTTACTTATTGTTGCATTTTTGTACTATTGCTAGAACTGCCGTGATGTTTTGTCATAACTATGCTTGTACATTCTTACTCCAAGAAACATTGACCCAATGTTGATTTTACGTTGGATTACCGTCTGCGACACTGATACTACCCTAAACTAACATATAATTAACGGACCACGTGTATTATGAAATGAATGAAACCTATTTTGAAAAGGAAGACTGACGAAAGAAAAAAATAGATTTAATTTCACTTGTCAAGAAATGTACTATGTATTTAGTTTCGTATTGTAATCCACACTTACTTGATAATATGGACGACTGCTTGAGCTGTTGATGTGGATACATCAGCATCATTGATGGAGATGATGTGGTCTCCTCTCAACAGACCTGCTGCAGCAGCAGCTCCAGCATCCTTCACACGGCTCACCTTGACAGGACAGGATCCACGGACTGTCAAACCAAATCCTGACGATTTTTTCTGCACTATCACCTGGTGGCGGATAAAACAAGGATAACAAATTAGTATAAAAAATGTATGCAGAAATATTTAAACTATGTAACTAAGACATGACAATCATTACCTTGATTACAGAGACCTCTATTTTTAAATCGATTAGGAGGCCACCATTCAATCTCCAGAAGGGCTGGTGTATTTTTGAAATAAATATTTTGTGACTGATTTTTCATGAAATAAATAATTGTCTTAAGGACATGTTGTAAATAAATATTGAATGGCCCTCAAAACAATTGTGCGTCGCTTCGCTCGGCATCATTAAACGACGCTTAAATTTCTTTAACCCCCACATCAATACTAAGCCTAGTTTGGGATCCAGATATATAAAAAAAAATCATGAAAGTGAAATAAATATTTTGATTGAGAGTGTGAAATAAATAAAATATTAAAGACAGACAAGTGAAATAAATAATTTGTCCAGTTCAAATATTACACCCCCCATTTGTAATTAAATGGTGGCCCCCTTAGTTCTAATACGATCACTAGATTCAACTTGATAAAAAAGCCCCGTTTTATTAAGCACTCGAAAAATTCGTCTTAGTTTCATTCATTTTCGGTAGGCGGGGAAATCTAGTCATTACTTAATGACTAGATTTTACCAGCTGAAACAGGCGGTACGAGTGTCGTTTTTACACATCGTGCTGCATCAGTGTGGCCGGGTCCTGCGGCGAATCGAGTGACAATCATGGTATGTCTTTGAAACGTTTTAAAAAAAATCATATTAATTCAAATATGGTGATGTTAATTTGCATGTATAGTGTTCGATTGTATCTTTTGATATATATATTTACATTGTCTTGTCATTGTGTGAGAGAAAAAACGTGTTAGGATTTTGATTTAGTATCAACTGATTCTTATTATTAAAAAAAAAACGGTTTATTTAAATTCACATGATAAAAAGCCCATCTAAAAATCGTTTAAATGTTGACCTACATGTCGTGTTTGGAGTGTGGTGTCAGATCTAGGAACATTTGTGTCTCCGATGGTGCTGTAGAGAGATTCAGTATCCAGACTAGCCTCATCACACTGAGACTTGTAAGGTGAAGACCTGATCAACTGTGTGTAGGAGGAGGTGGTGGCCGAGGTGGAGGAGGATGAGGTGAAGGCCGCAGAGCGAGGTGTCTGTTGTGACGTCATGTCTTTTGTCTTGTGTTTATCTTCATGTAGGATACAATGTAAACCACCCGAAGACTGTAAATAAAAAGCGTTATGTCAGTAATCCAAATAATGATTACTATTTCTTACTATTATTCGATATTAACATGAATAACTCTCACCCTGCTAAGTTAATTTATATAAATTTTCACCCACATGAAGTTGTCTCGCTACCGCGACCCACAACTTCAAGTGGGTGAAAATTAATCATATGTGTTTAATTTGTGATCTTTTCTTTGCATATGCTGATGTTTGAAAACACTTTTTATTCTCAATATCACTGATTTTTTTCAACAACAAAAAAAAAAATTCAAAACAACAATAGTCGAGATCAGCAGGATAAATATTAATGCATTATGTACATGCTCAGTGAAGTCTCCAGAACACAAATTACTACTCCACCCTGTTTTACAAAACGTTTTAATAAATATTGTTGTTTTTAGTATATATATTATTACGTATTTTGACCCGAAAGTCAGGCAAACAGTGGCCAACAGTCGGTCAAGCCTCTGAATGATAACGTACGTCTGCTATATTTGACCAGAGTCAATAATGGGCGAACATTGTGTTTGATGTCATCTCATTAAGTATATTTGCAGTCTTCTTTTTTGCGAATAGCTGATAACTATGGGGGACAAAATTTTATGAAGAAGTTCAGAACAGGTCATTGTGACACTAACTCACTTTTCTCTTGTTTTTCTTTAGAAGTTTTTTCAATCCAAAGTCCATGCACCCATTCTTCTTCCTACAAGTGAATTCAATGTTTTTTATTTCAGCAAAACAAAATATAA
>OZ024905.1:97146516-97207229 GCA_964017125.1 Flabesymbios commensalis | reverse complement strand
CACCATTACCACTATTACGCTACTAATTTGATGTATGATTTGTAATTTCAAAATGTACTGTGTGCTGATCAGACACTGTCGGCCTCCCCATTTTGATTAATTTGAATGGTCTGTGAATAAGACATGTGATGCGTCATAACACACTGCTACTGTACGTAAATATCGGATCTTAATTATTTCTAAAGCTGTAAGTCAATTTGACGTACCACTGATTGTCAAAATAACATATGGACGCGTTACATAACGTTTGAAAGTTGTCTGTTTATATATGATGCGCGCACAATGACCGCGGCTCGTGCCTTAAACTAAATCTGGTCTAAATCACTAAACACATCCACTTGATGAAATCACCTCCTGACATTAAGCTACCTTTACACAGGCCAAGTGGTGTGAGATGTGTAATCTTATGCTCAGCTAGCCTACTTTACGCTGTTATGGACGCTTACACAACGTTTGAAGATCGTCTGTTTATATATGATGTACACATAATGGTCTAAATCACTAAACACAACCACTTGATGGAATCATCGCCTGACATTAAGCTACCTTTACACATAACCAGTGGTGTGAGATGTGTAATGTTATGCTCAGCTAGACTACCTTATGCCGTTTAAATTGTTCCACGTTGAATACAATTCAGTGGACTTGAGTTTTATCCCTTACGTCACTATTACACAATATACATGTATGTTTACACTTTGAATATATCGAGGAGCCCAGAAAATATATCTTGATAAAATATATAATAAAATTTTAATATTTTTTGCAAAATATATTGTTTGTTGAAGAATGACGTGGATTATAATAACCAGGCTAAATTCATCAAAAAAATTGGTGATTTTATTTTGGATTCTTAATATGACCATATGATGTAAACATGTCCATAGACTGAAACTGCAATTTTTTTTTATATATCTAGCCTAACTGATGAATGCGCAGCACAAAAAATAACAAACTTTTGCAGTTCTAGTCTATGGACATCATGTCCATAGACATGTCACATGTTTACATCATATGGTCATATTAAGAAGCCAAAATAAAATCACCGTTTTTTGGTGATTTCATTCAGCCTGGGCCAGTCCATTTAATGATATGGTAATAATGTTAGTTCAAATTGGCGTTTTCACAAAACGTATTGACACGAAATAATATCAAAGCGAATACGCCACACTTTACATGACAGTTAACCCTTCGACCACCGGTCGCAATTATATTCGAATTTTTACATTTTACTCGACCCATTAAATACCACCTTTCAAACACGTGAAACATAAGAAGCAATGAGCAAAATTTCAAAATGGTTCACCTCTATTTTGGCAAATCTGAAGTTGTGAATCGCGTCAGCCAGACACAAATTCAAATGGGTGACAATTTTAATGAGCTGACTTGGGCTAAGTCAATGACGAAAAAACTCATCGAGCTCATAAATCACGTATTATTTTTGTCAAAGATTGATTATGTTTTACCACTTGGTGTGAAATTGTTATTTCCACGTGATTTATACAATTTTTGTCTCCCCACTTCCCGGAAGTCTAGTCATTACGTAACGTCATCTACAAACATCACGAAATATTCTCACTAATTAGACATGGCCTATGCCTGTCGGCGGGTGGCAAAATATAAAGGCTAATCCGTTTGAAACCATGAATCCTGCAACTTATCAAAGGTCCCGATGGATTAAAACATAGACAGAAATTTCGTCTCTAGCGTAAATCTCGCTGGCTATAAGTGAAAGGGTCATGAGAGGACTGTTGCACAGGCTAATTAAAACATCACATGTATCTCTGATATTTTATATAACTGTCAATGACGACAAAATTCAGAAAACTTCCTTTTCAGCGAATTTAATATGGCTGTCTACGTGTATATAATTTATGGTCCTAAAAGGACAATGTCTAATAAACACAACGTTTACTTACCAGGAGTGTTTCTGTTTTTCAATGGTTGGTGGCGCCACTGTATCCCCACTGCGTGTGTTTGGAATTTGAGGTCTGAGCGCCATCTAGGAAAGAAAACGTTTAAATTTCAGTTTGTGACAAATATCATGTTTTAAAAAAAAACATCAATAGTGAATTCGAAGCAATAAGTGAACTTAAGCTTATTTTTTTGTTTCATTTAATAACCATGTTTAATAATATTAAATGTTAGCTCCATCTTTATATATAAAGTATACAATTTTCTATTAACCCTTTCAAGCCTGAATTTACCGCTGTCATCTTCAACCACTACTAATCGCGAATTGCGACAGCAAAATCCGACCTGAAGTGGTTAAAATTGTGGATGAAAAATTAAATGAAATTGCCATGTATTGGTAAAACAGTTTTATGGAATTCTTACTCAGATATCAATTGTTATCTATTTCATAAATTCGACTATATGCTTCTTAATTAAATCAGACTAATTGAAGTGTGGCTTTTATTAGTCAATAGTTATAAATTTAAATATGTAAGCATAATGCTTCATTCACACCTGTCCGTCATCTATGTTCCGTCGTCCGTCATCCGTCCTCAGTCATCAGTCGTCCGCTTCAGTCACTACCATTCACACCTATCCGTCTTTTTAGAGCTGTGGAAACAGATTTTCTGTGTACCGACAGTTTTAAATACGTACAGTCCGGGAAAGTGGTTGACAGAGGGATTATTTGTGGGGAATTTCCTATCCACAGCTCATTACCATGATTTATGGTCCGCATCCGTCATCCGTCGTCCGTTAAAATCGCTCCCGGACCGATTTTGACTGACGATGGATGACGGACGACGGATGACGGACTAGGTGTGAATGGTCTTTGATATTTTCTATCAGAGCGATTTCGACTGAAGCGGACGACTGATGACTGAAGCGGACGACGGATGGTTTGACGGACAGGTGTGAATCACGCTCGCCTGCAACTGAGTGTAGATGGGGACACTTAGTGACCGGAGATTAAACCGGATCTGAGACCCAGAGTCTTAAAAAAGAAACATTCATGACAGCATGAAACTTCTGGCTGAACTCCCAGCATGCCCGGTCGCTATAAACACAAACACCATCTCAATTGCATGCGAGCGTGGTGTGAATGGGGCATTATATATGGAGCTGTATTCGGGTCAAAACTGTCAGGAAGTCATCCGACGCAAACTCTCGTTCTGATTTAATGACATACGTTTTAATTGACGCATTTTTAATGTTGGCATTGTTGCTTATCTCAACTTAACCGACACGATTGTGGTCTTCTTTACAGTTACATAAGTTAATTGAACAGCAATCTCATTTTAATTTTGCAACTCTCGTTCTTCTTTAATGACATACGTTTTAATTGACGCATTTGTAATGTTGCGTACCTCATCTTAATCGACACACTTGTGGACTTCTTTAGTTGCATAAGTTAATTGAGCCGTAATCTCATTTTAATTGACATGCCTGTAGTCTGCTTTACGGCTATACAAGTTAATTGAACGCGTCCCGTTTTTTTTTTGACTGTCTAACGTACAACTGTGATTGGCATTGCTGTTGACGGGGAATCATGTTAGTTGAGTAATCTGTGTTTTAGCCGACTAAGAACGAACGCGCATCCAATTTAGCGCAGTGTTTACAGCTCTACATAAAACACGTGGACATAACTTGGCCTTAATGTGATCTGTCCCATGGTCACATTCTGGCCAATAATAATTGTGGGGTTCGACACGTGGTTTACACTTGTTCCTCGCCGGCAACAGCGCCATCTGGAGAGTGGAGGAGAATTATGGTCTGTCAACATGGTAAATAATGCTTAACAACAAAATGATGTATATTAATGTTTATTTATTGATGCCATTCTTCAGTTATTAGGCTACATACATTGATCACTGTTTCTAATATTGTTGTAAAAAAGGCAATCTCATGGATTATACCCACCCTCACCGTCATTTCGTCCCATTTTCACTGAATGACGTGCTTTCAATGGACTTTTACCATTTAAAATTCCCTATTATCGACAGTTGGGTATAAACCAGGAGATAATCACTAGGCCTAAATCAGATAGCCGTAAAATATATGCTATGGTTAATAATAATGACATAAATAACATTAATGATTATATTCGTAATATATTAAACGTAGACTAAACAGATATAGGCCTAGTAGTGGTGCATCTCTCAAGCTTAATTAGACTAATATCTATTTTCGCCCACCACCACTACCTGCATCACAGTATTTTTTTTCGTTATTTTATACTATAAAGTTAACCTCCGAAAAATGTCTGCTAGATTATGTGTGTACAATACTCTGGGTGGCTTAAAGCTGAGTACAATAAAAACTATAGGGCCCACCGGTATATCTACTCAGCTACTGGAACCACATTATTTAGCCTTTTTTGTAGAGAAGACTGCAGGCATGTCAATTAAAATGAGATTACGGCTCAATTAACTTATGCAACTAAAGAAGACCACAAGTGTGTCGGTTAAGATGAGATAAGCAACAATGCCAACATTACAAATGCGTCAATTAAAACGTATGTCATTAAATCAGAACAAGAGTTTGCGTCGAATGACTCCCTGACAGTTTTGACCCGAATACAGCTCCATAATTATAACGTAGCTCGATCTATTGTTTTATTTGTCATAAAAAGCGCTATGTACCCACGTCTTTGATCTTTTTAGAGAGGATATCTAGCTAAGTGTAATTAACCCTCAGTAGCCCAGGGTAAGTAAAGGAGCTTAAGTGTAGATCCCTTCTTTACATATATATGACAGGATTAATAAACAACAACAAACCCTTAATAAGGGTTTGTTGTTGTTTATTAATCCCGTCATATAGGACATATTCTATCAGTCAATGATCGGTCCTTGACACTTTCTAGAGGCGTTGATTTTTTTCGCAATTCTTCAGCGAGTTTTTTACTTCCGGCCAGTTGTTCACCCATCCCTCGTGATTTGCGTGTACTGTGCCTGTTCCCCGTGGTTGTTCCCTATGGCTAATTTGTTTTCAAAGATTAACAGCAATACTAGTATATGGTAGATCTAAGCAAGCGGGCAAGGGGGGGGGGCGCGGTGTCAGCATTAGGCACCGGTCTCAGATGGTTAGCAAATCCTAGCTTATATTATAACACCATTTAAGTACAGACAAATAATCACGTTAGGCCTCGACCGCGACCTTTTTCACAGCTAAGAATTATTGTAAAACTTCTCGGGCTTGATCCGTTATCCTATACTTATTAAATTAATTGTACTCAAAATCTATCATATATTATGAACTCTATAAACGACAAGCACATTTACATTGTTAAGCTTTGCTCCTGTCAAACGATACTTTGTTAGTTTCAGAATGTTTTCTTTTACCGAGATAAACAATAAACGTGTAGAATAATTTCCACAACAAACAAGTATTTAACCATTGATCTGTCGGGGGGAGTGGCGGCGGCGGGGGGAGGGGGGTATTGACAAGCACGAGTCAACTGATACCCATAGTGATGAGATTGTATAATTAAATAATTATGTATAATAAATTGGTTTTTAGTGTTTACTGATAAGTGGATAAGGCGGATTAACAGTGATATTTTTTACTATTTGGATTAAAGCCTCGAGTCAAATGTATTAAGTCAATGATGTACATGATGACTTTGATCTCTAATGAGCGTGACGTCATCAGTAACTGCTTACCCAGTAAACACGAGATGTTCACCCGATGCTGGTTCACTGTTGGGCCAACGTCGCAGACGGTGGCCCAACATTGAAACAACAGTGTGGTGTTGTCTCAAAGAGACTTGGTCCTGTAACCCTTTGAGCGCTAAGCTATAATTGTTTTTAATATGTCAATGTTCTTGGCAATGAAATTTGTTAAACATCAAGATTTGGACATGCTCGGTCTCAAATTTAGGTGTCGTTTCAGCGAGGCTGAACTTGTATTAATAATACAGTATGTACATGGCAATGTATAGGGCTCATTGAAGGACTCGAATTTGGCTGCTTATCTTGAATATTTTTATTTTATATTTCGTATATAGTCTGATGATCACGTATTAAATACGACACAATAAGAAATAACGCCATCTCGTATAATCCTGCCGTGTTTAGGCGTCTTTTTACTGGACTGCTATCGATAATACATTGCAATGTATAGCGCTCATTCACGGATTTTAAAATGCCGAGTTATACAAGATATAATTAATATTTTTTTTTTTTAAATTGGTAGTACTGTGTGGGATGTACTAAACACAATACAATATGAAATATTTAGTTCCTATATCGTCTATCCCGTCTTTTCGGTCTTTCCTATATAATGCCAGACCACTGTTGACATCGGTGCCCTAGGGGTTAAACTAACGGCGGGATTTCCTGTACTTAGCAGGAAATACAGACACCCATAACTTTATATAAAGTTCTTGGTAAAGACATTTAGTCCTGTAACACTTCAAGCGTTAAGCTATAATCGTTTTTAATATATTTTATTAACAGGTTAAATCAATCTTATTGGGAACGACATGTCTGTTTCAATATCAATTTTTGCGCATGTTTTCTTCCAAATTTAGCAAATATGAACAGAGGGTCAGCTGATCCCAGTGGGCACCTTGGCCTTGTGGTTGTGGGTCGCGGTGATGATAATTTTAAGCGAATAAAATAAAGTAAAAAAAAAGTAAAAATAAAGTAACTCAGCTGGTGAAGACATTAAACAATCATATTTTTTGTGATATACAATTCGTGTGTGACTTTCATACTTCTGGCCTCAGAGGGTCAGTTGATCCCAGCGGACACCAGGCTTTATGGTCTAACGTTAAAACAACATTGGATGGACGTCTCGTGTCGTTATCACAACCTAAGACATATTGGATTAATCCTGGGATGCTGTCAAAACCAACGTTATAATAAGCTAGCATCAGATCAACGGCTCGTGTTGGCTGGAAGTCTGTTAAACTAATTTAAAGACCACACGTGTCTTTTATTTTATTAACCTGTATCTAACTATTATCGTATTAAATACCGAAATATTCAACTATAATCGTATTGAATACCAAAACTGAGAGTAGATCATATTTACTCAATATAATCATGATGATGCTATATTTACATTTTGTTTTAGATGTGGGATTATGTTACACATGTTAATCATGGTAATAGTCGTGTTATGTTTAGCAATGGATTGGCAGTAGATTACCAGCATTATTTATAGGTCTAATCCCCAGGTGAATTGTTTACAAGATGCCTTTGATCTCTATAATCCAGCTGACGCCATATATCACATTAAAATCAGCGTTGTTGGTGGTCTGTGCAAGATAATACTTTTACTGATATTTTAAAAACAACTCCTAGACAATAATTATCTAGCTTTTTAAGTTATGTGATTAATAAACCCTTGCGCATTAAAAAAAAAATATGTTGGAAAATATAAGAGTACAAATAAAACGTCATTGGTCATGTGTATGCTATCAGTTACAACTTAGTTACCCTAGTTACACCTGATCTATGCTAAGATCCCTGTTAAGTGAGTAATTAGTGATATCTACCTTTACACGGCAGCCTAAGCCCCCAATATTTGAGTGATCACATACCTTTTCTATGTTGTGTTGAGCGTTGTGTCTGGTATAACATGTATATCCTTGGTATAACTTGGGTATCATTAATCAATCTGTGTGGTTTTCAGCAGAACTTCTCTGTTTTGACGTAGAGGTCTAACTGAGATCACTCACTAAGTGTGGTGTAATATGAGAGTCAATGACGATGATCACTGTCATCACGTGATTTAGAATGTGAGGTAAGAGGATCACTTCCTATTGGTCAACACGCGGTGAGGGAGGGTGTAACTGTCGGTGATGACCCCCCGCGAGGGTTATCATGCTCCACGAAAACAAATTATCTACAAGTCAAAATAAGACGCCGACAGCACCCTTGAGGTACAGAGGGAGTGATTATTAAAGAATATTGTCAAACGGTGACAAATATTTCTGATGTGTATTGTTGCATGTTGCATTATCCTCACTATATAAAGAAATGCTTTTGGGTAAGTATATCAATTTTAATTGGCTATTTTTTATGTGAGATAAAATACTACAATAGCAATAGTTATCATTAGATGTTGAATAATGCGATTTTTTATTTATTTGAAAAGTAGATTTATATTTATGAAAATAATTATACCACATTTTATAGTAAATTATTAAATACTATTCATCTTTCTCTCAAATCAAGATTGCATTTTTCACGTTTTGTTATTAATATATTTTGTGGGAAACATAATAGAGCATATTCTGATTAAATATATGAACTAATGAAAAAAATAACATTTCTGATTTGAATGAACTGTGTTTTGTTCTTGTATTACTTTGGGGGTAATAAGGGTCAGTCTGGATGCCCTGTGGGGCGTAAACGGTGATTATGACGGGGATAGGGTAGATTGTTTACTGAGGCAAGGTGTATGGGGTAAATATCTAGACCTTTTCAGCACCAGTTCTTAGTTTTCATTTGAAATTGTATTTTATATCATACAGTTGAAAATGGGAGCGGTAATTCAAATCTCAACATGCTCAAGATGGAAGAGAACAAATGTCTGACTGTACAGCCCTTAACCCACTTACTTAAGCTTAATGTATTTTATCTGTTATTATGAACGAAATGAGGGTTTGCAAATGTGTATTCTTAAATTAGGCAAATGGAGGTAATGTTCACCACTTGAAGGTGTGGGTCACGTTAGCGAGACACGATTGAAAGTGAATGAAAATTTAAAAAAAAATGCACTTCAAGGGTTAATACTATTTCACAGTATTGTTGAGAAGCAGACGGTGGGATGCAAAGGGTTAATTACCACACACATATGACGTCACTTGCCGTCAATAATAGACACGAGGCTAAAGTAAACCCTCGGCTATGATTGGATGGAGACACACAAGAGTAGGTAAACCCCACCCCTGAATATCATCATGGCTCTGACTGTAAGACAACTGTGTACACGTAACCCCACTCCTGACGTCTAGCTGGATCACATTTGTGCAACACCGGCCCAACGTCTTCGACGTTGAACCAACACTGTACAAATGTTATACAACTGTTTTGTGGCTCTGATTGACTGTCTGTAAACACGCTTTAATTGTTTTCACTGAATCCTCTTGTGATTTAATAACTACCGTCAGTAGCTCTGCTGTTTGTGTTGTTGCTGCTGGTCCAGTGATAAGGGTGGCTGCTGAGGATGTAGATGATGATGTAGACAGGTGATAAGGCGCGTGATAACAGGTGTCACTAACGGTAAATAAATGATGACGAAACTTGGACCTCCAGTGAATAAGTAATGTCTACAGTATAAACATGTAGTTAATTAAACCGAAAGCCTGTTACCATTGACAATATTATAAAACAAAATATTTTTCCAAATAAATATCACGAAAATTGTTCGTGGTAGATACGAAGGGATAAGGTCTAAAGTCATTTAAAGTCGTAAATTGCTTTACAAATCCCACCTTAAAATATTACTAAACAAATCATAATAAGGTTTGATGAACCTGGTTTTGAGGAAGCTCGTTTTATTCGAATTGTTTTTTATTCTATTTTAAATTATTAAAAACACAGTTATTATAGAACAAGTATGATTTTTGCTTTAAAAAGCATGGCAATATAATGCATAAGGACGTGAAATTATAGTCTATAATACTATTTTATGATCATTATGATTAGGCGCAGAAGAAAGGAAATGCATACTAACATGATTATGGAACGCTGAACTAACTGCTAAATGACAATATATAGTCATTATAATAATTTCTACCTGGATCGTATTAACCCTTTCAAGCCTGAGTTTACCATTGTCATCTTCATCCACTACAAGCCGTGAACTGCTGTCGCAATTCTCGACTTGTAGTGGATGAAGATGACTTGAAGTAGGTGGCAAATGAAAAAAAAATTGCGTTATTTTTAAAACAGTTCTACGAAAATTGTCGCTCTAAAACGACTAGTTGTAGGAAATTAGGTAATTTTTCAGGGATGTAAAATGATGCTTTAACACTTTCAAGCCTGAATTTACCATTGTCATCTTCATCCACTACAAGGCGCGAATTGCTGTCGCAATTCTCGACTTGTAGTGGATGAAGATGATCTGAAGTGGGTGACAAATTACAGAAAATTGCCATGTAGTGTTAAAAGCAGTTTCATGGAAATTTTCATTCCAAAACCCATAGTTATAAGAATATTAAATCGGTTCCCAGTGATGTAAAATGATGCTTTAATGCATCGTGAGGGCTTGAAGGGTTAATGCATCGTGAGGGCTTAAAGGGTTAAGGAGTTACTTAAAAAATATGTCACCACGTCAGACTATTGATTTGGAATCTCTGGGATTAACCCGTATACAGCTAAATTAAATAAAAAAAAGATTACCCACTTGAATTTGTGTCTCCCTACCGCGACCCACAACTTCAAAATGAGACCAAACATTTGCAAATCTTGATGTTTAAACACACATTTCGCTCCCAATAACAGTGATTTAACCCTTCAACCGCCAAATTATTCAATCTGAATTTTCACCCACTTGAAGTTGTGTCTCGCTGACGCGATCCACAACTTCAAGTGAGTGAAATTATTCACATTTGACAAATTGGAGGTCAACTGTTTTCAAAGATTGCTGATTGATGTCACATTTTATCTTTAACATGTTAAAAAGATGGTACTTAATGTGCTAATAAAAAATGAAAACCTTAATATATGCGGCACCGGCGGTTAAAGGGTTAACCTGCTAATAAAACAAATTGAAAACGACTATAAAGACGCTTTGTGAATTAAGGGTGACGTGACTGACAGCGCACTGTGACAATAGTGATTTTGTTATAAAACATAGCCGCTTAAAATATGACAACACCAGAACCAAATCACTGTTTGAACATTGTGAGATGAAAATAGTAATATATATCTATTGGTGTACATTGCATGATTCTCTGCAACAGTAATTATATCCTGCTGATCACGACTTTTGTCGTTTTTAATTTGTTTTATTTGTCGATCAAATCACTGATATTGGGAACAAAATGTATGTTTAGACATTAGTATTTGCAAAAGATATGTGATTCAACAGATATAAGTAATTTTCTTGGAAGTTGTGGGTCGCGGGCTAAATACAAATTTCCATTAATAATATAATCAAGCGTAATTTATTTAGACACACAATTTTAACTTTCTATGTTTCAACATATCTTATTATTCCTAGACCACAGAGGGTGTTATAATGTTCAGTTATCCCTTCTGGTTCACAGCGGGAGTTTCACACTCCCAGGGTGCCCCTTTCATGCAGGTCATCTCATTAACTGTCAACGCCTCTACCGACAATATTACACAACACACCCGTTGAACAAGACATCAAGCACCATTGATTTTATCCTTTTTAAGATTTGCATTTTACACGGATCAATCTGCAATTCAGTTTGCCATCTTGTGACGTCACTGCCACTAACGACCTTCTCATCGACCTTCAAAAAACTGTTACACTGTATTGTGCTGAGTGTGCTCTTTTATTCTGTTGGTCTCTATGATTTTGCATATAGCTATGTCTTGATAAGAAATATTATATAGATCATTTTTCTTTTTTAATGCAATATTTGAGAGTTTATTAAAGCTTGAAAAGCTTAAAAACTTAAACTCAAATATTTTATATTTTTTACAGATTTTATATAATAGGTACTAATACAAACACATCAAAACAGAAGTAATGTTATAAAACCAAGATACATCTACATATTAGGCTTCATGTCCCTAATATAGAAATATAAATACATATTTTAAATCAATCGCAATAATAATGATGGGAATCCCGTTTCAAATTGTTATTATTGATCAAAACCAAGAAATTAAAATGACCAATTTTTTCAATGTGAATTATCTTTATAGTTATTACTGGATACATTAATTGGTTTTTTTACTCTGATGGGAGACCATACATTTAAATTTTGAAATGTTTTAGTGACAGTTCAACCTACAAAAATAAACATCCAGTACTCTCATTCAAAAACATCCAAGACCCTTATTCAAATGCCTGTGATCTTTTAACATAGCCCGTATACAGTTTTAAAAGGTGAGTAAAAGATAAAATTATTCAAATTTATTACCAAAAGAATATCCGATTCTGGTCATTGGACTCAGTCATTCTCGACTAAGCACATATCCTAATTATAATATTTATATTTCTTCTGTTATATCTGCTCACTGTATTGTTTGTGATATGATCTGTATCACACCTCATCAAAGAGGAGCACAGTATATCGGTTATTCTGACGTCATTGACAATCTGAGTGATCGGTCGCTAGATGGCGATCAAAGTTGTATTGTCTATGTATTTACATGCCTTGACAATGGAAGAGATGAAAGTACATGATGTCCACATGGTAAAGAAAACGGAAACACTATACACCGACCCAATATTGGTTCAATGTTGTATCGTGCTGGAAAACAGTACACGATTCAAGTTGTGGTCATTATCAGCTGCTCCAACAATGGGAGAGATGAAAGTACATCGTCACATTATAACGTCAACATGGTAAAAAAGAATGAAAAAAAGTAAAACATAGCCAACACCAATAACGGTGTTTTAACCCTTAAAGCGCTGAAATATGTTTATATATACCATGGAAACCAAAGGGTTTTTTCAATTTCAAATCATCAATAATGTCTTAGTCAGCTCTTTCTGTTTCATTTGAATACTATGTTATGGGTCTAAAATTTATCTTTTTTAGTGCGGGGACCGACTTTAGACGTCAGATTCTGACGTCTAAAGTCGGTCCCCGCAGTGAAAGGGTTTAAATGTGAAAAGAATCTGTGTTTTTATATGAAATAATACGATAATTACATCAGATACATATTCATGTATCATTTCGTCGCCTCGGAGCTAAATGATCCTATCTGACACTCGTCAGAGTGGCAGATAGGATCATTTAGCTCCGAGGCGACGATTTGTCATTGCACTAAAATCCCATAAGCAATACTACATATTAGGGATAGATATGAAAAATGGTCATTAGAACACAAATTTTATACAATGGGACTAATAAATCGATCAGTATCATGTAACTTTCAGTTCATTGTCAATACGTTGTGATGTTCCACAACGGAGGAAAATGTTCAGCTGCATAATTTGGTGGCAAGTTATTATAATACATGTAGTCAGATGCATCACAGACCTGTTTGCAGTTTTTGTAACGATACACATGCGTTGCTCGTCTAGATTTTAAATTGTTATTTTTGAATTACAATTGGCACGAGGACTTTTACAAGTATAATGACTTCTTCACATCAGAGTTATACATTCTTAGTTGTGAAAAAGGTCGAGGCCTTTTTCACACCTAATAATGGAGAACCCCGAGGGTTTTAGATGACGTAAAACACATCCGACCCTAATGAGGATCCCTAATAATCAACAGCTCGGTCACACCTGACTGATTATAGCCCCATAGGCTTATCATGATAATTGGTTTGTACTTGATCAACAATAACTCTCCATTCCCGGCTTAGAATGTAGTGGTCCGGCGAATAAAAAATATAGTGGTGTGTTTTAAAGGGACTGGCCCAGGCTAAAATCATCAAAAAATCGGTGATTTTATTTTGGATTCCTAATATGACCATATGATGTAAACATGTCCATAGACTAGAACTGCACAAGTTTTTTAATTTTTGTGCCGCGCATTCACCAGCTAGACTAGATATAGAGACGATTATTGACAACCATGTCAAAAATAGGAAATACGGGAATTTCGTATCTATATCTAGCCTAACTGGTGAATGCGCAGCAGACAAATTTAAAAACTTTTGCAGTTCTCAGTGGTTCTAGTCTATGTACATGTTTACATCATATGGTCATATTAGGAATCCAAAATAAAATCACCGATTTTTTGATGATTTTAGCCTGGGCCAGTCCCTTTAAATATAGAAATGTCAGATAATTATTTGTGAATTATCCTGTTTTTAAGGATATAAATCATAAATTGTGCTGTTTATAATGATATAGATCTCTGATCCGTGTGTTCTCATCAAGCGGTCTATTTACTGACACAGCCTCAGGACGACTAACATCTGGACCAACGAGTCTCGATTAAATCTATATCTTCTGGAATTTCGTCTTGATTTGGCGGTTAGTACATCCTGGGGGTTTGGGAGTGAGATGCTGCCCGCTTACATTGAATGTACATCCTGTGAATGGTCATCCCCTGGTCAGCAGTGGTCAGTCCTTTCAGGCTGGGTGCCTGGGGTTCTTACTATAATGATGATGAAACTTGGACCTCCAGTGAATAAGTAATGTCTACAGTATAAACAGTAGTTAATTAAACCAAAAGCCTGTTACCATTGACAATATTATAAAACTCAATATTTTTCCAAATAAATATCACGAAAATTGTTCGTGGTAGATACGAAGTTAATCAAATATTTTAATTTAGGGATAGGGCCTATAGTCATATGAAGTCGTAAATTGCGTTACAAATCCCACCTTAAAATATTACGAAACAAATCATGATAAGGTTTGATGAACCTAGTTTTGAGGAAGTTCGTTTTATTCGAATTGTTTATTATGTTTTTTAAATTAATGAAAACACAGTTATTCTATTCTATTCAATTCAATTCGGTAACTTCTATAGCGCCTAAATCCTCGGAGATGCGAGCTCAGAGGCGCAGAATCCAAATCGAAACCAGCTCAATGTCGAGAGTCAAAGTGTAAGTCGTCAACTGGGCGCCGAATCTCCGAGGGGGGGGGAGCCGAATCGAATAGAAAAGTCTTCAGCATTTTTTTAAATGGGGTGACTGTACTCGCAGTTCTCAAATTAACCGGCAGTGAATTCCAGGTGGAGGGGACAAGTATGATTTTTGCTTTAAAAAGCATGGCAATATAATGCATAAGGACGTGAATTTAATTATGGTCTATAATACTATTTTATGATCATTATGATTAGGCGCAGGAGAAAGGAAATACATACAAACATGATTATGGAATGCTGAACCACCTGCTAAATGGCAATATATAGTCATTATAATAATTTCTACCTGGATCGTGTTAACCCTTTCAAGCCTGAATTTACCATTGTCATCTTCATCCACTACAAGCCGTGAATTGCTTTCGCAATTCTCGACTTGTAGTGGATGAAGATGACTTGAAGTAGGTGACAAATGAGAAAAAAATAGCGTTATTTTTAAAACAGCTCCACGAAAATTGTCGCTCTAAAACCACTAGTTATAGGAAATTAAGTAATTTTCCAGGGATGTAAAATGATGTTTTAACCCTTTCAAGCCTGAATTTATCATTGTCATCTTCATCCACTACAAGCCGCGAATTGCTGTCGCAATTCTCAACTTGTAGTGGATAAAGATGATTTGATTTGGTTTAAAATTACAGAAAATTGCCATGTATTGGTAAACTAGTTTCATGGAAATTTTCATTCCAAAACCCATAGTTATAGGAATATTAAATCGGTTCCCAGTGATGTAAAAGGATGCTTTAATGCATCGTGAGTGCTTAAAGGGTTAATGCATCGTGAGGGCCTAAAAGGTCGAGGAGTTACTTAAAAAATATGTCACCACGCCAGATTATTGATTTGTAAGCTCTGGGATTACCCCTTACAAAGCTGAATTAAATTTAAAAAAATTTACCCACTTGAAGTTGTGTCCCCCTACCGCGACCCACAACTTCAAAATTAGACCAAACATTTGCAAATCTTGATGTTTAAACACACATTTCGCTCCCAATAACAGTGATTTAACCCTTTAACCGACAAATTATTCACTCTGAATTTTCACCCACTTGAAGTTGTGTCTCGCTGACGCGATCCACAACTTCAAGTGAGTGAAAATTATTCACATTTGACAACTGTTTTCAAAGATTGCTGATTGATGGCACTTTTTATCTTTAACATGTTTAAAAGATGGTACTTAATGTGCTAATAAAAAATGAAAACCTTAATATATGCGGCACCGGCGGTTGAAGGGTTAACCTGACTATAGAGACGCTTCGCGAATGAAGGGTGACGTGACTGACAGCGCACTGTGACAATTGTGATTTTGTTATAAAACATAGCCGCTTAAAATTTGGCAACACCAGAACCAAATCACTGTTTGAACATTGTGAGATGAAAATAGTAATATATATCTATTGGTGTACATTGCATGATTCTCTGCAACAGTAATTATATCCTGCTGATCACGACTTTTGTCGTTTTTAATTTGTTTTATTTGGGAACAAAATGTATGTTTAGACATTAGTATTTGCAAAAGATATGTAATTAAACAAATATAAGTAATTTTCTTGGAAGTTGTGGGTCGCGGGCTAAATACAAATTTCCATTGAGAAACATTAATAATATAATCAAGCGTAATTTATTTAGACACACAATTTTAACTTTCTATGTTTCAACATATCTTATTATTCCTAGACCACAGAGGGTGTTATAATGTCCAGTTCCCCCTTCTGGTTCACAGCGGGAGTTTCACACTCCAAGGGTGCCCCTTTTATGCAGGTCATCTCATTAACTGTCAACGCCTCTATCGACAACATTACACAACACACCCGTTAAACAAGACATCAAGCACCATTGATTTTATCCTTTTTAAGATTTGCATTTTACACGGATCAATCTGCAATTCAGTTTGCCATCTTGTGACGTCACTGCCACTAACGACCTTCTCATCGACCTTCAAAAAACTGTTACACTGTATTGTGCTGAGTGTGCTCTTTTATTCTGTTGGTCTCTATGATTTTGCTTATAAGCTATGTCTTGATAAGAAATATTATATAGATCATTTTTCTTTTCTAATGCAATATGTGAGAGTTTATTAAAGCTTGAAAAGCTTAAAAACTTAAACTCAACTATTTTATTTTTTTACAGATTTGTATAATAGGTACTAATACAAACACATCAAAACAGAAGTAATGTTATAAAACCAAGCTATATCTACATATTAGGCTTGATGTCCCTAGTATAGAAGTATAAATACATATTTTAAATCAATCGCAATAATAATGATGGGAATCCCGTTCAAATTGTTATTAATGATCAAAACCAAGAAATTAAAATGACCAATTTTTTCAATGTCAATTATCTTTATAGTTATTACTGGATACATTAATTGTTTTTTTACTCTGATGGGAGACCATACATTTAAATTTTGAAATGTTTTAGTGACAGTTCAACCTACAAAAATAAACATCCAGTACTCTTAAAAACATCCAAGACCCTTATTCAAATGCCTGTGATCATTTAACATAGCCCGTATACACTTTTAAAAGGTAAGTAAAGGATAAAATTATTCAAATTTATTACTAAAAGAATATCCGATTCTGGTCATTGGACTCAGTCATTCTCGACTAAGCCCATATCCTAATTATAATATTTATATTTCTTCTGTCATATATGTTCACTGTATTGTTTGTGATATGATCTGTATCACACCTCATCAAAGAGGAGCACAGTATAACGGTTATTCTGACGTCATTGACAATCTGAGTGATCGGTCGCTAGAAGGCGATCAAAGTTGTATTGGCTATGTGTTTACATGCCCTGATAATGGAAGAGATGAAAGTACATGATGTCCACATGGTAAAGAAAACGGAAAACACTATACACCGACCCAATATTGGTTCAATGTTGGGCCAGCGTTGCAGATGATGGTCCAGCATTGAACCAACCTTAGGTCTGTGTATCGTGCTGGAAAACAGTACACGATTCAAGTCGTGGTCATTATCAGCTGCTCCAACAATGGGAGAGATGAAAGTACATCGTCACATTATAACGTCAACATGGTAAAAAAAAAGAGTGAAAAAAAGTAAAACATAGCCAACACCAATAACGGTGTTTTAACCCTTAAAGCGCTGAAATATTTTTATATATACCATGGAGACCAAAGGGTTTTTTCAATTTCAAATCATCATTAATGTCTTAGTCAGCTTTTTCTGTTTCATTTGAATACCTATGTTATGGGTCTAAAATTTATTTTTTTCAGTGAGGGGACCGAATTTATAGACGTCAGATTCTGACGGCTCGGTCTCCGCACTGAAAGGATTAAATGTGAAAAGAATCGGTATTTTTATATAAAATAATACGATAATTACATCAGATACATAATCATGTATCATTTGTCATTGCACTAAAATCCCATAAGCAATACTACATATTATGGATGGATATGAAAAATGGTCATTAGAACACAAATTTTATACAATGGGACTAATAAATCGATCAGTATCATGAAACTTTCAGTTCATTGTCAATACGTTGTGATGTTCCACAACGGAGGAAAATGTTCAGCTGCATAATTTGGTGGCAAGTTATTATAATACATGTAGTCAGATGCATCACAGACCTGTTTGCAGTTTTTGTAACGATACACATGCGTTGCTCGTCTAGATTTTCAATTGTTATTTTTGAATTACAATTGGCACGAGGACTTTTACAAATATAATGACTTCTTTACATTCTTAGTTGTGAAAAAGGTCGAGGCCTTTTTCACACCTAATAATGGAGAACCCCGAGGGTTTTAGATGACGTAAAACACATCCGACCCTAATGAGGATCTTTCATAATCAACAGCTCGGTCACACATGACTGATTATAGCACCATAGGCCTACCATGATAATTGGTCTGTACTTGATCAACAATAACTCTCCATTCCCTGCTTAAAATGTAGTGGTCCGGCGAAAAAAAATATATAGTGATGTGTTTTAAATATAGAAATGTCAGATATTTATTTATGAATTAGCCTGTTTTTAATGATATAAATCATAAATTGTGCTGTTTATAGTGATACAGATCTCTGATCCGTGTGTTCTCATCAAGCGGTCCATTTACTGACACAGCCTCAGGACGAATAACATATGGATCAACTAAACCCGATTAAATCTATATCTTCTGGAATTTCGTCTTGATTTGGGAGTGAGAAGCCCGGAAAACACGAGACATTGAGCCATTGCTAGTTCAATGCTGGTCCACCGTCTACGACGCTGGCCCGACATTGAACCAGCAGTGGCTCTATGTCTCGTGTTTGCTGGGGATGCAGGCCGCTTACAGGGAATGGTCACCCCCTGGTCAGCAGTGGTTAGTCCTGTCAGGCTGGGCGCCTGGGCACTTACCGCTGTGGTCTGGGACATGGATCTATGTGTGTGATATGCGTGATAACGCCTTAGGGAAGCTATAGATGGGATACCAGATTAAATGGTTGTGTGTGAATAATTCACAAATATTAGAAAAATAAGACGCTTTAAACCTTGGAGACCAAAGGGTTTTTTTCAAGTCATTATAAATGTTTTAGTTATCTCTTTCCGCTTCATTTGAATACTTATGTTGTTAGTACTAGATTTTGACGTCTAAAGACGGTCCCCATGCTGAAAAGGGTTAAAGCACCATAGTCCTTTCCAAAAGTTTTATTAGTCGATAAAACCACTGATATTGGGAATTAAATTAATCTTTGAACATCAAGATTTGCAAATCTTTGGTTTCAATTTAAGCAAATATGAGTATTTTTCACCCACTTGAAGTTGGGGGTCGCGGTAAATAAAATGAATCGGGCTTTAGGCCACCTTTGTGCACATGTAGGGCCAGGAGAACCTCCTTAGGATGGTGAGCTGATGGAGATGACACTGTCCTCCAGACACAGGATTCGAAATTCGAGCCCTGGCGGTCTGAGGCCGAGCACGCTACCTCTCGGTCACGGAGGCTCCCCACAATACTGACTTTCACACGTGGATGGGGAAGAAACATTTTTTGTTTCTTTCAAACCGCCGAAACCGGGAACCGAACCCCGAACTCTGGCGTGAAAGGCAGCGGTGCTAACCACTACCCTAGGGCCCCCGCCCTGGGGGTCGCGGTAGCTGTCACAAAACTTTAAGAGGTTGACAGCTTAAATTGTATAACTTAGGGCTTGAAGGGTTAAAATACCACAAACCATATTGGAATTGATCAGCTGAGATTGCTCATATTTTAGATATTCTATATAAAAGCATCGACAATGCCGGATACATAAGGGGCGCCTCATATATTAGGCCTCTATGTTTTGTTTCTCTGTTAAGATCAGGAAAAAAAATAAAAAATCTAATGAGGGAGGTCAAAAAAAAACATTTAAGAAAAAACATCGAACCTATTTTTAAACAAGTTAATAAGGGCGACCAAATAAGAAAAAAACATTAGACAAATATCTGGAGAAGGTTATGAGGGCAGCGAAATAAAAATAACTTTTGACCTATATGAAAAACGTTACCGAGGGCGACGGAAAAAACAAGCAAAAAAGAGCTGGAAAAATGTTTTTTATCTCCTTAACTAAACTTGTTTTTTTTATAAAGTTTTTTTTTATTTCCCGAAATTAACTGGGTTTTTTTCGGAAATCGGCAACAATCCAATGCGGGTGCTTGCTTTTTGGTATTGCGCGTCCTAAATCTATTGCGCGCGCTTATCTTAAACAGAGAAAAAAACATAGTGGCCTTAGCTGCGAAGACAACCACGGAGACCATGTACATGCAATCGCATAAAAACATATAATATTTATATTTTTAAGTCCCTGGTGACAAGATTAAAACATATTATTATAGTATTGCGGAATTGCGGGCGCTAGTAATGACCTTGTTATGATGTTATGATATCATTCCAAGATACAAGCCGTGGGGGGGGGGATAATACGTTTGAAGGTTGGTGGGAAGGTCGTTAGTATTTGTGACGTCATCAGATCGTGCTTCATGTCAACATTTGAATTGCATATTGATTTGTCGAAAATGCAAATCTCCGAGAATAAAACGGTAAAGTGAAAGTCAATGGGACGGGTCACCTTGTTCGATGGGCGTGTTGTGTAACATTGTTGGTAGAGGCGCTGACAGTCAATGAGCTGACCTACATGAAATGGGCACCCTGGGGGTGTGCCCACCCCCCCCCCCCCGCAGTTAACCAGTACAATCTAACACCTTGTAGCCCCCCACGAACTACAACTTCAAGTGGGTAAAAATGATTTCTATATCTGTATTATTTGAATCAAAATTAATGTTTAATGTTCATTTCTCTCATACATTTTCTATTTTGAAGGACAAATCGGTAAAAAAGGCTAAATACTGTTATAAGCGAGAATAGCACCTTAGCCCTTAAAGCGTTAGATTAAATAATCCAATTTTCTCCCAATTGAAGTTGTGTTTCGCTGTCGCGATCCACAACTTCAAGTGGGTGAAAATTACTTATATTTGCTTAATTTTGCAGCAAACATTTGAAAATATTGACATTTAATTAAGACCTCACGATGCATTAAAGCATCATTTTACATCCCTGGAAACAGACCTAATTATCCAACAACTTGGGGTTTTTGAATGAAAATTCCCATGAAACTGGTTTACCAATGCATGGCAATTTTCTAAAATTGTAAAACCATCAAATCATCTTCATTCACTACAAGTCGAGAATTGCGACAGCAATTCGCGGCTTGTAGTGGATGAAGATGACATTGGTAAATTCAGGCTTGAAAGGGTTAAGCACACATTTTATTCCCAATAACGGTCATTTAATCGGCTAATAAACGGATTAAAAACGACTATTGTCGTGATCAAGTTGATCAAGTTGATCAGATCAGCAGGCAAAGGGTTAACACAGTGAATGGTGTTTAAGTTGTTAATTGGTAACGGACGTTATATTGTCAAAACCCCACCTTTGTCACAGCTGGATCTCAGCCATTCTGCTATGTGTGTCACACCGTTAACACATAAAATACTAATTTCGAATATAATGATATCTCAGTGTTTTCTGTGGCACTTGTATGTTTTCAAAAGAACAGATCAGCAGGCAAAGGGTTAACACAGTGAATGGTGTTTAAGTTCTTAATTGGTAACGGACGTTATATTGTCAAAACCCCAACTTTGTCACAGCTGGATCTTAGCCATTCTGCTATGTGTGTCACACCGTTAACACATAGAATACTGATTTCGAATATAATGATATCTCAGTGTTTTCTGTGGCACTTGGATGTTTTCAAAAGTGAAATATTTATTAAATCAGTGGCACATACATTTTTAGTCAATTCAATTTAAAAAGTCCAAGTCATTTCTGGTCACTTCAAGTTGTGAATCGCGCTCAGGGATACACAATGGCATAATGATCAAATAAAAAATGCAAGATTTAATAACTAGTAGAGAGACATTCTGTAAAATAAAACAAAGTACTATTATTACCTGTGATTTTCAAAACACATACAAAACCATGTATCGCATTAACCCTTTGAGCCCTCACGATGCATTAAAGCATCATTTTACATCCCTGAAAACACACTTGATTTACCTACAACAAAGGGTTTTAGAATGAAAATTTACATAAAACTGTTTTACCAATACATGGCAATTCTCTTAAAAATTTTAACCACATCAAATCATCTTCATCTACCACAAGTCGAGAATTGCGACAGCAATTCGCGGCTTGTGGTAGATGAAGATGACTATGGTAAACTCAGACTTGAAAGGGTTAAATGATTTGTCAATGCGTATTCATTGGCGCCTATAGCTTTTGAACCTAATTTTAAATATGTCAACCTTTCAGTGTCTATGCAACTTAACACATGAATACATACTTGGTAAACCAACATTAAAATAAAACGATTTATTCTAATCTTATCTTGTATATTTTATAAGTTGTTATAACATAGGGCCTACTAAGACCCGCCCCATTATTGACATCGCGGCTATTAAAAAATATTTTATATTTGTCACCAGAATTAAAAAAAAATGAGATAGCGTTTGAAAAAACAAGCCGGATAATTTTTTGCATAATGGTTGCAAAAAATGGATTGTTTTATTCTGACAGCTTTTGTAAAACAAAACTGGAGAACATTTTGTGTTATTGTAGGGGAATTTATAGATTCAAAGTGTAAATAATTTGCCGGTCAAATGGCGGCTATTTTGAAAAAATGCCTTATATCCGTTATTGGAATAGCAAAAAATAGGATTGTGTTATTCTGACAGATTTTGTAGAACAAAACTGAAGAAGATTTTGTGAAATTGCTGGGCATTTTATAGATTCAAAGTGTGAATCTTTCAAATGGTTGAAATATAGCGTTTTTAAAATTGGTCATAAATGTAAAAAACAATTATATTTTTCCGCGTCTCCATAGCTGATATTACTTTTACCCCACAATGCACAATACCTTTGAATTACTTATCTAATCTGCAGAACTAAGTGGGTAAAAATCACCGGCAGACACATTCGTTAAGAGGGGTAATGCACTGCTGTAAGACATGTGCTTGCATGGACCATAAAATCGCCTGAGACCAATTTCGCAAAGTAATTTGGACGCCAGCTTAATCCTGTTGATGGGGTTTTACAGTATTTTTTTTTTTTTGTAATATGTTGTTTTAAAAATGTTGGGCCTGAACCTCTAGCGTACAATGAATGTCCAAGAATTATTATATTTATTATAAGAAACAATCCGATCAAACCATATGAGATTATTATTTGTTTATGATGTTTGCGATGTATTTTCTACTTTGCACTAATTGTATCCTCAACATTCCAATGAATAGGATAAGAAAGTGGCATTAGCGTATATGCAATATTCAATGCCTATTGCTGACTGAATAAACTTGAAACGCTGCAAAAAACGTTGTTTGTTATCTGACGTATGGATCTTTTGCAACATAGGTGGCTAAATTAGTAAGACGACGTCTGGTTTACTTGAGCTGTTTGTGGTTTGAGTAGATTGTATGATTGAATGATTGAATGATTGAATGATTGAATGAGTGGATGAATAAATGAATGAATGAATGAATGAATGAATGAATAAATGAATGAATGAATGAATGAATGAATGAATGAATGAATGAATGAATGAATGAATGAATGAATGAATGAATGAATGAATGAATGAATGAATGAATGAATGAATGAAAGAATGATTAAATGAATGAATGAATGAATGAATGAATGAATGAATGAATGAATGAATGAATGAATGAATGAATGAATGAATGAATGAATGAATGAATGAATGAATGAATGAATGAATGAATGAATGAATTAATGAATTAATAATTAATAAACGAATAAATGTATGACTGAATAAATTAAAAAATGATTGATTAATTGATTGATTGATTGATTGATTGATTGATTGATCGATCGATTGATTGATTGATTGATTGATTGATTGATTGATTGATTGATTGATTGATTGATTGATTGATCGATCGATCGATCGATCGATCGATCGATCGATTGATTGATTGATTGATTGATTGATTGATTGATTGATCGATCGATCTTTCGATCGATCGATCGATTGATTGATTGATTGATTGATTGATTGATTGATTGATTGATTGATTGATTGATTGATCGATCGATCGATCGATCGATCGATCGATTGATTGATTGATTGATTGATTGATTGATTGATTGATTGATTGATTGATTGATTGATTGATTGATTGATTGATTGATTGATTGATTGATTGATTGATTGATTGATTGATTGATTGATTGATTGATTGATTGATTGATTGATTGATTGATTGATTGATTGATTGATTGATTGATTGATTGATTGATTGATTGATTGATCGATCGATCTTTCGATCGATCGATCGATTGATTGATTGATTGATTGATTGATTGATTGATTGATTGATTGATTGATTGATTGATCGATCGATCGATCGATCGATCGATCGATCGATCGATTGATTGATTGATTGATTGATTGATTGATTGATTGATTGATTGATTGATTGATTGATTGATTGATTGATTGATTGATTGATTGATTGATTGATTGATTGATTGATTGATTGATTGATTGATTGATTGATTGATTGATTGATTGATTGATTGATTGATTGATTGATTGAGTGAGTGAGTGAGTGAGTGAGTGAGTGAGTGAGTGAGTGATTGAGTGATTGAGTGATTGAGTGATTGAGTGATTGAGTGATTGAGTGATTGAGTGAGTGAGTGAGTGATTGAGTGATTGAGTGATTGAGTGATTGAGTGATTGAGTGATTGAGTGATTGAGTGATTGATTGAGTGAAAGAATAAATGAATGAATGAATGATTGATTATGTAGTTGAATTAATGAATCAGTGATTTGATAATTAAATAAATGAATGAATGACTAAATAATCTGCCTCTTAATAAATGGCACTTACACAAATTATTCCGGTTTTTGACGTGATTAGGTTCCATGATAATTTATTTACTGTTAGTGGCACCTGTTATCACAAACCTTATCACCTGTCTACATCATCATCTACATCCTCAGCAGCCATCCTTCCCAGTAAACACACAGCATTTGTATAACATTTATGCAATGTTGGACCAACGTCGAAGACGTTGAGCCGACGTTGTATAAATGTTGTTCATATGTTTTGTGTTTATTGGGTTATCACAATTTATCATCATTTACGCAGCAGAGCTACTGGCGGTAGTTATTAAATCACAAGAGGATTCAGTGAAAACAATCAGCGCGTGTAAACATTTATCTTACAGTCACAGTCTGACATTAACTAATGATAGAGGGTGTAGGGTTACGTCTTCTATTCATAAATATTTACCTCACATCTAGTTTAACTAACCTAATGCGCCCACAATCAAACACTGCTAAAGACTACTATAGTTGTTTTTAATCCATTTTATCAGCTAATCGATCAAATCACTGATATTGGAAACGAAATGTGCGCTTAAACATCAAAATTTCAAAATGTTCCATCTCAAGTTAAACAAATTTGACTACTTTTCACCTGCTTGAAGTTGTGCGTCTTGGTAGCGAGACACCCCTTCAAGTCGGTGGAAATTCAAATTATTTACTTTAGTGTTTTAAAGGTTAATTAACCTAGTGTACCCACAAGCAAACCTTATAATAACCATTTGTGCTTTACAAATAACTACAGTTATAAACTTGTTTAATATTGATATTATTGACAGCTATTTTCACAAAATACTACCCTTTTTGAATCTATTTCTGTTTCAAGAGTAGGGTGATTCATCATATTCACGGTCAATCTCTAAAATAGCCATCATTGTGAACGTAAGTATGCCAGTTAGTCCGGTCAATAAGGCTGCCAAATCCTGGTAGATAGGAAAAGTTACGGACAAATGATTTTCTTTTCTATATAGTATCTATATGACCTCCTTAGACCGGAAAAAAAAGATTACCAAAATCTATGGTGGGCTAAGGTCACAGCAAGGTTAAATCCAAGATGGCCGCCATTAACCCAGGATATGTCATAATCAAAAATAATTGTTTCACATTTAGCACTTAGTAAATCAAGTTTGATGCCTCTTTTCCATGTCATTTTGTAAAGAGAATTCAGCTTACGTGTTTTTTTGTGATCAAGGTCAAATGTCAAGGTCACAACAAGGTCAAATCAAATAAATATAACCGGCAATTAGCCTTTGTCATCACAATAAAAGTAATTTTTTTCACTTTCTCAGCTGTAGAATTGAGTGCATCTTTTCCATTTTGTCTATATTCTGGTATATTTTCAAACAAATGACCCTGCCAGCGGCCATTTTGGATTTGACCTCTTTGGGACCTTAGCCCACCATAGAATTTGGTGTTAAAAAAATTCTATAACCTCAAAGTCATTATGTACCCAAATGCAACAAAAAAGCTTTTGTCCGAAACTTTTCCTACCTCAGTTCTTTATTGACCGGACTAAGTACCTCGACAATTGCAAAGGAATAAGGTTGGCTCAAAATGAAGTATGCTAGTACCTCGACAACTGCATAGATGGAAGGTTTGCTCAACTGATTTGTTTTAAGTTAAAAAATATTTATTCCCATTTCTTGATCATTCCTTCAATGTCTGTATTATCCACATATGAAGCAATATTATCCCCCAAAGCGCCAGATTATAAAATGAGTTTTCAGTGAGTGAAAATAAATCATATTTGTTTAATTTGAGACCAAACATTTGCAAATCGTGGTGATTTCATGCCCAATAATTGTGATATAACCTGTTCATAAAAAATAAAAAAAACGACTACAATGGTGTTTTGGGCTCTAATTCTTTCAGTGCGGGGACCGTCTTTAGACGTCAGAATCTGACGTCTGTAGACGTCAGATTTTGACGTATAAAGACGGTCCCCGCACTGAAAGAATCAATTATAATGATGGTCGTAGATCTACAGCATAGGTATTCACAAATGAAGCAGAAGAACCTACACATTTATGGCAATTTCAAATATTTCAGCGGTGTAAGTTTTAAAGCCCAATGTTGTCTAAATAAGCATTCAATGTGAGAGGGTGTTTCAGACAAATACCACTCCATTATCTTCTTAATGCATACATTATGATGATGTCTTACAATGTAGACTGTTTGCTATTCCAGTATATGCTGACCCACGGTACGAAGCTTGCCGAAATTGATTTTACGGTGTTTTGCTGAATCCAATGCCGAGCGGTGCCAAGCTCAACTATTTATGCAAAGGCTTGAATATTAGGATTTAAAATTGGCCCCGAAAATCGAAAAGAAAAAAAAGAAAATTTCTTATTTTAGACATGCATGCCTGAAATTCAATCTCGTCCATATTTTTCTTTTAACTGGTAAATGCGCCACGCAAAATTAGGAAAAAAAAACTTACGCTATCTAGTCCATGGACATGTTGACATATTATGGACATATCCATTAGTCAACCATTTTGAGCTGTGAATCGGTGGGCAAACAAGGTGGAGTAGAGTACAACATATTACACAGCTCACACAACTTGTCCTGTGTAAAGGTAGCTTAATGTCAAGAGGTAATTCCATCAAGTGGTTGTGTTAGTGATTTAGACCAGATTTAGTTCAAGGCACGAGCCGCAGACCTCGTTTGTGCATCTCATATAAACATGTTATATAAGTCTTCATCTACCCTGTGGATGTAAACCACGTTAAAATGGAAATTTTATATTACGACTGTTTGAGTTTGAAACATCAGATAATATTATAATATGACTACAGCTACAGTACATGTACTAGTATGTGAAATGCATGACTGGTATAGGCCCACTTTTGGCTTTGATAGTAAACATCAAGCAGATTGAAGTTATGTCAAGCATTTAAATGTTTTTTTTATGTTTCTACAGGGCTTAAAATATTAAAGAAGGATTACTTTAATAGGTCAATCAAAGTGAACGAGCTAAGTGTAGATAATCCCTGGCAGCTGTGGACAAGCCATCGTAGATAGTGACATGGAGTCGGACACGGACATCGTTTAGCACGATGGAACGCGGGCACTGGTGTAAAGGTTGACGCTACCGCCTGTATGTCAGAGCTCGCGGGCTTTAAAAATATTTATTTCTTTCATCTCTACTTGTAGATATTCACAATAATGATTGTGGGAAAATAATTAGTTTATTCAAAGTAATTACTTTATCCACATTGATGTTTTTTTTATACAGGATTGGCATTACTTGACGTGTGTGGGAGTTGAGAACAATATACCCAGGATACCACAGCCCCTAGTTCTATAGTATCCTCGATTCACCCAAATACCGATCGCTTTTAGATAGAAAATATAAACAATGTTATAATCGAATTTTACGCTCACAAGATTGACATTGTAGTGTAAATAATCTAGTTATGTTATCTGAACGGAGGCGTGAAATATAAACCGTTTAACCCTGACAGCACGGGGATCGACTTCAGACGTCAAAATCTGACGTCTGTGGACGTCAGATTGTGACGTCTAAAGTCGATCCCCAAACTGAAAGAATTGTGATATAACCTGTTCATAAAAAATAAAAAAAACGACTACAATGGTGTTTTGGGCTCTAATTCTTTCAGTGCGGGGACCGTCTTTAGACGTCAGAATCTGACGTCTGTAGACGTCAGATTTTGACGTATAAAGACGGTCCCCGCACTGAAAGAATCAATTATAATGATGGTCGTAGATCTACAGCATAGGTATTCACAAATGAAGCAGAAGAACCTACACATTTATGGCAATTTCAAATATTTCAGCGGTGTAAGTTTTAAAGCCCAATGTTGTCTAAATAAGCATTCAATGTGAGAGGGTGTTTCAGACAAATACCACTCCATTATCTTCTTAATGCATACATTATGATGATGTCTTACAATGTAGACTGTTTGCTATTCCAGTATATGCTGACCCACGGTACGAAGCTTGCCGAAATTGATTTTACGGTGTTTTGCTGAATCCAATGCCGAGCGGTGCCAAGCTCAACTATTTATGCAAAGGCTTGAATATTAGGATTTAAAATTGGCCCCGAAAATCGAAAAGAAAAAAAAGAAAATTTCTTATTTTAGACATGCATGCCTGAAATTCAATCTCGTCCATATTTTTCTTTTAACTGGTAAATGCGCCACGCAAAATTAGGAAAAAAAAACTTACGCTATCTAGTCCATGGACATGTTGACATATTATGGACATATCCATTAGTCAACCATTTTGAGCTGTGAATCGGTGGGCAAACAAGGTGGAGTAGAGTACAACATATTACACAGCTCACACAACTTGTCCTGTGTAAAGGTAGCTTAATGTCAAGAGGTAATTCCATCAAGTGGTTGTGTTAGTGATTTAGACCAGATTTAGTTCAAGGCACGAGCCGCAGACCTCGTTTGTGCATCTCATATAAACATGTTATATAAGTCTTCATCTACCCTGTGGATGTAAACCACGTTAAAATGGAAATTTTATATTACGACTGTTTGAGTTTGAAACATCAGATAATATTATAATATGACTACAGCTACAGTACATGTACTAGTATGTGAAATGCATGACTGGTATAGGCCCACTTTTGGCTTTGATAGTAAACATCAAGCAGATTGAAGTTATGTCAAGCATTTAAATGTTTTTTTTATGTTTCTACAGGGCTTAAAATATTAAAGAAGGATTACTTTAATAGGTCAATCAAAGTGAACGAGCTAAGTGTAGATAATCCCTGGCAGCTGTGGACAAGCCATCGTAGATAGTGACATGGAGTCGGACACGGACATCGTTTAGCACGATGGAACGCGGGCACTGGTGTAAAGGTTGACGCTACCGCCTGTATGTCAGAGCTCGCGGGCTTTAAAAATATTTATTTCTTTCATCTCTACTTGTAGATATTCACAATAATGATTGTGGGAAAATAATTAGTTTATTCAAAGTAATTACTTTATCCACATTGATGTTTTTTTTATACAGGATTGGCATTACTTGACGTGTGTGGGAGTTGAGAACAATATACCCAGGATGCCACAGCCCCTAGTTCTATAGTATCCTCGATTCACCCAAATACCGATCGCTTTTAGATAGAAAATATAAACAATGTTATAATCGAATTTTACGCTCACAAGATTGACATTGTAGTGTAAATAATCTAGTTATGTTATCTGAACGGAGGCGTGAAATATAAACCGTTTAACCCTGACAGCACGGGGATCGACTTCAGACGTCAAAATCTGACGTCTGTGGACGTCAGATTGTGACGTCGATCCCCGAACTGAAAGAATTAAAAATGAAGCGGAATGAGCTGACTAAGATATTTACGATGATTTCAAAATGAAAAAAAACTTTTTATATAGTTTATACAAAAATATTTTAGCATTTTATAGGTTAATCGTCGTTCCATCATCTATAGAATATGTACTGCCATTGGGCTGTGTAACCAATCACCGCAGAATAATGATGGATTGAAATAATCATATTTAAATCTGTTCGTATATATAGGCCTACATTGTTTGTAAGTTTATGAAAACAAATGTCAAATAAAAACCATATAATCCGATAAATTATAACTTGCTTAGAATTTTTCTATATTTAAACATAGATTATCATTCCCAGACCACAGAGAGTGCTATAATGTGCTATAACCCCTTCTGGCTCACTCGGGATACACCTCTCATGCAGGTTGTCTGCATCTATATTGACAATAATACACAACGCTAAACAAGGTGGCCTGGCCCATTAACTTCCACTTTGCCGCTTTTCTTTCGGAGATTTGCATTTTTGACAAATTAATTTACAATTCAAATTGTTGACAAAGATCGTCACCTTGTGACATCACAATCACTAACGATCTTCTCACCCTTCAAACGTATCTTCCAGCTTGTATCTTGAAATTATATCATAAAAAGGTCATTACCAGATTACAGACGATTAGATGGTTTCAGCCAGTCACATGAAGAGATCGGCCAATCACCGACGGCATTTATTTGTTATTTAAATTAGGGGCTAGAATACCAGAATTGGGCCGATTAAACTCCAAGTAAAATAACATCATTTTTGCGGCAAGAAATATGCAGGCCTACACTAAATATATTTAGAATTTTGGAGAATGTAAGGCTTTTATCTATTTTAAATCTTGATATCGAACCTTTATTTTTACTTTTAGGATTTCCTGTATTATATCCATCAATTAGAATAATTCGCAATCCTAATGTTAAATATTAATTTAATCCTTTACCCACTAAGTGATCTTATTTAAAATTTCACCCACTTGAAGTTGTGTATCGGCACAGCGACCCACAACCCTCAAATGGGTCGAAAATTACAAATATAATAATGAAAATATAAAATAGAGGTAACGTTGTTTCATATTGAAAATATAATATCTTAAGTGTGTACAATTTCAACTTTCATAATTTTACTTGTGAGACGCCTACTATATATCTTTTAATAATTTTACAAATTTCATTATTCTATTTATCACGTTATTTTTTGTTGATGATAAGCATGCTCCAATTTTATGACTTTTTATCATTGAAAATAATGTTGTTTATATTTTGAAGACAGTCTTTAGCCTAGGCCTACATTAGAATAAAGTTTGTCAACGAATCACTTTATGCTACACAGTATCCAACGATTCATGAAAATATATAGATGTGCAATTTATTTACTTCTCATCTTAAAATGTAAAAGAAAACATTCTAATTAATTTGCACGTACTATGGAGCAAATATGGAGCAAATATCAGGAGTCCCATATAGTTGACCAGCATTACCAGGCGACCATCTATTACCCTGGTCTCCACGCAATGTGAGTAGCCTGGTTTAGCCGGGTAACAATCTATATGTTCTAGTCGTGTATTGTTTGTAATTTATGCACGCATAAACGAGATAATCATTTAATCTAGTCTTTGATCTATATTAAATTTTTTGCTTGTGCTTCCCTAGGCTTATCACTCATATAGATCCACAGCAATATAGTAAGAACCCCAGGCACCCAGCCTGAAAGGACTGACTACTGCTGACCAGGGGGTGACCATTCACAAGAAGTACATTCAATGTAAGCGGGCAGCATCTCACTCCCAAACCCCCAGGATGTATTAACCGCCGAATCAAGACGAAATTCCAGAAGATATAGATTTAATCGGGAGAGGTTGGTCCAGATGTTATTCGTCCTGAGGCTGTGTCAGTAAATGGACCGCTTGATGAGAACACAAGGATCAGAGATCTATATCATTATGAACAGCACAATTTATTATTTATATCATTAAAACAGGCTAATTTATAAATAAATATCTGACATTTATACATGTATTAGACGGATATAAGTCAGTTTAATTTTTTTTTAAAGTTTTTAAAAGCTATAATATAACAAGTCAGCTGTTTTTGTGTCTTTCTCCATGGTTTATATAAAAATATTCCAGCGTTGTAAGGGTTAACCCTTAAAGAGCTGCATCAATTTATATAAAAACATCGCAACCAAAGGTATTTTTCACCTTGAAATCATAATAAATGTCTTAGTTAGCTCTTTCCGATTCATTTGAATACCTATGTTAGGGGTTTTCGACCATTAGAAATATTTCTACTCTTGCAGTGCGGGGATCGACTTTAGTCGTCAGAATCTGACGTCTACAGACGTCAGATTCTGACGACTAAAGTCGATCCCAGCGCTGTAAGAGTTAACTTATATGTAAGTATGAACAACCGTTGATACGGTGTGGACATTATTATAGCAATTTATAATTTGATTGTGGATATGGTACATATTATATCATGATTTATTCTCGTTGGATTGTTTGCGGGAGATAAATTAATAATCAATAAGTGATCAATCGCTCTCTGTAGATCGATCACTCTGATAGTAAATAAGCCTTTGATCGCCCTCTAGCCATCGATCACTCTGATTGTCAATGATGTTAGAACAACCGTAAAGTGCCTTTGATGATGTGTGATACATGATCTTATCACAAACAATACAGTGAAGAGATAAAAGAGAACAAATACAAATATTATAATTAGGATACGGGCTTACACTATGTCTGAATACAATGATCAGAATCAGCAATTAGTGATAAAGAATATATAAATAAATTCGCCATTTAATCATATTATAAAACTTGATATGGGATTCGGTTATGTCGAATGATCACCAACGGTTGAACAACGGGAGGGTCGTGGCGAACATTCATACATAATAAAAATATAGTCACTTTGTCCTAAGCAACATATATGTTTAGGACAAACGTGACATGCTCTACTCTTTTGATATCAAAATAATAATCCTTTCAATTCCGAAAAAACGTCTGTTTTTTTGGATGAACATTTCTGACATTTATGTTACTGCAGTTATACATATATCTAAGTATTTAGGCTCAGTTGAGTTAACCGAATGTATTCCTTGCCATAACTCTGTTATGCAAAGCCGAAAGGCAGTATCTACTTACTTGTAAAGTAGCATATACTACATTTTGGCTTTGCATGGCAGAACTGCAATATGGACATTTTGCGGCTTTACCTTTCCAGCATATACCATTAGCGATATACTTGATTTCTCTCTGTGGTGATCATGATATTGTGTCAATTTATTCTATTTTTTTTATCAGTGGAGGATATTAGATATACATATATTTATTTGCAAATGTTAAATGTATAAAAGTATCTATTTTGTGTGTTGTAAAGGTACAAGGCACAGTGCTTTTCTTACCCCGCTTCAACTTCTATAAGCGGAATAGAAATTAGGATATTTTGATTTGCATTTGAAAAGAGAAATTATCTACATAATATTCCACATCAAGACATAATCATGCAAAATCATACATTAGACACAAACAGAATAAAAGAGCATTATACTGCGTAGCTGTCGTTTGAAGGTCGATGAGAAGGTCATTAGTATCAGTGACGTCACAAGATGGTGATGGTCTTAAAATCTGAATTAGACGTTGATCTGTGTAAAATGCAAATCTTAAAAATCAATGGGGCTTGCTGTCTTGTTCAACGGGTGTGTTGTGTAATATTATCGGTAGAGGCGCTGGCATTCAATGAGCTAACCTACATGAGAGGGGCACCCTGTGTGTGTGAAACTCCGGGTGTGAACCAGAAGGGGTAACAACACATTATAACACCCTCTGTGGCACGGGAATGATCATCTGTGCTTAAACATTTGGGTCAACATTGGGTGTCTGAACAAATTACACCTTTTTAATGAACCAGACGGGGACCGTCTTTAACACACCGCTTGTAACGTTGGCTATGTTTTTCTCTTTTTCTACCATATGGACATCATAATTTGATAATGTATTTTCATCTCTCCCATTGTTGGAACAGGTAATAGATAAATCAATACAACTTAAATGTTGTAGCGTGTACTTTGAAGCAGCATTAGGTTGGTGTATCGTGTTTTCTGTTTGCTTACCATATGGACATCATAATGTCATAATGTATTTTCATCTCTTCCATTGTCTAGGCAGGTAAACACAAAACCAATAAAACTTTGATCGCCCTCTAGCGATCAATCACTTAGATTGTCAATGACGTCAGAATAACCGTTACTGTACTCCTCTATGATGAGGCGTGATACAGATCACAAACAATAAGGTGGCAAGATATAAGAGAACTAATATAAATATTATAATCAGGATATGGGCTTAGTCCAATGATCAGTTTAATGATCGGATATTTTTTGGGGTAACCTTTCAAAACTGGATACGGGTTATGTTAAACAATCATAGTGCATTTAAATAAGGGTCTTGAATTGGGTGTTCATTTTTGTAGCTTGAACTGTTTTAAAATTGAAATGTATTGTCTAACATCAGAATCTAAAATCAATGAATTTATCCAACAATAACTATAAATAGAATTGATATTGAAAAAGATGATCATTTGTATTTTCTATAAAAGATGATCACTTTTATTTTCTTGATTTTATAATTACTAAGAATTTAAAATGGGATTCCCATGTCGACTACAACTGAAATATCACGTTCTATAAGGACATTTATGATATTAACCCTTTCAGCGCGGGGACCGTCTTTAAAATATTAAACTTTTCTTTAAATGAAACTATACGAATACTTGTAATTTGGCCAACCGTTTTGTTTTCTCATACCAATATATTTTGGTTGTGTGTACAAACTTGTTTTCAATGAATAACTTTTCTTCTAATGCATTTTTAAATGACATTGCTGACTGGAAAGCCATCTATCAAGATATTTTTACCATCATTTTCACCGCGATTGATATAAAATATGCTTTTCTAATTCTATACCAGTGACATCAAACCTATGTAGATATATATTGGTTGTATACTATTACTTTTGATGTGTTTGTGCTACTACCTCTTATATGAAATCTGTAAAAAAATACAATAACTGAGTTTGAGTTTTTAAGCTTTTCAAGCTTAAACCCTTTAAGGTCTCACGATGCATTAAAGCATCATTTTACATCCCCATCCCTGAAAACAGACTTGATTTTCCTACAACCAAGGCTTTTAAATGCAAATTTCCATGAAACTGATTTACCAATACATGGCAATTTTCTTAAATTTTTTAACCACTTCAAGTCCTCTTTATCCACTACAAGTCGAGAATTGCGACAGCAATTCGCGGCTTGTAGTGGATGAAGATGACAATGGTGAAGTCAGGCTTGAAAGGGTTAATAAACTTTCAAATATTGCATTAGAAACGACAAATGATCTATATAATATTCCTCATCAAGAGATAACCATGTTAAATTGAAAATTAGAGGCCAACAGAATAAAAGTGCACTATACGGTGTAACAGTTTTTTGAAGGTCGATGAGAAGGTCGTTAGTAGCAGTGACGTCACAAGATGGCGATCCAAATTGTAGCTTGATATGTGTAAAACGCCAAGCTTTAAAAGAATAAAATCAATGGGGCTTGATGTCTTGTTCAACGGGTGTGTTACGTAATAGTGTCGGTAGAGGCGCTGGCAGGCAATTAGCCAACCTGCATGAGAGGTGCACCCTGGGAGTGTGAAACTCCCGCAGGGGACCAGACGGGGTAACTGGACATTATAACACCATTTGGCGCCTAGGAATAATAATCTATGCTGAAACATAGAAAAGTAAAATTGTGTGCCTAAATGAATTACACCTCTTTTAACATTAATTATTCGAAGTTTATATTTATTACCGTTGCAGAGAATCCTGCAATGTACACCAATAGATAGATATTACTATTGTGTATATATCTCACAATGTTTACAGTGATTGGGTTCTAGCAGGCTATGTTTTATAGCAATAGCACCCTTCTCACAGCGTGTTGTCAGTCACCAGGCCCTTAATCCTTTAGGCCCTCACGATGCATTAAAGCATCATTTTACAAAACAGACCTAATTTTCCTACAACCAAGGGTCTCAGAACGAAAATTTTCACGTAACTGGTTCATCAATACATGCCAAATTTCTTTAATTTTTCACCCACATCAAATCATCTCCATCCACTACAAATCGAGAATTGCGACAGCAATTTGCGGCTTGTAGTGGATGAAGATATCAATGGTAAATTCAGGCTCGAAAGGGTTTTAAGCTGAAAAGCGATTATCTTTTATATGATATTTTAACTTTTATATTGTTACTTAGTAAAAATGCGCTTTTTGTATCACCTTTATATAATTTTACCTAAGCTCCCAGTATCTGTGGAACCGAGTCCGCGAAACTGCCTGTTTTAAACGTTATTGAATTATCATGTTTTAAATCACAAGCTATTAGCTAACTGATGTTTTACGTTGGTTACACTTGCGACTATGAATAAATCTTATCACTGATTTCTTTAAATTATTGTTATTGGAAACGAAATGTATGTTTAAAAATCAAGATTTCCAAATGTTTGGTCTCAAATTAAACAAATATCAGTAATTTTCACACACTTGAAGTTGTGGATCGCGGTAGCGAGACACAAGTGGCTGAAAGTTGCTAAAAAGTGGCTGTAAAAAAAAATGATTGAATTTAGCGGGTTAAGGGGTAATCCCAAAGCTTCCAAATCTGGTGTGGTGACATTAAAAAAAAAAATAATTGCAGACGATCCCTAATGTCATGTGATTAAAGTTGTTTAGATTTGTCAATTAGGAGAGCCAAAAAGTGGTAAACCTCGCAAATCGGAGACATATCCAACTTCACCAAGTGAGAATAACTCTATAGTCAGATTCACATTAAATTCATCAACCAGGGTGAATGATGTTCGCGGATTCCTCAGTCAAATGTCAACCAATTGTCATGAAATTTTACACACACTATTTTCCATTCACATCGCGGCTACATTGAAAAAGTTTTGATAAGTTTTGATAAGTAGGCCTATGTCAGAAGTTAGACCATTTGACCTGCAGTGAAATTCTGAAACATAGTTAATGGGGTTATGAAGGGCGACATTCTTGTTTTTTACTACATGTTAAATAGACTAACTTTTAAACCATACAATATTTTTCAATGTATTTTTCAGGGTGAATGGAAAATAGTGTGTGTAAAATTTCATAAAAATTGGTTGAGATTTTACTGAAAAAACGGCTGTAATCTTTCACCACGGTTAATTTGAATCCGATTCTAGTTATGATTTGCACTTACATGTATAAGAAGAGTTATAGATTAACTATGTCCGTAATACGACCAAGGTAGAAATTATAAGAATGTCTATCCCTAATTTGAAATATTTGATTACCTTGGTATCTACCACAAATAACTTTTCGTGATATTTATTTGGAATAATATTTTGTTTTATATAATATTGTCAATGGTAGCAAGATTTCGGTTTAATTAACTACTTGTTTATATTACTTATTCACTGGAGTTCCAAGTTTTATCATCCTTTATTTACCTTTAGCAAGGAATGCCGTTAGTGACTCCTGTTATCACGCACCTTATCACCTGTCTACATCAGTATATACATCTTCAGCAGCCGCCCTTATCACTGGACCAGCAGCAACAACACAAACAACAGCAACTGATAACAATAACACAAACAACAGTAACTGATAACTTGTCCAGTCACCAGTTACTGCTTTTTGTATACACACGGCAGAGCTACTGACGGTAGTTATTGAATCACAAGAGAATTCAGTGAAAACAATTAAAGCGTGTTTACAAACAGACAATCTAGGCGTTAGAAAATGATGGTCAGGGTTGTAAACAGTTTACTTACAGTGAGAGCCAGGCGCTAGCTAATGATAGACAGGGGTGGGGTTAATTCACCCTCGTGCCTGGTCAGCCAATCATAGCCGAGGGTTTACTTTACCCTCGTGTTTCTTTTTGACGTAGAGTGACGTCATGTGTGTGTGTGGGGGGGGGGATAATTAACTCTTTGCATTCCACAACCACAATGTAATATAGCATTAACCCTTAAAGTGCAAAATTAAAAAAAGTCACACACTTAATTCCACAACCACAATGTAATATAGCATTAACCCTTAAAGTGCAAAATTAAAAAAAGTCACACACTTAAAGTTTGTTTCACATTTACCCACATTTTCTTATTTTGAGATTAAACATTTAGTTGCAAACGCTCATTTCGCTCACAACAACAGTGATTATTATGCTGATAAACTGCATTAAAGACGTCTCTGGTTAGCGTGTTAACCCTTTCAAGCCTGAATGTACCATTGTCATCTTCATCCACTACAAGCCGCGAATTGCTGTCGAAATGAACTTGTAGTGGATGAAGATGACTTAAAGTGGGTGGCAAATAAAAAAAAATTGTAATTATTAAACAATTCCATGAAAAATCGTCCTGAAACATTTAGGTTTCAGGAAACTAAGTCATTCTTTTAAACCCTCACGATGCTTTGAACATCGTGAGGGTTTGAAGGGTAAAGGGTTGCACCCCAGACATCTTGTTCTCTTCCATCTTCAGCATGTTGAGATGTGAATATTTATTCTATTTTCACCTCACGGTCAATGAAAATGGAATGATTTTATAGAAAACCATTTCAAATGAAAACTGAGCACTGGTGCTGAAAAGGTCTAAGTGTTTACCACTTACACTTTTCCTCAGTAAACAATCTACCCTATCCCCGTCATAATCACCCGTTGCGCCCCACACGGCTGTCAGACTGACACTTAGCATCCCAAAGTAATACTAGAGTAAAATAAAGTTTACTTCAAATCAAAATGATCATTTTTATTTAAATTTTTTATTCATAAAATTATAATGAAGATATGTCATATAAAGTTTATCCTAAAATATAATAATAAAAAAACGTGAAAACTTTCGTCTGGTTTGAGAGAGCTCATTACTATTTATCAATTTAATCTAAAATTTGGCATAAAATTGTTGATAAACATAAATCTCCTATAATCTAATATAACAATCTTCTTTAATAAGCACTCCTTTTGTACCTCAAGGGTGCTGTCGGCGTCCTATTTTGACTGGTAGATAATTTGTTTTCATGAAGCATGATAACCCTCGCGGGGGGTCATCACCGACAGTTAACCCGCCCCCCTCCTCCCACGTCGCGTGTTGACCAATAGGAAGTGATCCTCTTACCTCACAACCTAAATCACGTGATGACAGTAATCATCGTTATTGACTCCCATATTACACCACACTTGGTGAGTGATCTCAGTTAGACTTCCACGTTAGAACAGAGAGGTTCTGCTGAAAAAAACTCTGATTGATTGATGATACCCAAGTTATACCAAGGATATACATGGTATACCAGACTTAACGAACAACACAGAAAAGGTATTTAATCACTATTAAATCTTTATTGTATCTAATCACATGTAATAATAAGAGTAATTCTAATTAAGTGTCAACTGATGAGCAATGACTTTTTATTTGTACTCTTCTCAACAAATAGTTTTTTAAATGTGCAATAGTTTATAAAACACCAGACATTACTTTAAAAGCAAGATGATCATTGTTTGGGAATTGTTTTTATATATCAGTCTAAGTATAATCTTGCACAGACCAGGAACAGTATTGATTTGTTTGATGTGATTTATGACGTCGGCCGGATTAGTGATCACAGGCATCTTGTAAACAATTGACTTGGAACTTACGCCTATAAAGAATGCTGTTAATCTACTGTCAATCCATCGGTAAACATAACACAACTATTACCATGATTATTATATAATATTTAATCCCATCACTAAAATAAATGTAAATATAGCATTATGATTAAATTCATCTAAGATGATGTAGACTGAACAAAATCATTGCGTGCGAACCGATGCTGGCTCAATGTTGAAACACCGTTTTTGTTGGTATTCCAGGATTAATCCAATATTTCTTGTTTTACCGTGAAACCGTGCTTAACGTCTGGTGTCCGCTGGGATTAGACGACCCTCTGAGACCCAAAGTATTAAATTAGCGTACGAATTGTAAACCACATAAACTATGATTATTCATTATCTTTAGCCCTTTGCCCGCTGAGTTACCTTGTTTAAATTTTCACCCACTTAAAGTTGTGTTAGCGACACACAACTTCAGGTGTATGGTGAAAATTGCTCATGTTTGTTTAATTTGATTTAGTCTGTGTTACCTTATTTCAATTTTCACCCACTTCAAGCTTTGTCCCGCTACCGCAACACACAACTTGGTGCAAATTGTTCACATCTGCTTAATTTGAGACCAAACATTTGCAAATTTTGATGTGTAAACACACATTTCTTTCCCAATAACATTGATTTAACCTGTCAATAAAATACATTAAAAACTATAATTGCTTAGCGCCCAAAGGGTCTTTATACTTGACACCAAGAACTTTATATTCTGTGAAAATCAATGAACTCGCCCTCTTTTGTTTTCACCGAGCTGGCTGATACAATGAAGTATAGAGGAGGGTTCTTAGTCACCGAGTGACGTCGCTGCGTTTCACAGATTGAAGTATGAGGGAGGGGTGTTATATAACCTTGTTTTCACCGAGTGGCGTCACTGCGTTTCACAGAATACTGCTTTTAGTGCACAGTCAGGATTTCCTGATAACTACAAGCCGTCTGGCTGTTATTTTACCCCTTAGTGCATCGATGTCGACTACAGTAGCCATTCTGTGATTTTATCAGCACTTGCATACCCAGTTGTTTAATAGTGAAATATGTTTCAAAACTTGAAATATTGACACATGTATACATGTGACACATGTGTATTGCGGTAGCGAGACATAACTTCAAGTTGAGAAAAGTTTAATCAAATAGCTCAGTGCTCTAGGGGTTAAAACGTAACCTAGCTCCGTGACTTGTTTTAGGCCGCTGAGGGTTAGCTGCCGATTTACTCCCTGAAAAAATCAATGAAACGGGCACTTTTCTGGCGCTATAAGCTGTTATGTATATTCGTAAAAAATACTTCAGGCTATGGTACAATGCCTACATATTCATATGTATGATTAATCAATAAACATAAATAACAAAGTTTATTTGATATGCGTATATTGTGGTTATGATTGTGGTCTTTAAATATTTTCAAACAGTTGAAGTAGTATATAGGCCATATTCCCACTTGTTAGATGCTCCGATGCCGCACTCTTTATACTAGGCCTAACAACTAAGTTTTAAACAGACTCCCGGCTAACTCCCAGACCTGATGCTGGCTCAATGTTAACAATAGGATTTTCAGGATTTATCCAACATTCATTTGCAATAGTGTTAACGGCACGTCACTTGTGTTAACGTTGGATGCTGGGATCGGCCGACCCTATGAGGCCAGGTGTATTAAATTCGCAAACGAATTGTAAACCGCATAAGCTATAATGATTCAATGTCTTCAACCCTCTACCCGTTATCTTACTGAAATTCTCACCCACTTAAAGTTGTTTTAGCGACCCACAGCTTTAAGTGGGTGAAAATTGCGCGTATTTGTTTAATTTGGGACCGAACATGCGCTAATCTTAATGTTTAAACACACATTTCGTTGCCAAGAACTTTGACGTATTAAAAACGATTGAAGGGTTACAAAACCACAGGTGACACCACACTGTTGTTTTAATGTTGAGCCACCGTCTGCGACGTTGGACCCACATTAAACCAACACTGGGTGCAAGTTAGGTAGGCAGTTCCTGGTGACGTCACGCGCATTAGAGATCAAAGTCATTATGTACATCATTGACTTGATACATTTGGCTCCAAGTTTTAATCTCGATAGTAAAAATATTACTGTTAATCCACCTGTGCCTTTTCGCTAAACATAACAACACTATAAACATGCTATTATTATAGGCATGCAAATCATGATTATTAAATTATACAATCTCATCATTATACGTATAAGTTGACACGTGCTTAACTAACCTCCCTTTTTCCACCCCCTTGCCTTGATCTACCATATGCTAGTAGGTTTTATAAATATGTCGTAAAATAAAACATTTTAATGTAGAATTTGAAATGTTCGTCAAAAAATTTCGGCCCATTCCTATACTATGCTAGTAATGACGTTTTTATCCATTTGAATAATATATCGGTAACTGTTGTTCTTTGAAAAGAAATAGCCACGGGGAACAACCAGGGGGAGCAGGCATAGTACACGGAAATCACGCTGGGGTGGGGGACGGGGTGTGGTGATCTCGGCCCTTGACGACCTCGGTGAGGGACAACAGGCCGAAAATAATAAACTCGCAGACGAATTGCAAACCACAAAAAATATTCAATGTAAAGGCAGTGACTCTGATATATAATATGTCCTTATGACCGGATCAACAAAACACAACAAACCTTCATGTACAGAAGGGATCTATACGTGAGTCCCTTCACTTAACCTTATGCCACTAAGGGTCAATGACAAGTAGCTAGATTTTGACGTGGTTACATAACACATAACAGACCTATATACTACATTCATGTATTTTTCGTCATTTGAAGCAGGAAATTGCGTTAGCAATTCCAGCTTCAAATGACGAAAAATAGCACTCCTACACCAGTATATCTGGATCCTGGCATGCACCCCGGCCTGGAAGTCAAAGGGTTAAGTTTATCTTGTTTATGGCCTTTAAATAAAAGCTGATATTTGAGTGAGATTCAGGATTCAGGATTCATTTATTTTGTCATAACATAAATATACAGTAATAACATAAAAAAAATACAGTTGACAAGGAGACCCTCGTTAAGACAATAATGTATGTCGCTAGCACGTTGAGAGGCTGGTAGCTGTAGTGTTGAAATCGTCAGTCATTATCAATCATCAACAATCATCCTATCCATATGAATTATATCAGTAACTATATGTGTACATGCAAATGCTAATATATGAAATTACATTTCTACGGAATGTTAAATTCGTTTAAATACATTTACCAACATGTGTGATGAATCGAATTCGTTGTCAAAGCTGTTTTCGGGCTTCTAAGTTAATCTATTTGTTATTATTGCCACGCCCCTTTATAATTAGTGTAGGACCACACTGTAAGTGATGGTAATATGTAGTGACCCTTGAGGCTCAGATTTAGCACATATGTACCATATGGCATGTTGTGAACAAAATTAGTAAACCCTTTGAGCCCTAATGGTGCATTAAGGCATCTTTTATATCCCTGAAAACAACTAAGGAAAATATCCTTGAAACCGTTTCAAGTCAAGAATTGCTGTCGCAATTTTCGACTTGTATAGTGGATAAAGATGACAGTGGTAAGTAAATTCGGGCTTGATAGGTTTATGAGAAAAATTGTATAATCAATCTATAAGAATTGTGCTAACGTTTAATATTATCAAACATGGTTATTTCATTAAATCTGGACGAAAAAAGGTACATTTATTTTTTCAATTCTTTGAATTTCTGTATACCACAGAGGCTGGATTTTCTATTATTAGAAACATGAAACTTGTCACAAACTTAAACTTACCCTATATTTAATACGGTACATGTATGTTCTTTCATAGATGGCGCTCAGACCTCAATTACCAAATACACGCTGTGTGGATGCAGTGGCGTCACCAACCATCGAAAAACAGAAACACTCCTGGTAAGTGAAAATGTGGTTTATTAGATATTGTCCTTGATCATATATACACGTGACAGCCATTTTCAAACAAAATGGAAATTCGCTGAAAATGAAAATTTCCTGAGTTTTGTCGTCATTGATAGTTATGTACAATATGAGAGATATACATGTAATGTTTTAATCCATCGTGACCTTTGATAATCTGCCGGATTCATGGTCAAAAGGATCAGCCTTTATCTTTTGTCACCCGCCGACAGGTATAGGCCATGTCTATTTAGTGAGGATACCGTGATATTTATATATGACGTTACGTAATGACGACCAGGCTTCCCTGAAGTGGAGTGACAAAAACTGTATAGGTCAGGTGGAAATAACAATTTCACACCAAGTCGTAAAAAATAATCAGTCTCTAAAAATGTTATTGCGCGATTTATGAGACTCGGAAATGGCTTTTGGCGCAAACTTTTATACACTAAAAATTAAAAACTAGCCCACATAGACAACCATCCTCAGACAAAATGAAAATTCACTAAAAACGAAATTTTAATTAGTTTTGTCGTCATTGACCTAAACCTTTCATTTCATTTGAATTTTCACCCACTGACGCGATTCACAACTTCCAAGTGGCTGAAAATTGTTAAAATTTGACAAAATAAATGTCAACGAATTTCAAATTTCACTGATTGATGTCACTTCTTATGTGTAATATGTTTGAAAGCTGGAATTTAATGTGCTGGGAAATAAAAACAAAATCGACTATAATCGTGACCGAGGCACGTATTCGCTTTGACGTGATTTCTGTAAAGTTGTTCGACATGATTTTTTGTCTATACGTTTTGTTAAAATTCCAATTTAACCGACGAACAGTATATTTTCCTAAGAAACATTTAATATTTTGTATTTTATCAAGAGATAATTATCTATCAAGGAGGCAAGAAAGTGTAAATATATATGTAGATTGTGTAATTTATTGACGTAAGAGATAATACTTAGCAGCTTAGGTGTACTGAATAAAAATCAAAGTTGTTAACGTTGAAAAACTTAAACAACGTAAGGTAGTCTAGCTAAGCATAACATTACACAGCTCACACCACTTGTCCTGTGTAAAGTTAACTTAATGTCAGGAGATGATTTCATCAAGTGGTTGTGTTTAGTGATTTAGACCAGATTTAGTTCAAGGCACGAGCCGCGGCCATTGTGTGCGCATCATATATAAACAGAAGACTTTCAAACGTTATGTAAGCGTCCATGTAAGCGATCAGCGCTATGACTCCGTAAACTGAACCTTTTCAGTGCGGAGACCGACTTTTGTAAAGGCGATCCACGCACTGAAATAATTTCAAAATTACAATGGCCATGGAACCTTAACATAGGTATTCAAATGAATCAGAAGAGCTAACTAAGACATTTATTGATTTTCACTCACTTGGAGTTGTGTCTCGCTGACGCGATCCACAACTTCAAGTGAGTGAAAATCAAATGAATCAGAAGAGCTAACTAGGACATTTATGATGATTTCAAATTGAAAAACACCCTTAGATTTCCATGGTTTATATAAAAAATGTTTTATATAAATATAAAAAAGCGTCGTAAGGGTCAATCCACGTGTGCATTATGCTCACAGTGCTGACTGTTTGACAATCAGCGGTACGTCAAATTGACGCTTTAGAAATAATTATGATCCGATATTCACGTACAGTAGCAGTGTATTATATCGCATAACATTTTCATAACGTTACGTGTCAAAACCCCTTTTATTCCACAGACCATGCAGACCATTCGAATTAATCAAGCTTGTGAGGCCAGCAATGTGTGGACAGCACACAGGACAATTAAAAATACAAATCATACATTAAAGTAGTACAAAAATATTATCTACTTTGTACTAATACATAAATAATCTTAGAAATGTGTACATGTTTCATTTTTATTTAAAAAAATGCATATGGAAAGTGCATGATATAGTATGGTTTGTTATCGCTTTGGAAATGCTCACGAATAGTGATAGTACTAGCTGTATTAGTAATAGTGGTAATGGTAAAAGTAGATTGCATGTAAATTACATCAGTCGTCGGCCATGTGATCACACGCTGTAATAAATATTGTTAGAAAAATAGCCCTGACTATATAAATATATTTCTGGCTTTTATTTTAGACACCCGTACAAAATAAAAAATGAAACAGATTTTTTGTCGATAACAAATAAAACATTCAAACCATTTGATGTAACTGTAGCCTATTTAAAACAGCGATGTTTGAAATAACTAAACAGGATTATTTAAAATTGTTCGCTACATTATTATATTTTGTTTTGCTGAAAAAAATTGAATTAACTTGTAGGAAGAAAAATGGGTGCATAGACTTTGGATTGAAAAAACTGCTTAAGAAGAACAAGAGAAAGGTGAGTTAGTGTTAGAATGACCTGTTCTGAAAATTTTGAACAAACTTTAGTCCCCTAGTTATCAGCTATTCGCAAAAATGAAGACTGTAAATGTACTTAACTAGATGACATAAAACACATGTTCGTCAAATATGGCAGACGTTATCATTCAAATGCTTGACAACTGTTTCCATGTCTTTCGGGTTGACTGGTCTCAAAATATTTTGAGATGTGTTGTACATGAACAGCTAAATGATTTTATTCATATACTAAGAAAACAATCAGGCATGAGCACACCTATCAGGCACTTCGGGTATTAAAACGTTATTCAAAATGGAGTAGAGGCTGTGGAGCATTAATTTGTATTCTGAAGACTTCACTGAGCATTTATGCATTAATCATGGTAATCATGTAAATATAGAAAAACAATTGGAAATGGTAATCTTTATTTTTTAGCTGCATCAATAGTTGCATTACTGACATAATGTGTTTTACTTTAGTCTGCGGTTGGTTCACATGGTATTCTACATGAATATAAACACAAAATAAAAGACATGACGTCACAACAGGCACCTCGCTCTTCTGTGGCTTTAACCAATACCTCATCCACCTCCTCCACCTCCACACGGTTGATCAGGTCTTCTCCTTCCAGGTCTCAGTGTGATGAGGTCAGTCTGGATACTGACTCTCTCTACGGCACAATTGGCGAGACAAAGGTTCCTGGATCTGACACCAAACTTCAAACACGATATGTAGGTCAACATTAAAGGGACTGGCCCAGGCTAAAATCAGCAAAAAATCAGTGATTTTATTTCGGCTGCTTAATATAACCATATGATGTCCATAGACTAGAACTGCAATTTTTTACAAATTTTGTGCTGCGCATTCACCAGTTAGGCTAGATATTTCTGATTTCCAATTATTGACAACCATGTCAAAAATTAGAAATACGGGAATTTCGTCTCTATATCTAGTCTAACTGGTGAATGCGCAGCAGAATAGTTTTAAAAAAAATTGCAGTTCTAGTCTATGGACATGTTTACATCATATGGTCATATTAAGAAGCCAAAGTAAAATCACCGTTTTTTTGATGATTTTAGCCTGGGCCAGTCCCTTTAAAATGTTTCCTTAGATGAGCTTTTGATCATATGACTTTAAATAAACCGTTTTTTAAAAAAATATCAGAATTGGTTGATACTAATTTAAAATCAGACCACATAAAAGTTTTTTCTATCTGACAATGACAGATCGATGTGATGATACTTCCACATATTGTAGATATCTGAGACATTTTATTTTATATAAAACATCCAACAAAACACTCTATATGCAGTTTACCATCACGACATTTGAATTATAATGAATAATTTTAGGACGTTTCGAAGATGTACCATGATTGTCATTGTCACGTTTTATGTAGTTATATAGTTGACATGGTTGTCATATTTCAGTAACACAGTTAAATATTTCTACATACTTTTTCATACTAATTTGTTATCTTTGTTTTCTGCGCCACCAGGTGACAGTGCAGAAAAAATCGTCAGGATTTGGTTTAACAGTCCGTGGATCCTGTCCTGTCAAGGTGAGCCGTGTGAAGGATGCTGGAGCTGCTGCTGCAGCAGGTCTGATAAGAGGAGACCACATCATCTCCATCAATGATGCTGATGTATCCACATCAACAGCTCAATCTGTCGTCAATATTATCAAGTATGTTATTTGTTCTGGCTATCTTGGTGCCTTTCGCATCTATAGAACTTTTTTCAGCGTGAGAGCTATAAAATGTATGATGCGTGATATGATGCATTATATTCAGTGGGGCAAGGGTGTATCGCATCATTCGTTTTATAGCCACAGCGATTAAAATCGTTCTGTAGAAACCAACAAATGTATATGGTGATACCTCGGAAAATTACTCAGATTAAAGACTGTAGTTTATTATGCCTATGGCTGCTTTGGGAAGTCCCTTGTCCCTTTGTTTTACGAGCAGTGGACTACAATGTACTCCTTCCATCAGTATAGCAAAGCTTGAAAGATGTTTTTAATGATAAAATTAACAGAAAAGGATATAGATAGCTTCGGTAAATAGGCCATACGTGAAATCAACACAAACAGATAAAATAATGTCCTTTAATGCGTTCACATCCACTGATTTGATGCTGCATCCGTTTCTTCCACTTTATCCTAGTGCTGTTACATAAGCTAAAACTCATTTTTGGAAATGAGAGCGTATTCATGTTAAAATAGGAACAGTGGAGGGATTGAAATACTATGATAATTGTAAAGATTTTTTAACGTCATTTAATATAGTTTTATTTTATATTTATCCCAATGTTATTTTTCCCAACAGAAAATCAAAGAAGATATTAAGATTAGAGGTTTACCGTCCTGACCACCAGATGATGCTCTGCAAAAATGATGGATCCAGCTATAAGGAAAACGCCCCACCTGGTGAACAACCCGTGTATGAAAATATAGAGGAACTCAGAAAAGAAATGAGGCGTGAGTCTACTTGTTACCAGAGGAAGCATATCCAAGAAGTGAGAGAAACAACTACAACCACCAGTAATATAACACACACATCACCATGGAAACACGGAGTTAGTCTCATCACCAAGGAGACGGTGTGTACACAGACAGTAAAAGACACGAGAAGCATCTCGAAGGTTACCCAGAGTCAGAATCACCATGGTTACCGTTGGCAACCAGACATGAGTCACATCCCTCGTAGCAAAAGTCAAACCAGTGTGTTCTACAAATCATCTCAAAACTCTCGTCTTCATCACGTATCCATGACAACCAGTGATGGTGATGATACCATGTGGGCACCTGCCTGCCCCCTGGTGAGTGAGGAGGGTACTATTTCTCGTCATTGTGGGGCGTACAGCGATCACAGTGATAGTTTGACTAGCTCTCCGTGTGGTGGAGCCACCTTCCTCGATCTGTCACTTTCCAGTGAAGAGCACAGTTCCTTTAGTATTCAGCAGGCGGCGTTACAATCACTACTAGAGTGTGAGCAGGACTTTGTGGATGTGATGCACAGAGGAATCCAGATGTTCTCCCGTCCCCTGAGACACCACATCCTGACGTCACAACAGCACAGTAACATCTTCCAGAATATTGAAAAGGTGGCTATTTTTGTGTCAAAATACATACATATACATAATTACATATAAAAATACGCAATTGAAAAAATCGAAAATAGTTATTATAACCATGACATATATTTTACATTTATGACTAGCTACTATGGTATGTATATATGCCAGTACAATTCAATTCATTTCATTTTATTCGTGCAATAAAGGCGAGGTGCAAAAAGTGGAAACAGGCGGATCGAACAATTGTCATTCACTCTTCACTGTAATGAGGATATAATAAAGGCATAGGCCTACAATTAAACAGGGAACACTTGTTCGTGGGCAAAGCAGATAACAAAGGTATCATATATTTATACGGGCTCATAAACTATATTTTTTTTCCTTCTTGCAGCTTGTGATCATCTCAGAGTTCCATCTACATGGGCTACAGGACGCTACGTCATCTGATGACGTCACACACTTCCTGGGTGATATTTACCGGTGTCGTGTGCGCATGCTCAGTGAAGGTTACTCTAGCTACGCGGCAGGCCTAAGGAAGGCCTTCGTCACGCTGGACAGTCTGCTACAACAGTCACAACTGTCTGAATACCTCAACAAAATGGCGATGTGCAGCAAAGAGCAGCTGACACTGGACGAGTTTATACAACAACCTCTCCTAGTAGGTTTTTTCAGGATTTCACGGCTATATGATTAAAAAAATTAGAACATTTGTTTTCGACAAAAAACCAAAAAAAAACCGCTTCTTCACGTTTATGTAACACTTCCATACCTATGTTGAGAAATTTCAACAATTGAAAAAGAAATGTGTGAGAATATACTAATATATAGATATTATAACTTAGAGCGGCAATTTCTAAGCACATAAGCATATATTACAAAATACGCATAATGCATTAAGCGCTTATATAATTTGAAAATTACTAATTGACTTATAGCGTTGATTGGCCTTACGGAGCGAGTCGCCTGGCCCACGGCTAATAGAATTAGAATGTAGTTAGGATGATGTTTTCTGTGTTGTCTGTTTTGATGTTTAGTTCGAATGTTGTGTGTTTTATTCAGCATTTCCAGAGTTTAGTGAGTTGTCTCCAGCAGTCATTGCTTGTCATCTCGCCATCACACCCCGACCACCCCTGTCTACAGACTGTGACAGAGCTACTCACCAGTGTCAACAGCCATATCTATAGAGAGGCTGATCAACTACAGAACCTGACCAAGCCAAACCAGCAGCTGTTGACGAGAAGCCACAGCTTGACTGAGACCACAGCGAGTATCTCAAGTCAAGACATGGAGGTCATTGACCTGCAAAACAGACTTCTCTTCTCTCATCAAGTCAAGGTATAAAGTGAACCTTTATTATCTTCTCTGAATAACAGCAAATATGGTAAAATTATTGAAACAAATATAACCTGAATTGTTTTTAAAGTTTGTCAAACATATTCAGAAAAAGATCGTTTCAGACAATAAACAAAATAACTATTATGATCATGTGCTTGTAATTTTGTAAAAAAATCATCAAAATCTTTACACTTTACAAAGCATTGTATACTTGAACAGCTCCAAAAAACTTAAATGCCTTTTTTGATGATTCAAAATATTTTCTATTATCATAGCGTAGGCCTATAATGTTATCATATATGTTCTATTTATAGCCGTGTCACCTTGCCAACGGAAGTCGTCACATGATTTTCTCTGGTCACCTTGACAACGTCAATTCTAGTCGCCAAGAGGAGCCTATGAATGTAGCGTTGCTAAGCGACCTGTTGTTATTCACCCAGCCTCTTGACAACAGTTGCCGTCTCGTCGCCATGGATGAACCTCTAGCATTGACTGATATCGTCAACCTTAACTTTGATTGTCATCACCGTAAGTAATATAATTTTACCATCACGATGAAATATTAGTTTATGCTGTTTGTTTTGAAAAAATAATGTGGTAAAGTTAAGAGTAGTCTAACTAATTAAAACATACTGTCGGCTATTCTTTCTAATCAATCGAATAAATCATTAAAGTTAATTTAAACCCAAACACAATTGCATAGAAAAAAATCGCACTACTGCAACGTACAACTTTAAGTTGGTAAATACAAATATCTTTTTTTAAAGAAAATCCAAATATGTGTCAATCTTATTGAATTAAGTCAGAATTCATCATTTTTAAATGGTTAATAAATATTGATTTCAGGGTGCTTGTCAATTTAACTCTTAAATCGCTAAATTAAATAATTTAAAGTGTCACCCACTTGAAGTTTTCTCGCTGCCGCAATCCATAACTTCAAGTGGGCGAAAATTAGGCTTACAAGTATACTCAATTTGAGACATTTTCAAGTCTTCATGTTAAACGCACATTTTGTTCCTGCATTTTAAACGTGGTAAACGACTAATAAAATAGATTAAAAACGACTAAAGTCGGTTTTACGGTTTAAAATGTTCCCATGTCAAATAGGTTTTACAGTCAATTTGGTTTGTTTTGGTGACTGACGATGGTTTTAGTCATTGATGTTTCTGTTTTCAGCTTCAGAATTCACGATTGTTGCTGAGAAGTGTCGTTCTTCTGGTCACATCGGTCGCCAGGCTAAACATTACACTCTGAGAGCTGTGTCTCCCCAAGAGAAATGGACATGGAAGCACCTTCTCGAACAGAGAGTGGCTTTGTGCAAGAGCTACAGCTTGACGGGCAATTCTGAAGAATCTAGTTGTCACTTTATCTAAACAAATGACACATTTGTCTCATAGATCAAACAATTTAGATTATTTTAAGTATGTAATAACTTGGACTCTGACAGACAATGTTAATTCAATTCAGTAGACATTGATAAAGGCTATAGTTTTTAAGCCCCACATTCATGTTAAAATGTTTATCCATTTGTTTATCTCGCTGACGGGATCCACAACTCAACGTATTTGTTATATTCACAAAAGGCGCAATTTGTGATTAAAAGACTGAAAAAGCACCATAATCCTGAATGGAACTTATAAGTTAATGTTTTATAATTATTGAATATTTTTTTTCTGTATAATTCATATATTTTCTATATAATAGAAATTTGACTAGTAGTAGTAACATCGGATGAATGTGTGAATGAATGTGAATTTAAATGTGACTTTGAAAGGAAGAATGATTAATAATATAATGTTAATACCAAGAGTATAATTATTGATTTCTGATATTACTTATGTATGATGTATGTATCTACATTCGCTCACCTTTTTCAGTGTGCCATATTTTGTTCTGTTGATTTAATTTACTATGTAACTGAGTGTACATAATTGTGTATATTATTTCTCCAAAGGAATTACATTTTGGTGACTGTTTTTCATTAAAAAATGTATTTTCTCATATTTGTCTTCACATTTTAATTACTGGAATAATTCAACTTAAGTTATACATTATTAAAATTAGCTTTGGTATCGCGCTGGCCAAACGTTAAGCCAGCATTGGTTTAATGTCTCTTGTTTACAAACATAGTTGAAATAAAAATACACTTGTTGAAAAACAAAAATTAACAGATTAAAGCAGTATTACATAGCAGTTTATTTTTCTCTCGTGAGCATAGTGATCAGCCCTTGATCAACAAATTGATGGAGCCAATTACCGCTCGTCACTTTGTTGCTATTCGAACAAAATACTCGAACCAGATATTTATCATAGCCGTCAAAACACCCCTTGTACATGTGCACCCTCACCATCAATAAAACATAATGAATAAACGGGGTTTTAGGCCACCATGAGATTTGGCACAATGCTAGCTTAATGTTGATCCAGCGTCGGAGCCAGCATTGAGTCAATATATCGCGTTTGCAAAGCATCAGTATAGTATTTCGTCGCCTCGGAGCTAAAGGATCCTATCTGACACTCATCTCGGAGCTAAAGGATCCTATCTGACACTCGTTAGAGTGGCAGATAGGATCCTTTAGCTCCGAGGCGACGATTTATCGCTGTGATTTCGTTGCTATTACAATAGGCCTAGGGGTGCGGATGTATCCAAAATGTTAGTTTGGGCAAACTCCAGCGTTATAGTCTGATAATGCTGAGGTGATTTTTCAGCCAATGTTCAATAGAATGTCATGGTAAATCTGTTTGGCCCTGATAACCCTCCGGAGATCCTTTGTATTAGCACTTGTGCTACTTGAAAATCCAAATAAATATGTTTATACCAACCCTCTGGATTAACCTGTAGATAAAATACCATACTCGGGTGCGGGTACCATTTTAAAATGTTTATTATGTCTCCACTCTATAGAGGTGAAGACAATTGCTTTACCTCTCACCGCTGAGTTGTTTCGTCCGATCAGTTTTGTGTCTGTGCATTCTATCCTCTATCGAGCAGGCGGTCAAGCACGAGACGTTGACCCAATGCCGAGCTATTGATGGCCCACTGTCTACGACGCTGAGCCAACATTACTAACCCGATACTGGGTTAATGTTGGATCAGCGTCGTAGAAGGGATTAAAATATATATTAAACAATTTTCTTCATCCAACTTCAATATCTTTAAATCTACTTAGAATTGAAATATATATAGTTTAGTAGATAAGGTAACCTATTGTGTATTTTATGATTAAAGCATGAAATTTCTACCACTTGTAGAGCATATCCTAAGGGTCATTTCTAGATTCGGAGGTAAACTGGATTTGACTTCTGATGACCTAGAGGTCATTGACCTCGAAAGGTCAAAATATTCACTGGAAAACCGAAACGTAGTGAAAATTGTATATTAAAATGTCTATGATTTGTTTCTGTGTCTCAAACGTGTATCAACTACTCGACGAGACTGTTTTGAATCATAAACATAACACCAAGTTCATGTCAAGGTCACACTAAGGTCATTGAAAGGTCAAACTGGCGGAAAATAGTTCAGTCCATTTTTTTATCAATTACCACACAGTGGTTGTGGAGTCATTCTTTACAAAGGATTGGTTTTGACATATTCTTCGTCTTATGTATTTTCCACACACATTTGAGGACATTAGGGGCAGTATTATCCTTGGGAAGGAGGATATCTTCCACTTATTACGCTCCTTCCACAATATTTAGTTGAGCGCCCAAATTACAATTATGCAGCATTGTTAAATATTAGTTTGGGCTCCCATAGCTAAATATTGATACATAATTGGGTTTATGAAGTTTGACATATAGTGGTGTTGTGTTTTACTAGAGTACCATCCGAAAGCAATTTGAAGGTCATGTCAAGGTCATTTCAAGGTCAAACTGGCAAAAACTGTTACCATGAGCACATATCTTCTTCAGAGTTGTTCCAACTTCTTTTTCAAACGTGTCTTCACTTAAAGGAGCCTGAGCTCCAGTCTGCACATGTATACTAATTTTCTAGAATCACATCCATCTACATCAAACTAACTTTATGCAGGTGAGCCATACCTGATAATTTAAAGACAGCTCAGTTTTATCATCGTGATTCCCCTTAATGTAATTGGTTTTAGGCATGTTGGTTATACATTTACTAGCATCCATGTTGCGATCATTTCTCCTTCAATAAGTTTAGTCAACAAAGAAGTGCCTTCTAATTCGGGACCACATCATTATCTATAGGCATAGATGCATAGTGTAAGCCATGTGAGCCATGGGTATGGCGTTAATGCTCTCATCTTTATCTAGACTCTCTAGTCTAATGTTCCAGGTAGCTGGACGTTGTTAGAATACCACATAAATTTAGAGAAAATGACAGCCTTTTATACTGATTATAACTGTTCGATTAGAACGTTGAATTATATATATATTTTTAGCGTTAAGTGGTGAGACGGTTTTTATCCCACATCCGTAGGGGAAGGGGGGTTTTAGTCGCGTCGCTATCTATCAAGCGTGAGGCATTAGGCGGTACTTAATTTATGTGGGTGCAATAGCTAAAAAAGTAGCGGTCATTTTTTTTGAAATTTTTAATTACATTCTTAGCAAATTGGGGATGTGCAAGTGAGTTATTAAACATGCTACCAAAATATCTCCCAGAGTTCAAAACCAAACATTTGGTAAGCGCAAAAACTTAAAACCTTAATCAGAAATTATCCAAATTTCTCTGAAATTTAAAATGGCCGCCAAAAATAAACTTCATAATTTATTGTGGCTGCAAAAACTCAAACTTTGTAAGAAATTAGGCAAAGTTTACAATCAAATTCTCCAGGTTATTTTTTAAACATACAGGATACTAGAATTAATTCCTAGGCTACTTCAATTTTTTAGAAAGCTGCTGCTCGGCAAGATATCATTGTCATGACTGTCAAATTTTCTGGTTAAATTAAGATCCTGTCACCAAGATATATATTATACCGATTATTCCATCGTTCTATATTCAATTCATACTGAATAGACTGCATTATTTTCTATTATGACATGGCGCTTTTCCTCCACTTTTCGGCAACAATTTCATTATTAGTAGACTAAACCTTTCATAGCCATCAAATATGATATATAATATTAACTACTTTGCAAATCTACTATTCCGTTATAACGGTCTAGTATTTCGTTATAACGATATATTATTTCGTTATAACGGGTTACTAATTCGTTATAACGATCTCATGTTCCGTTATAATGGTCTAGTATTTCGTTATAACGGTCTAGTACTTTGTTATACCGACATACTAATCCATTATAACAGTCAACTATTCGGCTATAACAGGCTAGTATTTCGTTATAACGGTCTAGTATTTCGTTATAACGGTCTACTAATCCGTTATAACGGTCTACTATTCCGCTATAACGATTCATTATTGCACTATAGCGGTCTATTATTCCGTTATAACTGGCTAGTATTTCGTTACAACGGAATACTATTTCGTTATAACGGTTTATTATTTCGTTATAACGGTCTAGAGTTTCGTTATAGCGGTCTACTAATCTGGTATAACGGTCTAGTAATCCATTATAGCTGTCAACTAATCCATTATTACGATCTACTAATCCGTTATATAGGTATACTATCCTTTTATAACGGTCTAGTATTTCGTTATAACGGTCTACTATTTTGCTATAAACCGTTATAACGAATACTAGACCGTTATCAAGGTGATAACTAAATACTAGACCGTTATAACGACCTACAAGACCATAATCACGGAATAATAGACCGCTATAACGGGATAGTAGACATTTTTAAAATTTGGTAGACCGTTATAACGAAATACTAGACCGGATTAGAAAATAAATCCACTTCCGTAGATAACCTTGTTTTGGCTGATATAGATTTTTCTCTTTGAATTATCCATGTCTATCCTGTTATCTGGGTGGATGCTTTTATTTTGAGAATTTATAACGGACTACTATTCCGCTATAGGCCTAACGGTCTATTAATCAGTTATAACTGATTAGTAGACCGTTATAACAAAATAATACACCGTTATAACGAATTGGTAGACTACTATAGCGGATTAGTAGATCCCTATGCCGAAATACGAGACCGTTATAACGAAATACGAGACCGTCTTAACGGATTAGAAGACCGTTATAACAGATTAGTAAACCAGTAAAACGGACTAGTAGGTATAACGGATTAGTAGACCATTATAACGCATTAGTAAGCCGTTATAACGGGATAGGAGACAGTTATAACGGATTAGTAGACAGTTATAACGAAATACTAAACCGCTATAACGAGATACTAGATCATTATAACGGAATAGTAGACCGTTATAACGGAAGACTTAACCGTTATAACGAAATACAACATCGCTATAACGAGATAGTAGAGCGTTATGACAAAATACTAGACCGTTATAACGGAAGACTTGACCGTTATAACAAAATAGTAGAACTCTATAACAGATTAGTAGACCGTTATAACGGATTAGTAGACCGTTATAACGGATGTGTAAACCGTTATAATGGATTAGTAGACCGCTATAACGTGATACTAGACCGTCATAACGAGATAATAGACCGTTATAACGGGATGGTAGACCGTTATAACGAAATACTACACCGTTATAACAGAATAGTAGACCGTTATAACGGAAGACTTGACCGTCATAACAAAATACTAGACCGCAATAACGGAATAGTAGACCGCTATAACGACATACTAGACCGTTATAACGGAATAGTAGACCGTTATAACGGATTAGGAAGCCGTTATAACGGATTTGTAGGCTGTTATAGCGTGATCCATGCCTTCAAAACAAAATAATAAACCATTACAACGGGATAGTAGACAGTTATAACGGATTAGTAGACCGTTATAACGAGATACTTGACCGTTATGTCGGAATAGTAGACCGTTATAACGGAAGACTTGGCCGTTATAACGGAATAGTAGACCTCTTTAATGGATTAGAAAACCTTTATAACGGATTAGTAGACCGTTATAACGGATTAGTAGACCGTTATAGCGTGATACTAAACCGTCAGAACGAGCTACTAGACCGTTAAAACGGGATAGTACACCGTTATAACGAAATATTATATCGTTTTAACGGAATAGTAGACAGTTATAATGAAATACTATACCGTTATAACGGGATAGTAGACCGTTATAACGGATTAGTAGACCGCAATAACGGATTAGTAGATGTTATAAGGGATTGAAAAAAAATCTCATTGTCATAAAAAAAATCTTATTGTCATAAAAATATTTTGTTTTAGCTGATATAGTTCTTTTCCTTTGAATTACCCACGCCTGTATTGATATCTGGACGTATGTAGAACTCTCGTCCTTGAAAATAATAATAATAATAATAAAATGGCTGCCAAGATATCGCCGAAATTATTATGCTTTTGCTAATTTTTTTATTGAAAATCCCTCTCTCAGAGCATCACACGCCGTGATAATTACTTAATGGCACATCATTACGCATATAAGACAATGAACAGTAATAATCTACTTGTTCACTTTCATCCTACATAAGGGATGTACCTTCAATTACAAGGGAGGGGGGAGTATTTTTTAAATATATATTTATAAGCTAAATATTCGTGAAATAAATACTTGTCTGATCTTGTAAATAAATGTTTAAATTAGAAATCAATAATTATTTGAGCTTATGAGCAACATCATTTAATAATCCTAAAAAAATCGAGCCTCAATTATCTGGCATTTAAATGACCTTTACTTTTGTGAAGCCTCGCTTAGTTCGGATCGTTTGCCTCCAGATGAAGGGTAGGCTTAGTTTGGGATCCAAATTTGTATACAGAAAAATATATAAGGAAGTGAATTAAATATATATCACAAAAACTAAAATAAATATATTGCTCGAGTGTTAAAAATATACCCCCCCCCCTCCCACACATAGGCAAAATGTGCTTACGAATAAATATATTTGAGATTCGCTCAAAATTCGCCACACTCGCCGAGTATGTGTAAGCGTTGGTAACAAATTCGGAACGTTCGCGAAATAGATACATATTGGTTTAAATGTGTGGTATAGCCCTAGTCACGATACCACGAAAACATACTAGTATTGGACTATAACACTGGGAATAACATCATATCGCTGTATATTTTAAAATTCTGATAAACGTTGCCTCTCACTCAAGATTGTATAAACCAATCGATGTACAAGACGGCTACAGTTGACATACAAAGCTGGCGCCCTTCGGCTTCCTGAGATTGGGCTTCCAAGGTCAAGTTAAGATCATTTCAAGGGTGTGTCTTTTCATATCGATTTCAATGACACCTAGAGGTCACTAGGGGTCAAATCTAGCTTACCTCACAATTTAAAATAAAGATCAGGATATGTGCTAATAATATTAGAAGTTTCATGCTTTAATCATGAAATGCACAATTGTTTCATTATGGGAGCTTAAACACTACACTATGTATTTTGCTGAACTTTCTGAAAAAAATGATGCAGCCTAGAAGCTAATTCTGGTATCCGGTATGAAAGTAAAAATTCATTTTTTTAGATGATCTTGACAGTTTGACCTTGCAATGACCTTGATATGACCTTAACATTTTTTTTCGACGGTACATCTGTAAAACATAATCCAAACCCATGTCAGACTTCATAGCCCATTTATGTATCAATAGTTTGCCATGGGAACCCAAACTGATATTTAACAGCTGCTGCACACCGTAATTTTGCTCGTCCAGTTAAAAAACATTGAGGAAGGGGTGTAGTCAGGGGAATACTAAGGGTGTATTTTCCCTCCCAAGTTAGATACTGCCCTCAATCTCCTAAAATGCACATGGAAAAGATACCTGACCAAGACTGTGTCAAAACCAATCTTTTGTAATAGATGACTGCACCACTAGTATTGTTTTAATTGATTAAAAGTGGTTATTTTTGCTATTTCTTGCCATTTTGACCTCCAACTGACCCTAAAGTAACCTTGACATGACCTTGGTGTTATGTTTATGATTAACATCAGTCTCTTAGAGTATTTGGCACACTTCTGGAATACAAAAAACATCTTATAGATAGTGTTATACACAATTTTCACCATTTTTGGCTTCGCAATTGGATATTTTGATCTTTCGAGGTCAATGACCTCTAGAGGTCACCAGGGGTCAAATCTAACTTACCTCCACATCTTAAAATAAACTTCAGAATATGTACCAATAATGGTTAAAGTTTCATGCTTCAATCACAAAATGCACAATTGTTTCATTATGTGAGCTTAACCACTACACTAATACATAAAAATATACATTTTAAAGTGCTTTTATCAATCATGATAAAAGATAATTATAATAATTATATTGGTAGAAAACTCATTTTAGATAGTTAAAATTATTAGAATCAAACGTTGTTGCCATTGAAACATTCTGTTTAATATAAAAAAGATAAAAATATAAATATTTTTTAACCTGTTCTAGCTACAAATAAAATATTTTATAGATTAAAGCGTTTTGACATAATTTACTGGAACATTCTTTACATTTTTTAAATGAAATTTAACGACAGATCACTTATTGACACCTAGTTCAATGCGACATAACTATCGCATATATCTAATTACATCTATCTTGCACACACTGTATGTATTCAAACATATTATCATTGGTTACATAGACCTAAAATAGGAAGAAAGGTCACATCTGAGCAGTTCACGGCAGGCATGAGATGTCTCAGTAACAGTTACGTGTAATCTAGCCCCCTTCACTTCGCAGCTCCCATTGCCTGTTGGCTGTCACCCCAATTCACAATATCCAAATTGACCAGATAGTACTATATGGCATAGTACTCACAGACAGAGATACACAGACAGCATGAACAGTCACAGGTGAACCAACATAATAATATATTGTTATTTCACAGAAAAAGTACACTGCAAAACTAGATAAAATATCCCTCTTTCATATTTCTCAATGTTGACAAGTATGCAGTTGGCGGGGGAGGATGGGGGGGGGTGTGGTA